>QODF01000165.1:3275778-3328680 GCA_024372805.1 Oostethus manadensis
TGGCATGACCTTAAGAAGGCGCTTCATGCTAGAAAAGCCTCAAATAAAGCTGAATGACAACAATTGTGCAAAGATGAGTGGGCCAAAATTCCTCCAGAGCATGTAAAAGACTTGTTGCAAGTTATGGCAAACGTTTGATTGCAGTTATTGCTGCTAAGGGTGCCCAAGCAGTTATTAGGTGCAGGGGCAATTACTTTTTCACACAGGGCTATGTGGGTTTGGATTTTTTTCTCCCTAAATAATAAAAACATTCCCTTAAAAACTGCATTTTGTGTTTACTTGTGTTATCTTTGACTAATATTAAAATGTGTTTGATGATCAGAAACATTTTGTGTGGCAAACATGCAAAAGAATCAAAAGTCAGGAAGGGGGCAAATAGTTTTTCACACCACTGTACAGAATTACAGATATTTATATACACAAACACACACACAATATTTACAAAAAGTTAGGGATATTCAGCTTTTGGGTGAAACGAGCCTAAAATGCATTCAAACCTCTACATGTGAACTTCATGTGACCTTCTCGAAGTTTTCGAATGCACGTGTCCAACTGTTAAATGTTTCAGTAATTTTGCACAAGTTGCTGTTCTCTAACTAGGACCTTAACAGCAAAAATCACAGCAGGTGTGTAATCTTTGAATTGACCAATAAATGTCCTGGTTCAAATAGAGCTGGTGTTTAAACAGTCGTCTTCATCATGCTGTTCACATTTTACATTTACACTGGACAAGGGACCAGCGGGCCTCAGTCGATTCACGCTGAGCAGAAATGATGGCCTGCGACGATGTTGGAGACGTCAGGGAGAGCGCTATGCATCAGCCAGTTGATTTAGGTGGTGGCGGTGTTGCAGTGTGGCCAGGGCTGTCCAGTTGGTACAGAACTGCCCTACACTTGGTGAATGGTACAGTGACAAGCCGTACTACCTGAACAACATCATTAATCCAGTGATTGTACCCCTACATGAACAACACAGGCCTAATTTCATCTTCCTTGACGACAATGCTCCAGCTCATCGAGATCGCATCATCAGGGAACGGCTGTTGGAGACTGGTGTATCTCAAATGGAATTGCCTGCACTTTCTCCAGACCTGAATCCCATTGAAAACTTGTGGGATCAGCTGGGTCGCAATGTAGAGGCTCCAAACTCAGCACCCCAGAACCTCAACCTGAGGGCTGTCCTTCAAGAAGAGTGGAGTGTCATGCATCAGCAGACAATAAGTTGCCTTGTGAACAGCATGAGATGTCGTTGTCAAGCTGTAATAAAAGCTCAAGGGCACATGACGAGATATTGAGATGTTTAAATTTATTGTTGTGGTGTAACCACCATTGTTGTTACCTTTCGTTTTAATACATTTTTTGAGATGAGGAGATCCCCAGTGCATGTTGTATTTTTCATAAATTACGCCTGAAAGCCAAATATCCCTAACTTTGTGTGTGTGTATGTGTATGTGTATGTGTGTATATATATATATATATATATAAACAGTCTGACTCACGGTGTCATCTAAGAATAAACGCTAAAATCATCACACAGCCACTTAACTCGCAAAAGGTAGGTAAAAATTATACAAGTCTTATACACAGAAAATTACATAACCGCAATAAACGAGGGATTATTGTACTGACATTTAGAAACAAACATTGAGTAAAATACGCCACAACAGTAATAGTAGGCAATGGCCAATGCACGGTATTAGGACCAACCTGATTCTTGGAGGTATCTGTAGACCAAGAAGTTCACTTCGTCACTGGTAATACTCATTTTAGCCCAAAGAAACAGGAGGCTCTGCTGGAAGGCTCGGCTCACTCCTGTAAAAGCAAACAAAAATAGAAGCGAGATTAACATTTAGGTCTCTGCTGTCACACCAGTGCAACAAAGCACAGCTTTATCTTTCTGCAGAAACAGCAGAGCGTTCTGTCAGATGACCATTGCATGCACGCACAGTTCATCACAATGTTACTTGCTCCATTCACTCCTTGTGACACCATGAGAATTTCTAGCACAATCACAGCATCAACAGAATATATATTGAATAATTATTATGCTGTGTTATTCCAAGTGCTTTGAACCAAAATAACTAATAACTCATCAAAAGGTGAATCTATAATTATATGCAACGTGTGCATTGAGAGTGTTGTTTACCGCAAATTCCGGTGTATTAGTGTTGTGACGTTCACGAACCAACCGTTTTTTTGAATGGCTCTTCAACATGGACGACGGGAACGTAGCTCTTTTTTCCCCCAGTTACATCTCCACAGTGTAGAAGCCAAACCCACTAAATTAAGAGGTAAAACACTAGAGGTGTTCTGATATAATCTGCACCGGTGTTGATGCTATACTTGTTCACCCATTGGAAGTTGCAGGAGATCATTACTCAATATAAAAGTCTGACTCTTGGTGTCATCTTACAAACATTAAACTCACCACACAGAAACTTAATGCTCAAAATGTATACCTGAGAAAATACGAATATGTGTCAATATCAGTTTAAAATAGGGGGAAAAAAACCTCCAATAAGCAATAAAGCTCAGAGTCCAGAGGGAAGCTGACATCATTGCAGCATTCCAATGAATGCATTGCTCAGACATAATGCCTTATGAAAAACTTTAGACGTTCTTTATTCCATTTGTTTGTCTGTATATTTCTCAGCTATTCCTTTTGAGTGTCCAAGCTGGCCTTACATCCTGACGGTACATCCTACCACACGCACTGGCTACGCAATCTTTGGGAAATTTGTTGGCCGTGGCCAGCACGTAGAGGAAGTAGGGTATGAGAGAGGTTGCAAGTGTGTCGTACTTATGGAGCAAGTGATTCGTGACACCCACGTGCTTGCCGCTCGCCCTTTGTTGGTAGCTTTTAGCTTGTGAGTGTGGCATTCGACTGGTGCATGCTAGGTGCACTTCAAGTAAGGCTGCCCTACGTTGCATTTACTGGGGGCGTAAGTGAGCGGGCTTCGTACGAGGCTCGTGCAGCCCACTCAAAAGCACCTACGGCTATAATTTGCATCCCAGTTTACTTCCTACTGGCTTTGGGTGCTGTCTGCAGATTTAGAAATGTGCGCGGACCACGTGCGTGTCTCTTGCAGTTTTCCCCATTTTTGCACGGAGCCAGCACGTAGGTGCACGTATGTCGGGATATAAGTGGCTGTGTGATGAGTTTAGTGTCATTTGCAAGATGACAAGGAGTCAGACAGCTATACTGTTGTATATTCTAACCTCTTGCGATTCCCAATGGGTTGAGAGGCTCGTAGGTGCACTGACAGCTCACCATTTCCTCACTGACTCATGAGCGGCACAGAATTTAAACAATTAGTTTTGAAGTAAAGGAGATGTCAGGAGATTAGAATTTAGCCACACCGGTGTATAAGCCACAGGGTTCAAAGTTTAAGAAAAAATTAGCGGCTTGTACATTGGAATTTACGGTAGGACACTAAGTCTAGCTTAGAAATTGTAGCAGCTGTGTCAGCAACTGACAAAATGCACATGTATGAAATTCAATTTAAATGCATTTGTGAATACGAAAAATTCAAATACAGCTGTTCGATTTGTTTCTTCACTGAAACAATTATTTCTATTGGAACAACACATTCTGACATTTATTAAACAGGCAATGTTTTATTGTATCAGTGTCCTTAAAAAAAGTAGCTTTAGTTTTGGTCCTCGTTGGTGTAAACATTGCACTCTCCCTCTGGCTCAGTTTACTTCTGTTCCAAATTTAATGGTGTTAGGCGCGGCGCAATGAGACTCCTAAAAAAAAAAAAAAAAAAAAAAAAAGCTCACTGTGATGATTAAAAAAAAAAAACCAACAAATGCGACTTGAATTTTTACCTCTTCATTACGCATTCCTTTTGACTGATGTGACTTATAGTCCAGAAAATGAGGGTAATAAGTGTGGAAACATGCTTGGTTTTCCACACAGATGCAAGTGGCACCACCTATGACTCAGTAAACCATAGCGGAGGCGAAACAACCCTGAAAGGCAGCAAACGCCAGGACACTGCTTACACCAGAAAGAATAAATGAAACATTCATAACTGCGACCCACGCATTGTTTGCAGGGTTCTTCATTTCTCAAAATTTCAGATTTGCTTGTTGGGCAAGTGGCTGTGGAATAGTTTGTACTATTAGGACACAAGCAGGTTGGTGCAAAAAGGGAGACAGGTGGGGAAAAAGATAACATGCGCCGAATGAGTCATGAACTTTTGCTTTCTTCTTTTTACTTTAAAACAGAGACATAAAAAGGGCCTTATGAGAATTCAAAGAGGGGAAAAAAAATGTTGCATCAGGTATGATGCTTGTATGGCTGTCCAACGTGCACTGCAAAACACAGCCCCTGGCCACTCTAACTCCCCTTTGGTAACATAGCAACAGGAGCAATGGAGCAAAATACAGAAAACAGTCTTGTCCCAATTACCAAAGGGTGCACAGCTAGGGGGGTGAACAAGCTGCTCAAAAGGAATTATTCACTTTCACCTTGGTATAATCTTTCTTATGGGAGTTTACCTCTATGCACTGTAGAAGACATTTGAGGTTCTGTAATTAAACAAACCATTATCTCTCCATGGCCAAAATGAAGCTTAAAAAGGTAGTGCTCGATTTCTTAAGTCCCGCCAAATGCTGAACAGAATCCTGCAGCTGCACTAAGACGTTATTACCACACACGCCGCTTTGGTTTCTTTTTCACCCACCGCCAAGATTCCCATCACTTGTGTGAAAAAAAACAAACTCAAAATGCAAAATCCCACTGCTCTCTCCTGCATGGAAATGCACACACTTGAGTTGGTGAGCCTCAGCCACTGTGTCCTGGTTTGACCACACGGCCCATTAGCTTGCACTTGAGGGGGTCAGCCCCGTGGAGCCAGGCCACCACAACAACAACAATAACAACAACAACAACAACATAGCAAACTGCACACTTATTTCCCAGGAAGCCTGGAGGAGGTTTAAGTCCCACTGGGGGAAGGGGCATCAGCATCAATCAGGTGGGCAATGACGTGTTACTACAGCTACTACGTGGGCCTCCATACCTGACGAAATGCTTGAAGGGTTTTTCCACACTGAAGTGGAGAGGGACTTCTCATAGCTTGTCAGTTTTGATTTGAACTTTTAAAAAAACAAAACAAGGCCGATCAATTCTCAGCAGTTCCTTTAAGATATTTTTAGCATCTTACAAATTTAGCGTCTTTTGCACCTCTTGCATGGATGTCAAAATGTTATGGGTAACTCCACCCCCTTCCGATGTGCAAAGGGGCCCACCTGAAACTCTGGCAAAACTCCGCCCTTACAAAGTGTGAGTGGGAGCCGACTGAGTTAGCTTAGTTTAGCACAGCATGCTAATGTTAATGTAAGCAAGCGTTTTAGGATGCCTGCTGACGCTGTGCAAGTTCTGAGTAAAATAAGAAGGGACTTATATCTCATCTTAAGACATTGAACACACACAACACACTTCCGGCCTTCAAAATATGAGCACTGCGCAAAACTTACTGTCTAATTTTGCCAACAAAATAAGGGCGTCATTAAAAAAAAAACAAAAAAAACAAAGCTTACAATAACGAGGACGAGCATTACGATTTGTTGAGGATCTTCTAGCAGAGGCTGTATGCGTTTCTGAAAAATTGTCCAATGACGTATTGCTACAATGAATGGCACCGTTTCAAAAGCACCGATTTGGCATAGGTATTGGATAATACGTAAACCATACCCAACCCTGACCCATTACAACCTCATTTCCAGTACAGAATATGCAGTGTCTATTCCTCACTGCTCATTAAACAGCCCACCCCCCTCGTTATAAATGTTATCTTGATACAAGTGAATCGGCAAACAGTGTTGTCATGGGAACACCATTGTCTGCCATTCTAGGCTGAAGCTCGACCCAAACCGCATCAATGTTGTGAGTGAAAAGCAGGAAAAAGCTACAGCATCAGCGTGGCACCAGAGACGGTTGACAGCACACCAGCCTTGTGTTATGAAAATGTTTCATGTACAGGCGACAGGGACGTCCAGCTGATTCCCATTTATTAACCATCCTGTAAAAATGACGGAAAATGCCAGGCCAGTAGTTGAGGATGGAACAACACCCCTATGGTCGCCTGGTTACCCAATATAGTACACACAATAAGAGTATATAAGCCATTTCAGACATAAATAAGACTTATGAATGAATGCCTTACTCACTTTGTTCATGATGCTGTTCTATGGAACATGCCAAGGTGCGGACACCAATGCACAGAGTGAACTCTCTCTGCTGAGTGGCGAGAGATGAGGAAAACAGACAAGCGAGCACATGTCAATATTTTGAGACCATAAAATTATAGAGTCCCTTTTCATTCAGAAATTAATTTATTATTGCCCCAGACCATGTCACCATGAGACATTTTTTTTCTGAAGCAAAATCTTGTTTTGTTCTTGCGAGATCATGTGACACAATATGACACAAGTCTGCTGAAACGCCAGAGGCAGTGTGTTCCGCTGGGTATCAACTTAACTATTAAGTAAAGCGGCGTTGCTAATCGAGTCGCGTGCACACCAGAGGTTTATATACTAAAACATAGTCCGTGCTTTCGATTAATGATATATCGAAGCAAATGTGGCAAAAGCGGGTGCACTACCCGGGTTCAACCAGCAAAGGCGCTGTTGATGCAGTCCCAAGTACCTGTGGGAGGTTTATCTACATCCTTGCTTAGCGGAACACTCGTGTTCAAACTCTACCACCCCATTACAAATAACGCTCAAGAAATGGGTCAAATGCGCACCCGCTGAATTTATGACTGACTAATCAATGCTAATCATGTCAGTGAGGAACTGATGACGTTAAGAGCAGGACATCCTGTGCACGGCGCTCCAAATACACAGATGGCATGCAGCTGCACGCCACAAAAACAGAGCTGGTGGAGACAAAAATGTGGTGTTCCATGGATGAGGCCAGTGCATTTTAAGTGCAACTGTAGATTTCCCATCCCCCAAGCCCCTTTTGTCAGTTCTGTGCAGAAAAACAAGGCACCGTGGGTAAAATGAGCTATTTAAAAGCTTGGCAATGCTCTACAGTGACATTTTTTTTAGCTGAGAGCCGGGAGATTCAGTTGTATCCAAAGACAGGTTTTACACTGAGCTTTGAAAATGCTGGATTTAGAACGCTTGGCTAAAAATAAACACCGTTTGTGGCTATTCTTGTAACAACATTTACAAAATGTGCTGATCGGGACAACAGAGGGTGCCACGCTTCAGAACCACTGGGACATAATAAAAGCCTGTAAACAAAAAGATGTACATTTGAATGTACAAAAATATATACAGTACAAGAAGAGAAGTCCTAAGTACATAAGCAGCACATGCAGGTCTGAGAAAAGAATGCCGTTGAAAACCAGCATACCAGGGACCCCATTTTCTCGTGAACAGTCACCTCCTGACAGATGTGCAAACAAGACCTGGAAACAGCAGCCATTTTCTCTTGAACTGCTCTGCTGAGTAAAACCCGCCTTTGAAGCTTCTGGTTGGGCTGCAGTCTTGAGCGGGGGAGGGGAAGCGCCAGGGAGCGTGGGGGAGGGGAAGCAGAACCAAGCGAGAGAGAGAGAGAAAGGGGGACGGATGGTGGATTGGGGGCAGGGTGATAAATACTGACACTAAAAACAGGTAATCACAACAACAATTTGGGCACTTCGCACGTTTGTTTCTTTTCCTCCGATGCACTCCCTTCACATCTTCAAATCCAGACCCAAAACCCGCCTGTTTCAAGAGTGCATATACTCACTATCACTGCTTCCATGTTGCCCTTCATTTTGTTTGCGACATCCTTTGTAGTTGCATCTGTATCTTGTAAAAGGGGCACGGGTTTCTACAAAGGAGCTTATAAATTCAACGCATTATGATTATTAATATTATTACTACATCCGGATGGACACTCGATTTTATATCCAAAAGACACCGCACTGGAGAAAAACATGACTTCTGGGCTGCAAATTCGAACAGCAAAAGTGGTTTCACCAAACACTCAGTCGTGTTGCTAATGTCTGCTGTGCTTCTCCTTCCAACTGTCCATCTCTCTTTGAGTCACTCCTCCAGCAACCAATGTAGGCCAGCAAATTACCCACAGGTTAACATTCGTTTAAGTCACGAAGGATAATGGAATTACCTGCTGATGATCAGTTGCAAAGCTACAGATCTCTCGCCCCCGCTGGTACCATTTAAGGGGGTTTCACTATGAAAATGGGTCAGAGTAATACCGACACCACGAGAAGGCCCAATCTGCCTGTCACACAAACGACTGTGATCGGAGACCCTGTTGGTCGATAGGCCTGCAGTGCAAACAGGGCTTAGATAAGCGCCTTCTCTTTTAACAAACAACCACATATGCCACCATTGCGTATGGGCGTATCTGTTCTCCCGGCTCAATAAATGGGGGATGGTGACAAACAGCGAGGATCCCTGAAAGGATTCATCACGGACTCCTCAAGCCACCGGGGAGCATGGAATCGCTTGATACCAAACAACAACAGCCTAGTACTGTTTATATATACAGCTGGGGTTTTAATTCCATTTGTTCCAGCATTGGAGGCAGAAGAGCGACCTGTGTAAAAGGCAATGGTGGCAAACTGGGATGGGGCTGTGAAGTTCAACACCCTAGACTCCCTTCTCCTGTCCTGTTGTACTAAATTGTTTGACATACAGTTTGTCTGATGTCATCGTGCAACCACTCTCCGTCACCAATGGAAAAGCAAGAAACAGTACACCAGGCCAAACCCAACCAGGGCCTTGGATTGCGGATTGATCTGCACATTGCCACAAATCGAGAGTCTGTGTCCCGAAGAATGACTGTATTGATTGCTTTAAAACCGCTAACTAAACGTCCCCCGCCAGCTGACGATTAGTGCTGTGTTTACCATGTATTCATTTATTTTTGGCGGCCCACCACAGACACATCTGGACCGCCATAGAATAGATTTGCCGCAACCTGTCTGGCCTTGCTCATGTGCATTTACTCAATAATCTACACAAATGGCCACGAAAAGCCAAGTATTCTTTGTAGAAGTGCAGATCCATATACTGTACACAGGGCACCTCCACAAGTCTGGGGCGTATGTATTCCCACCACCGCGGAAGGCGTGCAGAAAACCTCCACACGCGTGCAGCAAACTAGCGGGAGCCATGACTAGCAACAGAAAAGTGTCTCATGCAGTTGCTTTGTCTCTCCTACAGCACAAGAGTCATGGTGAACTATACAAATGAGACTACTACATCATCTACCCCGCCCCTCACAAACAGATTGCAGTCCTACGGGGAATCCTGTAGTGTCACAGGAGACCATGTGATTTGCCGGAAGGACTGACTGGAAAAGAAGCCTGCTGAAAAACGATAATGGAGATGCAAATACAAAACAGCTATCTGTGATGAATGATGAATGATATGCAGGCCCAAGTTGCCACCAGAAGGCACAGGAAGTTATGTGGCCTCAGCAAAGGAGTGGTCCCACACATTTTGTCTTGTGCTAGTGTTATCAAGGCCTTGAATTAACTCCCATCTCCCATGAACAACAAACCCATGGCATCTCAGAGCCAAACGTATGTTATTATTTTATTATATTATAGATAGATGTATCCTAAAGCATTATTTCCTTATGTCCCATAACAGGATTATCCAAACTGCTCAACACGCCGATGAGAAAAAAAATATTCCTACTTGAGAGCCATAAAAAAAAAATATAATGTACAATGGATCCCTTCACGGCCCTGCAAATTTGTGGATTTTTGGTTCAATTTTTTTTCCCCTCCAGAAGGGACGCCCCCCATATAAACCACAACCCATTTCCCATAAATCAACAATCTGTAAAAATGTACAGCATACGTGCACCACTGTTTTTTATGTCTTTAAGCTTCACTGATTCTTTCGCCAAGCGTCAAGAGCTCTCACCTTGAAGGCACCGTGGTTGTGTGCTGTGAGACACACAAGCACACACTTTGACTGCCAACCCATCCTAAAAAGTCGCGGCGAGGTGAACACAAGCTAACATGCGATCGTACGCCGTAAACGGAGTTGCCACAGGCAGGCGGTGTGGATTATGCAGAAACACTCACTCCAGCCTGCTGGCCTCTACCACTAGCCTTGCTAGGAGAAAGGCGACACCGTGACTCCAATTGCATCGGAAATCAGCATTCATTAGAGGAGAGTGTCTATACCTTTATCCTTTAAATGCTTTGATAAGTGTGGGAGGCATATTTACAACTTAACCCGGGATCGGGTGGTGTTGCAAATTAACAATGCCGATTGAAGAAAGACGACGACGGTTCTGGAGCTCGAATCATCCATCCATCTTCTGTGGCGCTTAACCTCAGTGGGGTCGCCGGGGTATGCTCGAACCAATATCAGCTGACTGATTAGGCAGGGCATTATGCAGGGTACACCCTGGACTGGTCGCCAATCAATGGTGGCACCGTTGAGCACGGAAACAGGGGTGCAACTGTACTGCCCTAAGATTTACTCCTACCCTAATCCATTTAATACTATGATAGAAAACACTAAAACTGTAAATGTGTCTTTTAAAATTTGTTTCCTAACACAACAAGGGTGTCCCACATTTATTTGTGACAGCCCGCCACAAAAGGATTTGGTTGCTACAGCTGCAACGATTAATCGATTATCGAAATAATCAACAAGTATTTTGGTAATTGATTAATCGTTTCATTTAAAAATGTACTATAAAAATCCTGATTTTCACCCCCTTTAATGTAATGTAACTAATTTTGAATTTCCTTAGTGCTCCATGAAAGCAGTCATATTATCTTTTGTGTTTCAGGCAAAACAAGATACTTCACACACATCACCTTTGACTTTGGAAAAGAGCTATCATCACTTTTGCTTCTTTTTGATATCTTGCAAAGCAAACCACTGCAGAGACGTGTGCGTAGAGCGTGAGTAAAAGCATTCCCACGCAAAGTAAATCCCATACTCGTACTTGTGCTTAGGAAAACGCCTACATTTCTGCACGCTCTCCATTATCTCTCACCATGTACACCAAAACCTACTGGTAGAACAGTCAAACTGCAGTAAAGTGTTTGTGACGTTTGTCAACTGATGGTTTATACTTTACTTCAATTTTGGTGACTGAAGCTATGATTTTTGGAGGGAAAACGCCCATTCATACATTCTTTAAGGGATTACTGCAAAGAAGGGAAAATTTAAAATGTGGAAAAAATAATTGACCGATTTATCAATTATCAAATTAATCGTTAGTTGGGGCCTTATTGGTCGCCCTCACTCAAATAAATGACAACAAATGCCAAAAGCTTGTGCTGTGCATTTAGACAATAAAAACAAAATTTACTGTTAAAGTCAGAATCTCACAGAAATTGACAATGTGAATGAAATGCTGTAACCATGAAAAGGACCGTTAGTGTGGGAAAAATGTCCCCAGTAGACCATTCATTCATTCAAACACTAACCTGCCCCCTCCTGAACTATGCATGTTGAGGTGGCAACACAAACAACAGCAACACCAGCAAAAAAAACATTGAAACTTATCACCGAGCATAAGCTTACATACAGCAACAGCCAGTGTAAGATGGATGGGTTATCTTGGTTTAGCAGAGCATGCTAATGCGACTATGTACTCAGAGTAGTGCTTTAGTGCTTGTTAATGTGACCGGGCGGATGGCTGCTGACTTTGTGCAAGTTGTGTGTGAAATAAGAACAGTCACAGCTACAAGAGGCACTCAGCTAGCTTTCTCTCGGTCAAAACACATTTTCAACACACACAAACAGTCTTTTAAAACAAGAGCGCCGCACATCCTGTCTAATAGTGGTAATAAAATAAGGGTGTCATAAAAAATAACTTCCATTAACAAAGCTATTAGATTTGCATCTGCTCTTTAATCACAAGCATGGATTCATCATGTGAGGATTTTGTAGCGATGAAAAGTTAAATTTAGAAAAGCTACCTTTGTCCTATGATTTATTGCATCATTAAATGTATGACAATAAAAGTATTTTTGCATTTATTTAGCTGTCATTTTATTCACTGAAACAAAAAAAAAAAATACAATTGATGGTGATAAAATTAGGTGTAAAAAGTAAAAAAAAACAGAATAAAAAAATATATATAAATACAGAAATTAGGAAAAATTAAAAGCCAATTTGGGAAAAAATAAAACAGATTTCCCAGGACCATAAAGGAGTCCGTCAGCATTAAGATTTAATGTAATTGTACTTAGGGGTTGGAACATTTTTGCCCACAGAGTTCATTGGCTATTGTGCCATAGCAGAGAGGCTAAAATGTAGTCTATTGGCTCGAGTGCGGTGCGTGATCATTCGGTAGACTCAAGTGGCAAATGCCTTCGTGCTAAACAAATTTATGATCAATACTAAGTGCAAAATATGCACATACTGTATACAAAAATGATGAAAATCGGCAGTAGCAGTTTGCATGTCTTCAGGCATGTAAGGCTTGATGTGTACTTATTATTAACTATTGTCACCATAACGGGACCATTTTTGTCTGAGGGTTATTTGCAGTGGGAATGCTGACACTTCAAAAGGTGAGTCGCATTTAGGTTCATGTTTGTGGCTGAACTAACTTAAGAGTTCCGCGGGCGACTGCATGTATAAGTACAGTATATCCTAGAATGGTGCATACCAGTCAAATGGCAGCAAAATAACCTTTCCCATGATGGCCAACGCCTTGGTATTCAAACAGTCGGCGACGTAAAACGCCCGGTTTCATCACGAAACTGGATGAGCCGCTGTTGAAACAATAAGGGGTTTAAAAAACAACAGGATTGTAGTTCTAAACATCCTTTTTCATGGGTTTTACTCTTTTTGCTATTGCATCACGGTGGTCATTTATGAAAATTTGACAATTAGGTGACCATTGTGACGCTCCACCCCCACAAATAAATTTCAGTCAAAATCAAAAAGACCTTTGCCAAGTAATTGTGTGATTGACGATCATAATATAGATTGCAGCATTTCACTGACAATCTGGTCCTAATCAAAATTGGCAGAAGGGTTGAGAATCTCAGGGCACTTCAGCATTTAATACGATATGCAACGCAGTACATGGCTCACAATAATGACAATATTGATATTGTATATCCTTGTGTTGATAGGATTGAAACAAAAACACGGATTTATTTCATTCCGTATACCGCATGTCCTTTCACACTGCAAACTCCTCATCTTGATTTGTCCCACCCACACTATAAAAGACTAAATAAGCCCACGCTTTTATCAATTTCAACCATACCGATGCGTCTTTCAGTTTATCTTTGAACTCTTTCTTCTGACTTTGGCCCAATTTTATGCCACTTTCACAACGAGCACCCCCCGAACAATGGAAGTTAGCTGCGTTAGGCCTGGATTGGGACCCTTCATGTGTAGTGAGCGGCCATGTAGTGGCCAACAGCAGCTCCTGTGTAAATGTTATCACCGCATGTTGTGTTACCGTGTTAATAAAGTTGTGCAGCTTTGTCCGTCCTTGATCACAGATGGGGTAATTATAATGTAAAACGGTGACTTGCCTCACTGAAGAGGAACAATTTTTTAAAAAGCTATTAGCGGCAAAACACTGCGGAGACAGGGTACCAATAACGTTACCATAAGGTTAAACATCGTAATGGCTGCACGGTGGATGAGTGGGTAGCACAATGGCCTCACAGTCAGGAGGTTCAGGGTTCGCATCTCCCTTGACCATCTCTGTGTGGAGTTTGCATGTTCTCCCCGTGCGTGTGTGGGTTTTCTCCGGGTACTCCGCTTTCCTCCCACATTCCAAAAACATGCATGTTAGCTTCATTGGAGACACTAAATTGTCAATAGGTATGAATGTGAGTGTGAGTGATTGTTTGTCTATATGTGCCCTGCGATGGACTGGCAACCAGTCCGGGGTGTACCCCCGCCTCCCGCCCAATGTCAGCTGGGATAGGCTCCAGCATACCCGCAACCCTAATGAGGATAAGCGGTATAGAAAATGAATGAATGAATAAACATTGTAATACTTCGCCACACTCCTAAATGAGAGGGTGCGTTTTGGGGAAATCCTGTCCTCTGACTTCTCAAAAAAGGAGAGATTTAATAGAGATAACCGCCGAGCAGTCGCCAGGTATCGTGTTGTCACTCAATATCAGCCCCATTCTTTCTTCATGCATCTGATTTATCCATCAAGACAGTAAACAACTTACAGCAGGGAATGTTTTTCCTCTACCCCCCCGCGCTACCTTATCTTACCTACTATCCAAATAGCCTGATATGGCTGTTGCTGTGAGTGCACAAGGAAGCAGCTCAGGCCGCCCTGCATGCTCTTGTGTGGGGGTGGGTGGCGAAGAATATAATGTATGTGTGGAGGAGATTGCGGGACACAGAGAGTGCCTCAGTGCCGCACATGCATACACACGAATACTGTATAGAATCGTATATCCGAACGCTCGTCCTGATACAAAGCAGACGTTCATTCGGCATCCTAATACGGTCGTCCGGACAAACTGAAAAAAAAAAAAAACATGTATATACATAGGAGTGTGGCGGCTTCAAATCTAGGCCAGAGAGACACGTTGGCCGTACTGTGTGATGTGACAGAACAAAGAACCATCGTACATTTGCGATACAACAATCATGTAGAGAGATGAGGAGAGTGCAGCAGCTGGGATGATGCAATGGACGTGAAACCTTCTCAAAAGATATACCGTGTGTGTATATATATTATAGTTCAAATATTTGATTAAACATGCTACACATTCAAATGCAGCACGTGTATAGCCCCGAGTGAAACGCAAAATGACAAATACTGTAGCAAGAAGGTGGCAGTAGTCAACACAAAAGCTTCAGCCGAGCCATTATTTTATTTCCCGGCATCGTGAGGACTGCACAAACAAGCTGTAAACACAGCGACACACACACACAGCAGTGTGGGCAACACAAATGTTGCTATGGCAACCGGAAGATCTCGCCTCTCTGTCAACAGCTGCTCATGCCACCCGAAACAGCCCCCACACTCCTCGCGCTTCCCTTCCAATCCGACTCCGGGGTCAAACAGGCGAGGCAGAGGGAACCGCAATACTCATCCTCATTCTGAGCCAGCCCCTGCCTCGTACTTGCGCTGTATGAAGCAACGCCCACTACATCTCCCCTTTAGCGCATGTGACCGTACAAACGCAGCACAACGTTCTGATTCCGACTTGGAACTCGCATCACGGGAACACAGATTTCAGTGGAAACATGCACATCTTACAACCGTTGCAGTATTAAAAAGGACCTGTACAGTTTCCCCAATTGACATTGGTAGAATGACTGACAACGTACCACAGGTAGGCATGGGCCGGTAGGAGATTCTGACGGTATGGTCACCTTGGGCAAAAATCACAGTTCGACGGTTTCACAGCAAATCTCTCTGTGATGATTCAAAAACGATATTTTTATACGTTTGCTGATGTACGGTAGATATTGATCTTACATATGAAAGCGGCAATTTTACTGTACTTCACAGTATCTCATCATATACCCAAGCATGTTGTGAGGCAGTGGCAAGAATAAAGTCAACAGAATAACATGGCAAATGTATTTATTGTTGAGACGCAGACCAAAAAAAAGACTTGCTGAATGACCATCTTTTTGGGTTTTGGAACATTTACGTTAGAACCCATAGATGATGCAACATTTCTAAGCAGAACATTTTTGGACCCTTTTGAAATTACCCCCAAAACATTCCAAACTTGGGGGTTCAAACGCCAGCTAGCTCAGCGCGTGCCGAAGCAGAAAGGTTAACATACGCTCCTTTTTTGGTCCGGCTGGTCCAGTCTCGCATCTTTCTTGAAAGTAATCCAAAACGTTCCCAACTTTGGCGGTCAGACAGGTTCGTCGGTCAAACGAGCCGGCTAGCGGCTAACTCTGCCAGCTCGGCTGCAGCAATGGAACATGCCCGACAATCCTTTCGCCGACAGACCAGTCTCTCTTGTTGTCCGTGAGACGACGATTGCATCTCTCGCGATATCCGGTGAAGGTCTGCACAATCGATTAATCTAAAGGTTTATGGCTGATTCGTATCGATGCAGGAACTCTTCTTCCAGTGCGTCTGTTTTGTTAGCTCCTCAAACCGGCTAGCCTGTCTAATCGGTTTATCGTTGTCATCCTTAATCTTTATTGAAAAAAAAAAAAAGTCAAATCGAAAAAGTCAGTCGTTTTTAAAGCTAGCAAAATGCAAATAAATGCAATCAAGTGACCCAAAAAGGTCGCAATATAAATCTTATTTAGATCTCGTAATGTTATATTATTCCATAGCAGCAGGTCACACTTTTCCACAAACTTCCCTGTGCAGGTCATGTGATTGTTTTAGCAACTGAGACATCAAGACATTGTCGCTTGTTGTTCAACGCATGGCAACGTAGCAGGCGTGTTTATCACATCGAAGCCCAGTTCTGACTAGCACAGAACGTGACAAGGTATTTCCACGTAGCGGCCGCCGCCGAACCTCATCTCGTAGAAACGGCATGAAGCGAAATTTAAACGGTTTTGAAGCAGTGACTTTATTTATACCATGGTGTACCTTGAAACCGATTACCGGCCCATGCTTAATCCCAGGTAACGCTTATACAAGGAAATCTAGTGAAAGGGAATTTTTTGTGTTTTACGCCCACAAGGGGCATCAAAAAACAGAGTAAAAGCTGTAAAACACATGCCTCACTATTCCCGGTGATAGCATTTATATGGCAAATAAAACACACAAGCACTTGCTCTCCTGGACCAAACTACCTAATAGGCCTGTCTTAGGCTGGACGAGAATTGTCCTACAATTTATTGCTGATAGTTATATTGCCGTGATTATTTTCAGATCACTTTTTCATTCATTCATTTTCTATGCCGCTTATCCTCATTAGGGTCGCAGGTATGCTGGAGCCTATCCCAGGTGACTTTGGGCGAGAGGCGGGGTACACCCTGGACTGGTCGCCAGTCGATCACAGGGCACATATAGACAAACAAACACTGATACTCAGATTCACACTCTAATGGACAATTTAGAGTCACCAATGAAGCTAACATGCATGTTTTTGGAATGTGGGAGGAAAGCGGAGTACCCGGAGAAAACCCACACACACACACGCACACACAGGGAGAACATGCAAACTCCACACAGAGATGCCCAACAGAGATTCGATCCCAGAACCTCCTGACTGTGAGGCCAACGTGCTAACCCACTCAGCCACTGTGCGTACAGACCACTTTTTAGTGAATGTGATACTATCTGGTGTAATAATGAGTATCACAAGTAATAAACTTTAATATCTGAAAAGTATTTAACATTGCAATTGAAATGTCAAGAGCTTTTGAATAAAATGAATGAAACAAACAAATATGGGTCTTTTTTTTTTACAAAAAAAAGTTTTATTCATTCATTCATTTTCTATATTGCTTATCCTCATTAGGGTGGCGGGTATGCTGGAGCCTATCCCTGGTGACTTTGGGCGGGAGGCGGGGTACACCCTGGACTGTTTTAATTAAATAAAAATCATAATCAATGGCAATATTTTGATTTTGAATTAGTGTCACTTTAGTTATTGTGTGAATATTGGAATAGAGCAGAAATAACCCCAAAATACACGGCAGACACATGAAATGGCATAATAATGATCAAAAGCAATAAAATGAAAAATAAAAAAACTACAATAACACACACACACACATGCAGTTGTACAGTATTTTGTTAAACTCACGTCGGGGGTCATATTTGAGCTGGACCACATATCTGTGGTGATGGAGTAAAATGCAATGATTTTGATGTCCTTTAGCACGTCTGCCATGTACATTCTCCCAGGCAATTCCTACTGTCTGTCAAACATTTCCCGAAAATGTTGCCTTTTCAATCGTAATGAAAGGCTGCATTGACTTTGCAGTGTAGCAAGCGGCACAGTGCATTAGCGCGCACCATTTGGCGCTATTTTGTTCATATTTACTTTGTCGACCAAACGCCTGGGTAGGCGTTGATTGATGGGACGAAGGCTCTGCTGCACCTCTAGCGGTATTTTTTCCCAGCTGGGATGAAAGGGGCGGTTGTGTTTCAGGTGTGCATACAAGTTGGGTCATATTCCTCTCCCTTCCCGTCACTGCTTCCGAACAAATGCGGCTGTGGCATTCGCCTTAGATACCATCGCTCCTGTGCCTTAATAGACACTGCGCTTTTTTTGATAAGCCTGCACCAGAATCACCTGTCTGCAGTGTTGGTGCTTGCTAGTGTTAAAAAAAATGTCTGGGAAATATGGTGTCTATTGATGACAGATTGTCACATGCAAAGACTACGGCAGTGTTTCAATTTCATTTGACTTTCTGGCCGAGGCTGGCCAGCTACCTTGTTTGACTAACTAATGCATTTGACCATCAAAGTTTGGGACGTTTTGGATTAATTTCAAGAAGGGTGCAAGACCTGACCAGCCGGACCAACAGAGAAGAGTATGTTGACCTTTCCGCCACGGCACGCCAAGCTAGACAGAGTTTGAATGTCAAAGTTCGGAATCTCTGAGGTGATTTCAAAAGCGTGCAATTTGACCAGCCAGACCAACAGAAGCAACTATGGTAACTTTTCCTAAATTCAAATTTAAGAGGTAGAAAAATATAGAATGTAAAATATTTATCCCTAATAATATTTAAATATTGTGAATGGTCTATCACAAAGAGGGATCTCCTGTAATCTTTATCATACTTATGGCTTGTAAAACTCTAGTTTTGTGTCTAAGAAACACGCAGTGTCTCCAGCAGGTAGCTTGTAAGCCAGAAGTAGCTCACCAGCTGATGTGGAGTACCTGTGCAATGTAAATATGGCACAATAAAATGTCGGGAGTCAAATGAAATTGTGTTGCTGTAGTAGTGCTGCAGGTCTGATGCACTATTTCTATCATAACCCTGGACTCTCAACTTAGACTGTTTACGCGGGACCGACTTCTATATTAAAAACGGACATCATTTGATTTTGTTCATTGCAAACTGAAAATCCTCCAGCGACATTGTGATGTGTTGGAACACTTTGAGGACATCACGGATTGAGAAAGCTGACACATGAAGCTCTGTTATTCCTTGTGCCAGAGGACTGAGACGCGCAACCAAAAATGCAAAGATGACTAGGAACAATACGTTTGTGTCCACCTTACAAACCTCACTTGAGGACATGGAATACTTTTATATGGCTGCAGTTTAAATTAGACTAGTGGCGACGGTCAACAGCAGATCAGCCTCAGAGTCTCAAACAGCCTCAGTTTACTTAAGCACACCATGTTTGCCTGAAGATGCCAATCCTTCATAGCACTGGAAAGAAAACCAAAACAGTTTACCAAACCTAGCTGTACTTGCATGCAAATATCTGGATGTACAAGCTTCCTCTGCACCTGTTGAGGGGATCTTCAGACCAGAACCATGCTGCCTTCATGACAAAACATTTGAGAAACTGTTGACCATTAAATGCCACAACTTTGCCCTGTACAGTACTTCAATCACTTTGAAATGAAGATAAAATGCTAAACATTCCAACGTTGCCTAATGCTTATGCTTAATGTTAATGTATGTGTTTCATTTGGAAGAAACATATTTTTTAAGTATGGAATTCTCACTGTGATGAGAAGGAGCCAAATTAAAGTCACTGAACGAGTTACATTTAATTCTGAAATTCGGAACTTCGGACAGGCCTGCGTTTTACACAGAACACAGTGAAGTGGGAATTTGCCGCAACTCCGTGCACTTTCACGCGGCAACATGACACCCAACAACAAATTTCAGTGGGTAGCTGCGCGACAAAACCAGCGTCAGAAGCACAGAAGGCGGATGGTTACCGGGACGGCTTTGGAATGTGATACAGGTGCTCGTGTCGCCCTGGTACATGGAGTTCTATCCCAACATGGAACCGGCTAACAATGTCAGCAAAGAGAAATGGGACGCAACAACGGATGACATCCAGCATTTCCTGTAGTAAAAGGTAGACAAGCTCTTTGAGGAAAGGTGCGCTTTGTATTCGTCACATTCCGTTCGCATTGTCACGCATAGTTTGTGACAGCAATTACGGTGATGGCGGCAGACCAACGAATGGGAAACAGTATGCTACTGGTGTGCTATATTTTGGTACGTGTTACAACTGAGGACTATTTGACCGTACTATATTGTACTGCTTGGTGGAATGTGAGTTGGTGTCTTCAGTAAATAAGAAGCATGCTCCACTGGGTTGAGGTTAGGTCATCCCACACTCTTTCATTGATGTTTCTTGCAGAGCTCTCCGGCTGCTTTGCTTGAGACATTAGTCACCCGTACAGTGAAGCCCCATACGCTTTGCATCATTTGCCTTAGCAGACAGCGGAGCCCAGTCAACTTCCATTCTGCTACTTCTATCCGCTGGCACGTCATTAATAAACCCCATAAAGTCGGCCACGTTGGCAGTCGGACATGCTTGTGTCATAACACTGCATATACCTTCTTTGACAGATGTGATGGTATACTTTGGAGAGTCTTTTCACATCACTGGCTAAGTGTTGTCAGATGTATTTCCAATTAATGACTAATATTTCTATTTTACGTCCTAAATGATTTGACCATGGTAGTAAACACAAAGTATTTATATCAAAGATTTTGCTTTTTCCATGATAGGTGTTCTTCAAGAAGAACTGAAATGTCATGGACGGCTTTTGGCTTAGATATTGTAGATTTTACTCTGCAATACTGGTGGGTGGGATTCAGCAACTATGACATCGCCATAGTTGAAAAGAAAAACAATTAGGGGTGTCCCGATCCAATACTTACAGCCGATTTAATAATTAGAGGATAAGCGTCATGGAAGATGGATGGATGGACATGCAGAACACGATACATACACAAACAATGAATGAAAGGGATAAAGGAATATAGTCTATTCCAGACTTGGCCTCAGCAGGTCTAACATCCCACGCTACAAAACAAGTAACAAAAGTATATACGATTTGTGCTGATATTGCATCGATATTGAACCACATTCAAGGCCGCAATATCGCCATAGTATCAGGGCGCCTCTAAAAACAATTATCCAGCGAATGATAAAATGGAAGAAAACCATCCATGATGTGTCATTGTATTTATGTAGCTGAATATTAAAAAACATTACCAGATGCTGTAGGTGTACAAGGGATCTCACGATACGAGAAGAGATTTTACCATTACTTTTAAGAAAATGCAATGAAAAAATAGAACAAGTAAATGCTCATTTCTACTACGTTACACTCTTCTGCACGCTGTTGGACGCCTGCATCCACCAAGACCAAGAGACTGTGTGACTGACAAAAGGGCTCACTCTGTTCGTGCCAAGGTGCTGAAATCAATGCACAGAATGAACTCTCTTCCTATCTGTTTGGAGGCGAAAGACACACACATTCTGGCCTGCAAAATTATGGTGTTCATTTTCATTTATTGTGAGATTAATCCATATATTTATTATCGCCCCAGGCCTAGTGCCTTTCTGAACAAGACATTTTGTAATCTCGCAAGATCACGTGCCACTCCTAACATATACATTTCAAATACTCACGTGGAATTCGTCTGGACAGTCTGGGCAAGTTCTAATAATGTTTCTCTTAGTGTTTTACAATTGATAAACTAAAACAACTTCAAGATTCATAAAAATCACCATTATGGTGTTGCATTAAAAAATAATAATAATGGTGATCGGTTCCGTTTTTGGTGCCGCATTGTCCGTGCATTGATAAAACAAAATGAACCAAGCAGCAACTAGCAGCAAAAGACAGATACATAATCATTGCTCACAGAGTGCCTGCAGTACATTGATGGCGACACTATCAATATTTGCCACCGACTTATCAATACAGCCCCCTTATTATTCTTATGCATATCCCACAAACAAGAAACAACTATCTGTTCCAAAAGCACACCCCAGACAGACAATTTTTTATGATATATGCTGTCAGTTAACAGTAAATGTTGGAAAAAATTACAGTTTTCTCGATTTAAGTTTGCCTCAGACCACTCTGTTAAATTGAAATGTACGTGCCTCTGCCTTTGCCTCAAGATAGTGACTGAGGATTCAACTAAAAATGACACTGGTGTATATACAGTATTTTATGGCTTTTAAAGTGAATGCAAATCCTGTGAAATACCGGAATACCTACATAATCCCGCCTGTTAATTACTGTAGCGTTCGAGAACACATCTTTACCAACTCTGTGTTGTGAATGAGCTACTCTAGTCCTGTTCTATTCCGGGCATCCTTTTTCACGCAGACTTTGATCCAGCACTCTAGCCAACGACACAGCAGCACAACGGTACGTTTACATGCACTGAAGAACAAATTATTGCATGAATTTGGATTCAACCAAACACTTTTTAATGCATGTAAACACCTTAACTAGATCGATACAATCGATCAATCATTGGAGCTGGTACTCTGTATAGGTACAGGTAATCCGGAAAAGCCATACATTCACCCGTACTGAAAGAGTCAGTCTTTCAGTCTACTATACACTACGTTCACACTGCAGGGTGCAACGCCAAGTTTGGATTTTTTTGTTACAAAGCTGACCCACCAAAAAAAATGCAACTTGTAAATGTGAACACAGTGTGGCTGGGAAGTGATGCGCATGAGCACAAAAAACAAGGCCACACGTGTTTCCGCAAGTAAACATGGCTCCAGTTTGTGGTCCGGTCCTGGCACATTTGTGGCATTTGCAAGAATTTAGTGCAACGGGAGTCAACATTTTCTGAACAAAATTATTTCATGTTGGAGAAGTCATGAGAAGGGAGAGGGAAAGACTGTCGGCTATGGCAGTTTGTGGGGAACCTGCCGGAAAGTTTGTTCCGAGGAGCGTGTGGGCGAGGTGTCGGAGCCTGGAGTGTGGACGTTGATGTGAGCTGCTTCACTGACTGAATTTTTAAAATAATTTTTGGGTGACAAGAATTTTTGACGGCAAAACATGCCTTTTGAAGACGCACAGGTTGGATTTAGGCACCCTGAACAATCAGACTGTGGTGGCATCGGATACATTTACTGTATATCCGAACAGATATAAATGATAGGGCCCTACAAAATCCGTTTTATTTGTTTATTTTGTTTTTTCTGTTTAAATTTTTAACAATTCATTTTTTTACATTTCACACTTATTTTTGACCAGCATAGAGCGCGTGCCCATTAAATACTAAAATCCTTACATTTATTGAAGCAATACATCAATGGACAATTTTTCCCAATAATGGAGAAATGGATGCAGCTTGGCTAAATTTTCGAATGGGACGTCAGCCTTTGCACACATTAAACTATGTACTCTGTGTGTGTTGAGAACGTCCGTTTACGGCTAAGATGAGCTGCGTGCAAAAGTAAACGTGCATCTCGTCTTCTTTCACTCCGAACCTGCAGGTCGTCACCGGGCATTGTAGAACGCGCCTTACAGTTGCACACACACAACCGCACTAGCATGCTAACCCTGCTGGCTTCCATTCGCACTTGGTCAGAGGAGGTTCTGCCAAGTTTCGCCGGTGTTTGTCTGCATTTCAAAAGGGGGCGGTTTAGTGTTTGTAAGGAGATTCCACCGCGATTGAGCCATTGTCCGGGAAATCTAAACAAAGAACCGTAAAAAATCAGATGATGCCCAACTCTATAAATGAACATTGAGGGTTACTTTTACCTTCACTAAAGATTACTGTTCGCAAAGACACATCCCCACCCCCAGCATTTGCTGCCAAATCGTATCTTTGGGGACAGCACAGCAAGGATCATGTCTTCAATGGCGGTAAAAGAAACTCTACATTTTCCCTTTCATTGATCATTTATATGTATGCATTGTTTTCTGCATGTCAAACTATAAAATTGCAAAACGATAAACACGTGTTTCATGTTCAGAGTTTTGGGTTTCTGGCACGGATTCATTGGATTTACACTGTTTTTTAGGGGAAAAATGAATTTGGTTTAAGGTTCAGTTAGTTCGGTTCAGTCACACCTTCTTAAACAAATGTGTGAAGTGCTGTTTTTCAAGAAGCACTGGGGCACAAGCAGAGCGCAACATTCCTGATCAGTGTAAAAGGTCTTTGAGTTATAGCCTGCGACAAAGCTCTGCTAGTAAAAACTCAAGAAATTCGTACAAAAAATCTGTCCAAAGTACATGTGCAAAAAAAAAAAAAAAAACCTCTACCTGGAATTCAGTGCTTGGGTAAAAATACAATGCAACACTGTCTCCACTCCTTTGGAAGCATCCAGAGTCAAATATTGCACAAGAAATAATTTGAGATCACAAGTGTCAAACATAATGCACAGTTTTTTAACAGTCATCTGCTGAGAATTATCCGCACTCTTGCCTCAATCATGAGGTGCACAAGCACTAAAATGCTTGCAAAATGACAAATCATTTGGGAAACAAACATGAAAAAAATGTGGCAGAAACAGAACAAGAATAACATTCACTTCTCCAAAGAATCAGCTTTTTTTTTTTTTAATACGACTGTTTTACATGTATAAACACTAATGGAGATATCCATTTTCTATACTGCTGGAGCCTATCTCAGCAGACGGGGAAAAGTCACCTGGGGAATTGGGTGAACTACACCAACCCAACAGAACTAATGACTGACAACTGAGTCGGACGGCAGTAAAATAATGGTTCAAAGCAAGGGACATGGTCTGGTAACAGATCTTCAAATGCATGGGATGCAACGTACACTTTATCAGCACATCGTTTCCTGTGAGTGGGTGCAATTTCAGCTAATACATCAACAAGCACGATCATATTTTCATATTGCGACGGCTGAGAGGTTTACAGAAAGGCACTTCTGCAATACACATTGTTACTTTTTGGTCTGTATTTACAACCAAAAAATGGCCTCTTATAAAG
This sequence comes from Oostethus manadensis, assembly GCA_024372805.1. NCBI lineage: Eukaryota > Metazoa > Chordata > Actinopteri > Syngnathiformes > Syngnathidae > Oostethus > Oostethus manadensis. Next base: position 3,300,593 of record QODF01000165.1, read on the forward strand.
ATACTGCTTGCACAACAGTGACCCCATTGCATCACAGTGTACACGGCCATGTTACCCAACCATCATTTTCCCTACAAAATTCTAAACCACTTCCTCGTTTTGCATCCAAGCCTTCTCTCCATTAGCTGCTACTCCCCCCTGCATTGTACCACTCCATTTAACCGCTGCCTCTCCAGCCATCAACTATGCCAATTTACTTAATAGCTCGCATAACTGTCCTGGCATCCGTGCTACAAGCTCATAACTGGTTCAATTCTTACTTTGCTAATACATATTTAAGTGATTGTTTGAGTAATCATGAGTCAGCTCTCTGCTGTGGAGTCCTTCACGGCTCTGCCCTTGGGCCAGTTCTCTCCGGGACTTTGGTTCAGTTTTGGCATGGCGCCGGTGATATAATGTGATTGTCTTAGCGGGGGTGTGGCGCTAACACCCTCGCAGCTTTAATAAAGCTTGGCTTACACTATTTTCTTAAAGACATTTTCAACAATAAGTTATTTCCTGTTGCTTGTTCCATACAACTCAAGGAGTAACCCCAAGACTGAAACATATGGGGTAGGACTATTTACCGCAATGTTACATCTCATCATCAACTGAGCTCCAACTGCTTATTGTTCTGCTCTGGCACATAGATCAGTTAAACTGGCTTTACATGGTTAGCAATGCGCGTCTCAAAAATACTTCTTAGTGGCATTCCACGTGCTGCAGAATACATTACAGGAGCCTGCTGATTACATGTTGTGCAAATGCACGCCATGCCTTTGCCCCAGTTACGCTTCAGCTTACTCAACTCATTTCTTAGTCCACAAATCTTTCTTCTAAGAAATCTCTTCCTTGTATCATTCCACCGCTCCCAATTGAAAACAAACTTTGCTCGGACATTGGCTTTTTGACCTGCGGATCATCATCTCACAGACTTCTTTGGACAGATTCAGGAACTGTATTTAGCCTAAAACTTGTTTAAAAAAAAACTAGCTCGGGCCGTTTCGTGGTGTTTCGGTGTCTGAAAACATTGGAAACGGGTCTCAAGGTGGATTCTGTGCTACAGTTTCCATGTAAACGTTGTGGGCATTCACTGATACATTGCAAACAAAACTAATGGCAAACTCAGTGCTTAGTGTTTACTTTTATTAGGATTCTCCAGCAAAGTTCATGGTAACTATAACACTAACATGTCCAATGGACATAATAGAGTCTCCATTCACGGTCATACAAAAACAATTCCGTTCCACGGGACTAAAAACTAATGCACAAAGTGCTACATTTAGAAGTCTCTAAAGGTCACTGAGGGCATACTCGCACTAGGCCAGTCGTACCATGCCATGGGCCCACTTCACACCCATAGCCCGACACGTTTGCCCCTGCACCGTGACACACTTTCCCTCCTCCGGCATGATTAGAAGAGGTAATCTAGGGCCCGGCACAATTTTGTATGCAATGTAGTTGAGTCAGAGAATGACGGTAAAGCTGTTGTTCCCTGCAGGTCATTAATGATAACAGACACGATACATAATATAAAGAAATATGCAAACGATCAAAATGAGGTGAAACCCTCAGCACACTTGCTCACCCCGAACTATATTCAGCAGGGTATGTAATGCAGCCGCTCCTCTGGCAAGTAATTAATGATCTTCCAATGTAGAAACATTAGAAATGACTCTAAATAAGACAGGAAATAATCCATAAAGTCAGGAAAATGCAGTAAAACATCAGAATAGAAGCTACGGGACAAGCAAACACGGGCCGGGCCAGCAGGTACCAGGGGGAGGACGGGTAATTGCGCCCAAGTCGAGCACAGCACAGATGCCATAGTGCGAGCAAGCCCGTCCCTAATCTACCGTATTTCCTCATTTACGGGTGCGGGCCTTCATTTATTACACAGCGAGAAAAGACGCTGAGGAACTTGTTTACACCTACCAGAAAAACTCCAAACACCCGACTGACGTAATGTAAAGGTGCTCCATGGGCGATGCTGTTTAATTTAGCTCTCTTTGATGTCAGCGTTTGAACAATAACATCTATGACTTGGGATAATAAAATTACTAACGAATTGGATATTGGAGCGAGGCATTGATATTTGTTTGGTGTTAATGACACACCTCCCGACTAACAGGGGCATCGCGTCCATTAACAGGAAGACAAATATGGCATTTTCCTTTTTTCGGTAAGTTGCAACCAGAGTGGAACCGTTGATCAAAATGAGAAGTTTCCAAACTCCAGGAATTGTCACCACAAAGCCTGGATATCTCTTTCCCACTAACCTCAACCGCTTCCTACTGGGACTTTATGTACGTTTCTTCCACACAGAATGCACTCCAGGTAACAGACGGCTACAAGACGATAAACAAAAGGAACACTAAATCTAAAATGAGTGTAAATAAGTAATTACATCCTCATACTGGCCGGTACTTGTATGGACGTTATTCCAGAGCAACCACAGGCTCTGGCAGTTGGCTGGAGTCCCATGTGCACTGCATGTCTCTTTTGGAGGGATAGACTCCCACCCCCACCCCACCCCATGGTCTATCATAAGTAAATACTGCAACAAAAATATTTGGACAGCTTGATTCAGGCATTACAGCAGCAGAGGGCCGTCGACTGGCTGTCTCAGGGATTTCCTTGCCCTACTTTTGCACAGGATATGATTCCGTTTAGAACACCAAGTCCTTTAAAATAAAATATGGATTTGCAGCTGTCTCTTAGGTGCTGTGGCTCAAAGTCTATCTTATGTTTGAATGGCTTGACTAAATGAGAAGTGGCCACAGTCCATCGGACGAACGAATGAATAAGGACTCTTAGCATATCATTTGATGTAACACAGTACATCACTGAAACTGAGCGATAACTATCATCTCATGAAGCATTGTATGGGACTTTCCAATGCAACTCTAAAACAATTCCAAGTCTACCAAGAAATGAGCCATAAATGAAGGGCATTAATGACTTTCTGTGTACACACTAACATATTTAGTGAATGGGAACATTAAAGCAATTGGAAAGGGGTCATAAAATACTATTGTTCTTTTTAATGGCTGGCTCTAAAACCGTTTTTTTTAAATGACTGCAATTACAGGGTCACAGCAAATGCTTAACTTTGGAGGGAAAAATAGTCAACACGCCAATTAAGTAGGCCAGTGATATGAAACCAGAGTTGCACAAATTTCCATGCTTCTAATGCAAAGTACAGCACGGCGGTAAATTTTGCTTTGGTCGTCGAACAGCCAACAAAACCAGTGGGCCTTTGGCTGGGTGAGCTATTCCAGCCATTTGTGACTGCTACTGGGCAAGCCTTAAATTAGAAGTCACGGTTGATTGCATTTTGACCAGAGAATCCAAACTATTGGAAAATGTTGTCTTGTATCACCTCAGAATGTATCAAGAGTATATGTACATATTGTAACCATGTATATGTGTTGGTGTATGGGAGATAACAGAATTTGGTTGTTGAAATGGTACTTGTGATGCGTTTACACACCATCATGTACAAACATACCTTACACATACGGTACGTATCTGATTAAGTTAAGATCTGTTCCCGTGCGTTGTGTGGAAACGACAACCTGGTTTATAAATATCAAAGCCTACACGGTAGTGTTGTGGTTGAACTGCCGTTACTGGTGTGTTTACATACGGCCGTTAAGGGTGTGCAACATTCGATTTCTACACGTAGTAACACGAGGCGCAAGTACAGTTGTATGTACTTCCCTTCCCCCACCCGACTACTTCCCAAAGTCTGCATGGCCATATACACGCTTATCTCGTTTCAAATGTAAATAGCACTAGTTTAGAGTAATGGGGGCCGTGCTTTTGCGATAGAGTACACACTTTGTCCAAATAACCTCAAAACGCTCTCATCTGAGGCACACAATTTCCATGCTTCTAATGCCTGCATAGATTTGAAGAAAAGGCAGTCGGTCGCTTGTTGGTGGAGCCTTCTGGTCATTGATCACATCGATTTGTTCTTTTACTGGTATAGGTACAGTATTATCCTGAAATGTCTCACAATGGTACGAACTGCGCCCCAGCAGAAGTGTGCATCGGATTCGAAGTGAGTCCACTCCGAGGGGTGGGTGTGAAATGCAGACGTCCACGTTGTAGCCTTGTTACAGGATGCATGGTGTAGTGTACAGTGCCGGGGTCTACAGTACAGTACAGTCGGGTCTCCTTCCCCTCCCCCACCCAGCCGCTTCCTAAAGTCTGCAGGGCAACATAAAGTCACCCCCATGGCCAATGTAATTCTCCCCAACTGCAGTGGAGGGTTTATTGCACTGTGCTTTTAAGCTAGTGTGCTCATTGTTTTTGTCAACATAACCTGAAAGCGCTCTTAGAACTTGCCCTGTTTTTCCGCGAATAAAAATGTGAATGCCCCCGCGTTCAAACGCAGGGAGGGGGGAGGGGGGGAATATGGTTAGACAATCAAAAGGGGGACAGACAGGGATTCGAACACACGTGTGGAGTCGATGGAGCTGTGAGCCGGTAGCCCCCCCTCCCCATCCCCCTCCATACGTCCACGCGCACGTTCAGCGGCATAATACGCGTTTCTCCCCCACAACAAACGGCGGGAAATGTTAGCCAAAAGGCAGGAACTTTACCTTTTTATATTAGGAGAGTGAACTGGTTACGTCCGCCGCCACCACCGCCTCTTCCTCTTCCACGCGGAGATCCTCCAACTTCAACAAGCTAGCGACGACTTTCCTCCCATTTTACCCAGCGTCATATTTCAAAATTCCGACCTCTGCCGTTGGGATAGTCACTGGCCCCCTCTGTTCAGTTGGAATGGAGTCGAGGGGGTGGGGGGGTAGTAATAACAATAATAATACACGCCGAGTTAGTGCGTCGCTGACTGCGGGCTACTATGGAGGAGTTCGCCGCTCACTGAGGACAGTGGAAGAGACAGCAGCAGCAGCAGCAAGCAGGCGCTGTGAACGCCAGTGGTGGAGAGACCTTCGACTACAACATGGAAAGGGAGAGAGAGCGCTCGAGGAGGTGGGGGAAGGGAAGTGGCTGCTGCCGACTGACCTTAAACCTGAATATCGAACACACACACAAATATAGACACGTAGAGTATAACACGGATAGCTAATTAATTACGTCTGCCATTTTGGACCTCTCGTAGCCCCCCCCTCTCCCTTCTCAGCGGCCATGTTTGACTGTCGTCGTTGGCCGCGCTTTTTAAACAAGCCACAATGGCGCTCCCTTTAAACAGACGCCACAAAGGGATCGTGAGGTTTGTAACGTTCAAATGTCGGCGTTTGTGTTTTGTTTTTGGGTGTCGGGGCTTCGTGCTGTACAGTCGAGCCATGTTAGCAAGGCCGCGAGGCAGCTTCCCCTCCCCCTCCCCCCCGCCAGCTCGTGGCTCCTTTTCGCCTGCCTGGTCAACCCGCTGCTTGATGAATTCTCCTTTCGCCTTGCCCAGTCATTCACATTTGGAAAGTAAATAACAAGTTGACATCATTACGGCTCTACACTAGAGTGACACATTCCTTCGCCCACCGTAAGCACCACACTAGGTGCGCAACGGATTTAGCCCTTCCTCCTCTCCTGTTTCCATTGTGTGGTGCACACTGGAGAGTGCGTTTTCTGCGTGTGAATGCTTGGGAATTGAACCCGAGCCCAATAAATGTCACAATGAGAACAGCCAATATGTCCGGAATGAGCTGAACGGTTTTGGTAGCGGAATGGATGGATTTGCTTGAGCAAAATGGGAATCCTGTGTTCGATAAAATAATGTAACGCGATTTAGAAATGCGGATTTAGTAAGAATTGTCACGTTGTAGGAAATTGAAGTTATGGCAAATGTGACGCCACAGGGACATTTTTTAGCCAGAAAACCGCGAATCGGCTAAATGCATAGACGCTGGAATCGGTTAAGAAATGCGGAAGTAGCGGGAATTATGTTTAGTAGGGAATTTGCGGTGACTTGGGAGTTTTGGAAAATATTTTAGCAAGGTTGTTAGCCCAAAGGTCCAGAATTAATTTTGACGTTTGAATCGGGACCTGTCCGCACAAAAAGCTGTTTTTTTTTCTCGCCGGGTTGAAAAAAAATTGCGTCCAAACTGTTCCGAATTAGTAAATATCCGGGTGGGACCGGATCATTGTGTGAAAATGATATAATACACACGACACACAGACGGAACCACGTCCACCCTTCCATTTCCTACGCCGCTTACTCCTCACTAGGAAACGGAACCATGCGACAAACCAGACTACAGTCTCGTCTAGATTTCCGACCGAGACGACAGTCGCAATATTCAGATAATATGTTGGCTTGTGATCAGTTCTGGACATGTGACAATGATGGGTCGGTGATGTCATCGTTTTCAGAAAAGGCCGGTAGCATGTCCGCACGGACACGACAAGCCGGCGTTTTAAGATGTTCCCACTCAGGAATAATCCTGGATCCCGGAGTCTGTTGCTTGCGTGTATCCCACAGCATTACGGTAACATTACTGACACCTAGGGCCCAGTGTTGGATACTACACTGTCATCCAGCTTCTTTGAATGCGTCTTCTGAATGCCTTGTGTTTCCAATACTACAAATGCGGAATTTGACCAAAAAAAAGAGTAAAAAAAACTTAAATACAAATATTTTTTTTACTTACATAAGGCCGTATACAACCACGAAACAGCATGGTTTGTTAATATATTTCTGAAAAATCGTATTAAAGTGAATGCGCGAGGGACGGCGATATGTCAGCTCGAGTGGGAGCGGAACACTTTACTCTTTATTGTTTGTGCCGAGCCACAGGCAGTTCTGGCACGCGCAAAATATGAGATGGCAGCCATGGTGACAACACAAGCTAAGACCTACAGCGACACAGCTTGGCATTCAACTCAGGAGCTTTTCTTTGTGTCACACATTCTAAAAAGGAAATGACACTTTTTTTTCTATGTTTATATACATGAAAGGACTAACAAAAGCCTAACAATGAATTTGTTTTGCGCTTAGTACTACCCACTGACCTCCTGTTTCCTGCATGCAAGCTCATTGATGTCTACTGAAGAGCTACATGCCGTCTTTTTAACATTAAGGTGGGTGCAAAGTTGTTGAGAATAAAGAAAAACACAAGGGGTGACTTTGAGTCCCACTAACAACGGACACAAGCATTATGCATTTTTTATACAGTCACTTCATTTTTATTTTGTTTTATTTTTTCTGTCTGTGGAAGATGGGGATTATTTCAAATACTGTTACTGTGGTGCCCTAGGACTGTGTGTCATTCTTTTCATGCAGCGAATAGTGTTTTGAACATGTTTTTTTTATATAAATAATTTTGTATTTTTATATGGAACTCTTTATTATTTCATTTGATGAAATAAAAAAACACCCATTTAAAAAAAAAGGTTTTTATCCCCTGTTTTGCATTGAAATAACACATATTAAATACATACATTCATTGTAATACATATTTTTTATTTATGGAATTGCATTTGCTTCAATAAAATCAACATGAATTCACACATTTTGTAGTATTCCGAGTTGCTTTTATTAATTTTCAAATATAATTTAAAGTAATTAATTTTTGAAATTGCATTACATTAATTACAATATATTATGTATATGTATGTGTGTACATATATATATATATATGTATATATATATATATATAATTTTATTAAATGAAATGTGATTATATAAAATGAATAATCCCTCCAAAATAATAGGGTTTGTGGTAGTGTGCTACCTACAATATCTCTTATTATGGCGCACACGGACTGTGCAAAACACTCCCAATGTTTGTTTATAATATTTTGCAGATGAAACATTAACTGATTTCAATGTGTCACATGAACCAATGAGTGCCTTGTTTTACATCATCATGATCTTCTGACATTGGCCTTTTGGCTAGTTATCAAACCTGAATTGCCAGCCTGACTGGCACGCCTGACTTCTCCAGGTCGCCAACGTTGTTCAAGAATTCATGCACTCCCTCCCCCGGAGCAACATTGTGCGCCTCTGTTTGGTGGCTTACGGTAGGAGCACTTCCTGCCAGAGTAGGACTGACCTCCTAACAAAGAACAGGTTCAATGTGCCTCCCCCCCACCACCACCACCACCACTGATGAAGGTCACATGACCTCTCTAGACAGCACGGAGGAGCAATGGTGATATGTAAGGGTGGGGGAAGGGTGCTTCTAGACAGTTATGGAGATATTAGGGCCCAGGAAGGGGTGGAGGTGGAGACGGGGGAATATCCAGTATCTGTTGACATATTGGATTTACTTCCTTCTATTTCCAGTGCAACGAGAGCAGCCTGTTGGAGATGAGAGAAAATAAGGCTTGAGTGTTTGCGTGGAGAGCGAGCTTTGTGTCCTCGGCGCACAACAGCTCCCCTCCCCCCACCGCTGCCATCTCCACCGGCTAGACATGGTTTCTGTGGCGCACTGTTATGTCATAGCGCGCGCTCGTCTTCCAGACAAAGCCAAGCACAAACGGACAGCATTATGTGACGTGAGACCATAAACAGATGTGCGGCAGTCCAAAAAATGCACACAGTACACCTTTTGAATTCGGAATATTTATCTTTAGGAGAAAGCCACCCCCCCCCCACCTCTTACATACAACGAGCACGCCATAATCAAATTCCTCTGACAGTGTTGGGGGAGGGGAAGAAGGCGGGAAAAAGCTGACAGATGTCAGCGATTCCAGGGTCGTGGGCAGGGGTCAAGGGTTGGCGACCTGGCCATACAACGTGCTCTCCGCCCCTCCCCCCTCTTTTCCTCCACCACAATAGCAACCAATGACTTTACAATGTTTTCTTCTTACAGTCACTTTAAAACCATTCACCTCACGAGGCCGCCGGCACTTCGGTCCTTCACTACTTCTTCGTTTCTATGGCGCTACAAGCAAAACAAAAGGTTTTTTTGAAGACGCTACGATAGATTTTTCCCGCACGACTGTGTGCATTTGTTTGTGTAAGCTAACACATCTAACCACTGTGCACAAAAGGGCGACGTTTTGTCAAAACACGCACCCGTGTTGTGTTTCCCGTGCTGTTTTTTTTTCAGAAAAATACACCACATGATATTGATATTTGATATTGATCAAACAGATCAATGCACGCCATAGAGAATGCCCACTGTAACTCCAGGATCACTTCACTTCAAATTTTTCTATGCACCTTTAGAACGTGTGTCACATTTTGATTAGTTGAAAAAAATGGTCTACAAACTACAAACGAATGGTCCATACTGAGCATTTCTAACTTCGAGAATGTCAGCATTGCATGCTAGCATGTTTTCTAACGCATTTTGACCACAACCCGTGGGCGGCACCACAAATATCACAGTCTACAGTTACAATAAGGTACAAAAGTACAGTGGTTACCGAGGAACTAATGAAGACCTAATTACTCATGCACGTTCATTTCGAGTAGCTACTGGCGAACTAATGAAGAAATAAGGAGTACTGGTTAGGGAAGCACCAGCAACTTCTCCACATAGAAAGCTGCCGCTTCACGCCCTTGCACAACCCAAGCGCCATTGTTCCATTGAGGGGAAAAAGCAGACGCCATCAGGACTGTGAAAATGTTTATTTCCCCCCGATTAGATAATACAACTTTGTTCCACCTTTCAATGTCCCGTGGTTGGTGCAGTTTTGTGCCATCAAAAGAGACGAGGCAGCTGAAGACGTTTTTGTGCTTAAGACCCTTCTCTCGCAGATGCTATCCGATGCGCATCGGGCCACACTCGGCACCAACTGTCATTTGGGCCGAGGATCATCCCGGTCTGGACGGACAGCCGATCGCATCCGCCGACTCCGGGCCAGTGATATTTTTCTGGGGATCTGCCACTTGAGTTTTTTGCTGTCAAAGTGAAGCGTGCAGTTTCTTACTGCGTCTAACCTCAGCAGCCACGGCTCGCTGCGACAGGCCTAACCCGTTAATCCTCTCATACAACTCTTAAGGACGAAATCAAGGAGAAATGACTGCCGCTTAAGTACGTGTAAATATGAAACGCAAGCACTGAGCGTAGATTAAGGTAAAAACGTGACAATTATGTCGACTTAAACGTGACCCTGTCCCGCCTGTTGGGCGCTAATGAACGCGTGGCAACTACACGGACTGTGGATCATGTGATCGCTTCATCTTAAAAAGCTACTCCTTCCGAGACACAGGTACAGTAGGTTCAAGCTGTCGGTGCTGCACGCTTTCCTGCAGCCTGGTTTCCATGGAGACCATTGTGTGAGTCACAACCTCAATATGTTCCCGCTGTCAAATGTATTTAAAAAAAATGAATTCGATAGTATAACCTGATAAGGACATCGTGGTGCTCGTCAAAGTTGGCCTCAGTCTTTGTGTCGGTGCTCATTAGCATCCACAGAAATCAGGTTAGTCTAATCCCCGGGGTGCGTGAATAAAAAAAAAAAAAAGAACGCCCCACTGTGTGTGATGTTTAGTTGGGAGCTATCCTTTGGTGACACTGTACACGGCGAGGGATAGCGAGTGGGGGATGGGTGCACGGTGCAGCGGGTCCGCGCTTTGTCAGGGCGCAGCGGTGCTGTGTAATCGGTCTCCACTTAGCCAGACAACAAGTACAGCATTGTGACACGTCACTCAAACACAATCGCCCTGTGCTGACCTCAAGGGTCACCATAGTCCCCCCCGCCGCTGGACTGTCACAACAGCAAAGAGGGTTACGTGGAGGTGGCACACACAGAAACAAAACAAATAAGTCAGTGAGTTCCTATCTAATCATAACACTACTCATTTCCGTTGAAGAAATGTGACAATAATCAAGGAGTGGGTGCAAAAACCAACCAAAAAAACGTGTTAAAATATACAGCGCAGTATTAAAATGTGTCCTATTTTCCATAAGAATTGTTTCCCTCAAATGACAGACAAAAAAATCTCACTGCTACATTTCCATTGTTGGGTTTTAATGCTGGATCATCCCCTGGAAAACGGATGAGAGAGAGAGGGGGGCACCGATGGTCGGGGTCACAGTGCCATCTGGTGGCCGGACACTGTACTGTTGTGGTTTAGACGCGCCCAAAGCTCCTTAATATACTACACTGCTATTCAGCAAAAGTGTTCTTGGCCACATTTTTATTATGCTTTTTTTTTTCTAAAAAAGCAAGACTTTGTCATATCTTTACATTTTGACTTATCAAAATGTTGGTGAATAACTACGTCACAAATTAAGACAGGAGACTGTTTTTCAGGACCAACTGCACAAAGGCTGGTCAAAGATCCTCTATATGACAGGAGCTCTCTGGTGTTTAAAATATGAGCCAACTATTCTGTGTATGTCAGGAATTCATGCAGAAACAGCTAGTCAAAGATCCTCTGTGACAAAAGCACGCTGCTGTTTGTGAGGACTGTAGACACACTAGCCAAAGATCCTCTAAATGACAGGAGCTTGTTGCTGTTTTCAAGTGCCTGCTGCAAAAGCTGTAGTCAGAAATCCTCTGTATCAGCGGTCCCCGAGACCCCACAGATCTATGGCGGACACGGTTGGACGGGGTAGCCGCTGGCAACAAAAAACATATACTGTACATGCAAAAACTATGGGATTTGTAACTATATTATTTTGAAACTAAAGTATTTTCCTTTCGGCTTATCCCCACAGCAAATCATCTAAACCTGTCTTATGCATCTTCTTCTCTCGCACCAACTACCTTCATGTCCTCTTTTACTACATCCATAAACCTCCTCTTTGCTCTTCCTTTAGGCCTCCTGCCTGGCAATTCAAAACTCAGCATCCTCTCTCCTCATCCTCATCCATCTCTCCTCCGGACATGTCCAAACCATCTCAGTCTGGCATCTCTGACTTTATCTCCAAAACCTCTAACATGTGCTGCCCCTCTTAAGTACTCATTCCTGATCCTGTCCATCCTGGTCACACCCAAAGTGAACCTCAGCATCTTCATCTCCGCTACCTCCAGCTCTGCCTCCTGTCTTTTCCTTAGCAGAACTGTCTCTAGACCAAGCACTGTCTCTTTTTAAACTGTAACAATGGCCCGTATTTTCAAAATTTACAAAAATTTGAAGTACAAATTTATCATTTTTAAGTGTTTAAAAAAATAATAATTGCACCTAAAAGCCTCCCGCCCATAGGCCAATCACGGTAGGGGGCCCCTGCTCTACGTGACAGCAGCACTTTGCTGTATTTAAGGCTCTCCTGAAAATCTGTGATTCAAAGATCCTCTATATGATAGGAGCTTTCTGCTGTTTTCAGGAATCTGCTGCTAAAAATAACCAACTGTCTTTGAGGTCCAGATTTGGCCCACGGGTCACCAGCTGAATCGGGGTGGTGCACTGCTCTTGTAGGCAAACACCAGGCCACCTTGTAAAATGACGTATCACTAATATGTGAGAAAATATAAAGAATATGTCATCATTTGACCTGATAACAAGCGCAGCGGGACGCCCAACTATCAGTCAGCCTGCACGGTGTACCTTTAAGTCATAATGTAATGTTAGCACGGCGTGTCCAAACTTTCTTCACCGAGGGCCTCCTGTTGAAAAATGCAAAGAGGTCAAAACATATTTGAAGAAAAAAACTGCATCCCCACTTTGTGATGTAGGTGAAAACGTTTGTATGCTCTTTTTCCCCCCATTTTTGCCGTTTTTTTCCTTCAAATATTTAAAGTAGTAAGTACATTTTCTTCTTGACTCTATAGCCATAATACTTGTACTTGATTCCCATATTAGTATAGCTTTTTCCTCAACCAATTTTTCCCAAAAGGTACTTTTAGTTTTTTTCTAGTAATAAAACAACCATGTTTTTTTCTTGAATGTTTCCACTTTATGCTATTAAAACTACATTATTTGTCCTTTTTTCTTGTAAAATTGCAGCTTTTTCTGTCTTATTTTCTCTCCTAGTATGTTGACTTTATTGTCATAAAATGACATTGCTGCTGTTGTTTTTGTTTTTCCATCTATTTCAACTTTCTTCTTGTAGTTGAAGAAACTACAAGAAGTCTTCCCGTCATTGTGCCAATATCTTGACTTTATTCTCGTAACGTGGTAACTTTTTCCACAACCTAATTTTGTAAAAAAAATACAACCCCGTTAGTTTTGTTTATCATAATATTCCAACTTTTTTTCAACTTTATACTTGTATTTTTCCTCCTAACGTTATGATGCTACTCTAGTAAAATTATGACCTTTTTTCTCTTAATATTTTGGCATTTTTGTAAAATTATGAGTGATTTTTCAAAAATACCCCCGTTTTTGTAGTTTTGTTAAATAATATTTTTTAAATGTGCTGCGGGTGGACGCCTGGCTGCTATTTTGACATCTCCGGTTTAGCACGAAAATGCGAATGTTGAAAAATGCCGTAATTCCACAACGCGGAGTGTTATGCTGCATAGGAAAATGGGAGTTCTTTTTTGCAGGAAACTTTAGCAGGAGCGGGGGAGAAAAGAAAGAACGGAATGGACAAAAGAGCAGCTGTCCGGGCACACGGCCTATCTAAAGAAGTGAGAATGAGACACAATATTTGGATAAATATGCGACACATCACAACACGGCCACAGTTCACCTGAAAACAAAGCAGAGCGCAGCATTAGAAATATGAATGACTTAAAGAGGGACCGCAAACGGACTAGATGTGTATTTATAAGGGAGTCTTTTTTTTGTGTCAATGATGCGACTCTGAGTGGCAGCCATGTTAAACAACAGGACCGCTTGAGGGATTAACGTGACACATTTGCACCATTTATCTCGAATAAAACACAGCAACACGTGAAGCCGAAGCTGCGTATCCACCAATTATTGTTTTAAAACAGCTTATTAATAAGTGAAAATAAGTCTTTATATACTTTTTATTGTAGATTTAGCCGCCACCACTGCCCATCACAGGAAAAAGAAAAGATGTGAAAAGATGTTTACGTAACATGCATAATGTTTTGCAGTCTTGTTCTAGTGTTTAGAAGACATTATGTAAACAAGACATGACTTACCGTTCTGTGGCAACTAGTAGTCGTTCTTGTCTTGCTTCGTACATTTTTGTGTTAAACATCTTTCCTTTGTATAAGAAAAACTTACGGTAGCTCTCGGACACTGTTAACATCCAGCGGCAACCCAATATTTGGTATGACTCATATTTTACATGAAAACTATACTGAACCAATCAACGATTTAGGGAGGTTTTAAATATATTTTTTTGCGAATTTTGCAAAAATGTGGAACATAATTGCAAACAATGTATAACATTTTTAGTCAAAGTTGCTATGTCATGGCACAGACCCTTTAAATGTTGAACACAAGCAAAGGAAATAGAATTTATTAGTTCAAACTCACAAGGGAACCTGTGGCTCGGGAGCCAGATGTGGCTCTTTTGTTGATCACCTGTGGCTCTCGGAAGTTTATAAACACCATAACATGTATTTATTTTAATAGTTTTTTTCTTAAAATATACATAGAATATCTTGATTTACTACAGGGGTGTTTGAAACGCGCTCGCGGCACATTCTAAAAATAAAACAAAATTACCAAAAAACCTTAAGGAAACAGCAAAAACTGAAAAATGAGCAGTAATTGTACAACAAATTAAGTCAAAATATTAGGAGAAAAAAGTTGTATTCTAACCAAAAAAAGGTTGTCTTTTTTGTTGAATTAGTTTGTGGGAAAAAATTCTAATATGAGAAGAATCAATTCAAAATATTACAGGAATAAAGTCATAGTTATGAGAAAAGTTGAGAAAAATTGTAAAATAAAAAAATGCTGAATTTCACTAGTAGAAAGTCAAAATATTAAGAGAAAAAAGTCAAAATTTCATGAGAATAAACAAAAAATATATAAAGTTGTAATTTTGGGTTGGCGAAAAAATTAATTTGGGAATCAAGTTCAAAAATGTGGAAATAAAGTCACAGTGCACACGGCGCCATTGAAGCTGCCACTGCAAAATGATCCGCAGCTTTATATCTGCGTGCGCTTTAAAAGGTTGCCGTGCTACACCTGCAGCGCTGTTGTTTGCGTTGAGCCCACCAGTGGTATTGCTTGCGTCTTACCGCTATTACAACATTGGTTCTGTTGCTTCTGTCTTGAAGAATGACCAAGTGGTCAAAAAGGGTGTTCCGTTCGAATTTCTCATGCACTCTCAATCATTGTTAAAGTTAAACAATCCACTTGTTTGAGGGTGATGTTTAATTTCTCTTTAAGGTCCAATTCCAAATTGTCCAAGGCCGGGGGGTGTTGGACTTTTAGGGTTCCAATGTGTAATGTTTTAGGACTTGACAGAAAGGGGAAAAACCAGTCAAACCAGTAAAATACGAAGAATTACAGAATGATGTGGCTTATTGGGAGGAGGAAGTGGAATAGGCAGGAGAAGAAATGAAACAATCAGTTAGCCGTCTCATAATTCTGGTCTAATTAAGTTATTACTGTCGCTTTCGTAGGAGCAGGTCCGTTACCGGGCTCGAGGCTACGATTTCATATTGGCGGGTGTTCCTCCTTTCTCGGAAGCTTTTTTGTGACGTTCCCTTTCACTTCTTTTCTTCTCCGTGGTGCGTTATCACCAGGAGACGTAACAGAGTGCAAAAAGCGACGTTATCCAGTCTGCGTATGCGACACACACTGCTTCTCTGCAGCTTGCGAGTCGACTTTAAACGGACCAAAATCAAGGTTTTCCTTGACGGGTGGGAGCGTGTGCGTGAAAACGAACCGCGACACGGAACGCTGCAAGCCGAGGACCACCTGCAGTGACGTAGGGTGGCGTCTTAGGGCATAAATACTACTGTACAATGCTCCTTGCCCGTGGACGCGGCGCCACCAGCAGGAAGTTCAAACGAAAGCTCAAAGCTTGGACCAATATTTACTCTATGCTGTAGTTTCATGCACTTATGTAATACGCTGACATTTTTTATATTTTGTGAGCACAAATTTTTGTTTGAACATCCGTTGGGCTTCTCTGTGTTGGAGTTTGCATGTTCTCCCCGTGCGTGTGTGGCTTTGCTCCGGGTACTCCGCTTTCCTCCCACATTCCAAAAACATGCATGCTAGCTTAACTGGCGACTCTAAATCGTCCATTAAAGTGTGAGTGTGAATGCTTGTCTATATGTGCCCTGCGATTGGCTGGTCCAGCGCGTACCCCGCCTCTCGCCTGAAGTCTACTGGGATAGGCTCCAGCTCACCCCCTGCAAACCCAATGAGGATAAACGACATGGAAAATGGACGGATGGAGCACACATTTCTTACCGACTTAGGTTGAATGAGAGAGAAAAAAAGTCTATTTTTGGAAAGCAAAAGTACAAACGGCATGTTTTTCCACAAATATATACAAATATGCGGCGACCCATTGCCAAGTACCTCATTTCTGTCATATGAATTGATACAAATGTCTGCAATTTTACGTGGCCGTGGAAGTAATTGTATGAGATTGGGGTTACACGTGCTGGACAACAACCCCAGGTGACTATTTAACCACATACACTATATTGAAATATTTTTAAAATGATATATTTTTAGTGTTTTTAATACATTACGAGGACAAGCCATATAGAATGCATGCATATTGCTTCTTAAACTTCACTGGTACAAACAAACATCCCGGCTACTAGTTGAAGAAATACATTATGTTTCAATATTTAGAAGTATTTATGATCATATTTAAAATATTATATGTATTATTTTATATCATCATAGTATGACATTATAATATTGTTTAACATTATACTGTATATTGCTTTCTGATTCACACAACCAACCCTGAGCACGTTTTGGGAAAATATGTTTAAATGAAGTTTTTTTTTTAAAAGTATTTTTAATGACCTAATCCGAGGTCCTTTTTAACCGTTGTTTGTATTCTGTCACAATTTCATCGCGTCAAGCGGTGCAATCACAACCGAAGTCCATTCTTTTTGAGTCTATTCAGTTTGACTGTAAATATTACAAAAACAAACAATGATATTTAATATATATTCATATTTGTAGCTAGACGATGCTTCTTAAAAGAATTGGTTCACCTGGCAGATAAATAAATAAACATCTATGGTTATTATTAGTTTAAAAAAATATATTTCAATTACACACACTGCTCCTTGTCTTAATATATTTTCTTTGTATCTATTTACTCTGATCATGCAATAAAACTGCATCACGTAACTGCGCTGTGATCCTTCCACAAATAGGGAATATGCTTGCTGCTGGGGTCAAAGGTCATCACGCCGTCTTCCCGAGGGCCCACGGAGGCAATGGCGTGGAGTGTCTGGGCGGGCCCGCTGCGTGGAGGAGCCCTGAGGACCGCACGCAGACAGTAAGTTTCCTTCACTGCGCTCACCATAAACCCCCCCACAGCACACATGGCTGTAATAAGGCAACCCATTATGCTGCGTTTAAGGTACACGCACATCCGCGTTTAAATGGTTTGAAGACTAGCGAGAGATCGCTCTCTCCAAAGTTTCACTGTTTGCTCCGGACCACCAGGGAAATGAGCGTCTCATTGTGAAGGGATACACGTGCTTGCATTTAGTTGACTTTGATTTTGTAGCATCGCACCTTTATCCTCCTAAATTTCATTTGTCATTTTTGTAAAATGACATTTCTTCTCATTACAACTTTACTGGCTTAATAAGATGACGTTACTGTAATGTTATGACTTTATTCTCATCATATTAGAAGGTTATTTTCATCATCCAGGTCACAGCAAGTCGCATTCTTGTAAAATGATATCATAATTTCATGGTATTTTCTTGTCGTTAAATGACTCCTTTATTATCATAACATTAGAACATTATTTTGACATCATTTTCATAATACTAACGACTTATTGTAATATTACTATATTTTGTCATAAAATGAAGAAATTGCCACTTTGCTTGTGTCATATTACAACACAATTATATTGAATGAAAATTGATTGTTTCTTATCAGGTGAAAGAAAAAGGGTCAAAATACAGTCCAGTAGTCTATATGTGCAGCGTGGGACAGCGTAGAAGGTGCGTTCAAGGACCATCAAACAGCGAGGCAAATCGCCGCTCACATTAAACGTTCAAAAACCGGGGGATTTCTACCTGTGTATTATTTTTGAAAAAAATAATAGCCCACGTTTCCATTATTGATATCCCTTTACAAACATTTGATGTTGTTATCGTAGTTTGAATCATTGAATCATTTACCACAAACTTGCCTTACTTATTTCAGATAAACGTATTTTTACTGGTGATGAAATGTGATTAATTATGAGTTAACTATTGACTAAAAATGTGATTAATTACGATCAAATATTTGAATCAATTGACGGTCCTAATTATTACATTTGATGTTGTTTTGATCAACTCTTGTCACACATCAAGCGCACGTTTAAGCCAGCGTCATTGGCGGTGAAGACAAAGGAATACGTTCGTTATTAGAATTAAACAATTTTCTTCCCTGATGTGTACTAATCATTAGGGTTGGGCGATCATTTTTATATACCGGTATACGTTTTTGCAGTGATATGAAAATGGTATAAATGGTAAATTAAAAGTGGAAAAAAGCAGACTGCGCGCCACGGGACTCTGCTGAAGGTGGAGGAGAAGCGGAGACTATAGCCAAAAACATTTCTGCTAGGTACCTCTCTCTAATATGGAGGGGGTTTGGTTTTGACAGAGCGCATGTGGAGCAAAAGACCAGAATATGCAACGTTTGCAAAACAACGGGGACAACAAAAGGCGGGAACAAGACAAATATGTCCTCCTCAGCCGCAAATAGAGTTGAGTACAAAGAGTGTGTCATGAAGTCAGCGAGCACAAAAGTAAACGATGGCCCGAACATGAGCCACAGTCACGATGCCTTTGCACCGCCGAACAGGATCATACTTAGCTGTATTACCGTGGTACTCTTTTGCAACTTGCAGTTATACTTGACCAGCGCAAAGTATTCAGAAATCTAGTTTGGTAGACACTCAGTGGAGTTACCGCCTCGCACGTTTGTTACCAATAAATCAATAAACGTGCTTTACAATTTGTGACAAGCGCATTTTGTAATGAAATTTCATTTTTGCAGCGTTTTGTACAAGACTTTGCTGTTCTGTTGCCGTATCGTCAAAATCGTCCAACCCTTTTCATGGTTCTGGATATCTCACCGCGGAGGCAGCACGCTGGCACTTGTTCATCCTTGCGGTGAGTGGGATATTTGAAGCGCTTATGGAAATGCACCGTTCCTCCACTTCGGTGGTAATGTTGTTGTTTTGTTGGTGAGCTCAGCGCAGGAAGGAAGGCGGCGGGTTGCCGACCCCTTCCCTAGAGAGTTAGTGGTTTGGCCAGCAACATATAACATCGAAACCTTGCTGGGAAAGCAAAGCAATGCATGATGGGAAGCAGATAAAATATTCAACGCAAGCATTGGTCTTGTACACGCGTTGCCTACTTTTTGCGCGTTAAGTTGCTGTGCGATGATTTTAGCCTCCTTTCTCCTTATTACACCGTGAGTCAGACTGCCATGTTGCGTAACGACCCGCGGCGATTTCCGACGGTTTGGCAAGCTCATTGCGAGGTCCCTCGCAGCTCATGACTGGTTCTTACCAAATAAACCGTGCGCATCACAGAAACCCATTTTATGCATCCGTGAAGATTATATATGACGTTACGTTTACATTAGAACCATGCAATATTGTGATTGTCAGCTTTTTCTCCCTATCTTGGAATGCGAGGGGTCAGAGTGTTTATTGAGCAGGAAAAAGCAGAGATGGCGAGCCCATTTATGACGGGGTGTGTTTCACTCCCCCCAATAAAAGCTCATTACTCAGCCATAGTGATAATAAGGCTCGCTCGGGGAAGTTCTCCGTCCGACTGACAAAAGGAGGAGTGTCTTGTAAACGTTATAATAAACAATAAACAAACAGGATTCCCGGCTTGTTCTCTCCATGCCGTGGGCAAGGAAGCGGTGCCAGAAGTCGGGAGTCCAGCATGCGGACTTTTAAATCGGGAATGGTTTTTTTTATAGTTTTCCATGCGCAATTGTTTTTTCCGAGCTACTGTTAAAGGTGAGAGCCGCGTGAATGGCGAGGGCTTCCCTGGGAAAGCCGCATGTAAACTGACTTTACAGGCGCCGCTTCCTCTTTGTCGTGTCAGCAGCAGATGGCAGCAGGTCGCATGTCTGAAGAAGTCTGAAGGAAGGCACTGCACACGCTGCGCAAGTATCTCATCCATACACTCACTCTTATTCTGAAAGATGTTTATGCATAAAAGTCATAACAGTTTGAGAATAAAACTGTAGTTGAAATGAAGTGAAGGCATTTTTGGGGTAAATTTGCCACTTTTCATAATGACTTTATTCTCACATCTAATGATAGGTACTTATAATCAACTTTTGATATGTACTTTTCACCGAATATCATATTTTTTCTTTTATTAGGACTTTTTTCCCCTAATAATATTGTGACTTTGACATTTTCCTTTTGTGATATTCCTAATGTTTACATCTTTTACCCCCATAATATTACCGCTTTTCTCTTGCCTTTTATTCACACTCTGTCTATGTCATGTACCTTGTGGGAATACAGTAATACATACTATATGCTGCTTACTTGTACTACAGTTTCACCTGATAATACTACACGTTTCCCTTTGATTATACCTTTTTTCCCATAAAATTACAACTTCTTCCTAACTTTTATGCATAAGATTCTGGCTTTTTATGTAATATGATGACCGTCCATCAATATTACATTGTCATAAGTATGAGTTTATTCTGTTTTAAATTACATCGACACTGTATGAATATGTTCTCACAATATTACATGATTTTTCTGTAGTATTATGACTATTGCACTGCTTGATGTACTGATAGTACTACAACTCTGATCACACCTTTTTTCTCATCATATTCCAACTTTAAAAAAATCTCTTGACCTTTTATTCATAAGATTCTGGCTTGCACTTTTTACTCTTATTTAAATGTTACACTTTTTCCCTTCATAATGTTACATCTTTTTTCCTGCCTCTTATTCATGATATTCGGGCTATTTCTAGTAAAGTTATGATCTTCCGGCAATATTACATATAGTCAATATGCACTTGTCAATCAAACAGCAAAACATCCAACAAAAATGTTGTTTAATCGTGATTAATTGCATTTTGTGCATAGTCACAGATAGAAAGATGTCTTTAGCCACAATCGATAGGAAATGTAAATCTCTTTGTGGTAAACGATTCGAAATACAATATACATTATTTGATTTAAAATGTTTAAAAATGCTGTTAGAAATCCCCCACTTTTTTGCAGGTTTAACTTGAGTGACGACTTCTCCAAATGTGTTCGATAGTCATTGAACGCACCTTCTTTCTGCTATGCTATTTTGTATTTCCCCCCTTTTTTTCTTTCACCTCATATTTGGTCCAAATGCTGATACTGTGTGAGAATGCATAAAGTCAGATTTGATCACTTTGTTGAGAGCTAATGTGCATATTTGTGTGGTGCACCTTTTTGGAAGTCCAGACTCGTACTGGTGGAGAGTGAGTCTGTATTCATTTAGTGCCTTTGATTTGATGGTGAAGCCGCGCGGTGGGCGAGTGGGTAGCACATTGGCCTCACAGTCAGGAGGTTCTGGGTTCGAATCTCCGTTGGGCATCTCTGTGTGGAGTTTGCATGTTCTCCCCGTGCGTGTGTGGGTTTTCTCCGGGTACTCCGCTTTCCTCCCACATTCCATAAACATGCATGTTACCTTCATTGGCCGCTCTAAATTGTCCATTAGAGTGTGAATGTTTGTTTGACTATCTGTGCCCTGCGATTGGCTGGCGACCAGTCCAGGGTGTACCCCGCCTCTCGCCCGAAGTCAGCTGGGATAGGCTCCAGCATCCCCGCGACCCTAAAGAGGATAAGCGGCATCGAAAATGAATGAATGAATGAATTTGATAAATATGACTTTATTCTTGTTAAATTAGGACTTTTTCCCGTAATATTGTAACGCTGTCACTTAATTATTTGTATTACATATTACATTTTACTCATATTAAAATGTTTTCATATTAAAACTTGACTTTGACTGCACTGAGGAAATAATACAAACTTTTTTCTAGTAAAAATACCTTTTTCAAATCATAGTATTACCTTTTTATTCTTGTAATACTACGACCTAAACCATGTGAAATGACTTGAAAGTTGATTTGATCAAACTTTTATTTGACTTTAATCTTGTGGTTTTCCCTTGGTTTTTATGTGCACGAGTCCACCTGCCTCTCGCCTGTCAGTCACGCACCGCCCTCCAATCAGAGGCCACGCTGTGCAGTCAGCCCACCCCTTTCTCGCCCTCCCCTCCCCGTGGTATAATTGAAGTTTCTCTTTTAGTTTCCTCAGTACTGCGCGATCCGCGGAGGGATTAGAAGGGCGGGCGGCCACCAGCGAGCGGACCAGGCAGCGGAGCACCACCACCATGTTCCCCGGGAGGCTGAGGGCGTGCGCGGCCCTGTGCGCGTTGTGGATTACGGCGCTGACGAGCACGCGGAGCGGCGTGTGCGCGAAGAGGCAGGAGGACTGGTTCTCCACCGCCAGCGTTTGCCGAGCGCGGTGCGCCTCTCGGTGCCTCAGCCTGCACATCACCCGCATCTCCGCCTTCTTCAAGCACTCGCAGGTACGCAGCGGCGCGCTGCCGGCGCGTGCATGCGCGCGGGCTCCCGCCTTCTTCAGCCGCTTTTAGACGAAAGCCCCCCAAAATGTACTTCCCCCTTGTGGTTTGCTGCCCACGCACTTGGTTTTGGGGATAGGTGTCACAAACAGGACGGGAAAAAGCTACAACTCAGGGTCAAGTGATGGATGGGCAGTAAATGTCTGCAAAAGCCAAAGCAAAAAGCACCAAAAAAAATGTGTGCTCCCCTTAGCGCCTCATTCATTGGCCTCCAGTCTGTTGGAACCAGTGGGAGACTCTCTGTGGGAGACACAGGATGGCACCTGACATCTTTGGGGGACTAACGGAGCAGGAAAAACTCATTTGCTGTCGTAAAAGATGCTGTCATCATTTGCAATGCATGTCATAAAAACCAAAAACACCAAACAAAACCACACCCTTTTACAGTAGATCGCGGGAGACCTGGTTTTTTGCAATAAATGTGGCATAAAAAGTCAAAGACTTGGTGTCCCAAAGCCAAAACTCTGCACGAGTGTCACAAAAAGGCAAAGAAAAAGCCAAAAAAGAGTTTAGCACAACATTATGTACGCATAGAATGTCATAAAAAGACCAAAAGCTTTTGTAAAACATGCCATCTGTTGGAATAAAGCAAAAGCAAACAGAAGGGAGGTTTTGTAAAATAGGTTCCACAAAAACCCAAAGAAAAAGCGCTGATGGTTTTTGCATGACATCCTCTGGAATATTGCAAAAGGGCGGGCAACCGGTCCAGGGGGTACCCCGCCTCTTGCCTGAAATCAGCTGGGATAGCCTCGAGTGAGAGGATAATGAAAGTAAAAAGGATGGATCTTGGCCAAAATGGTAAAGAAAAGGCAAGGAACTCAGAGCTTTGGTAGAACATGCCGATGGTTTCCCTGCGTCGTCCTGCGATGACGTCGCATCTTAAAATAAGAACTGCTACTAAAAAGAAAAAGCAGCCTTTTGATCCCGAACTGCCCCTTGTGATCGCGTCTCTATCTTTTGGAATGAGTGTTGAGAGAAACCAAAGAAAAAAACGACTGCATGGCAAACAAGTTACCAGTAGGTGCAGTAGATTCTCAGAAAACAAACAAGAGCCAGCATCCATGATAGGAACGCTCTTAAGGTTGTGCCATTGGGGCAATTAGTTGGAAGGGGTGTGTTCAAACAAATAGCAGTGTCTGCCGTCGACTTTACAAACTCAAAACTATTTTGCACAAAGTTTTTTGTTTATTTGGCAATCCTGTGACCGACTAAACTAATATTTATTTTGTTTATAATTTTATTTTTAACTGCTTCACATCCGTGTGGCATGGACTCAACCAACTTGTGGCTTTCAGCTGTTATTCCCCTCCAACATTCTTTAACAACATTCCACAATTCAAGACCATTTCTTGGTTTTGCTTCACAAACAGCATTTTTGATGTCACCCCACAAGTTCTCCATGGGATGAAGGTCCGGGGATGACCTCTTCAAGTATTGTGACATATGAAAACTGATCCATGATCCCTGCTATGGGATAAATAGGCCCAACACCATATCATGATGCTTCACTGTCTTCATGTGTACTGTGGCTTGAATTCAGAGTTTGGGGGTCGTCTCACAAACTGTCTGCGGCCCTTGGACCCAAAAAGAACAATTTTACTCTCATCAGTCCACAAAATGTTCCTCCATTTATTTCTCTTTAGGCCAGTTGATGTGTCCTTTGGCAAATTATAAGATCTTCTGCACCTGCCTTTTTTTTTAACAGGGGTATCTGACCTCGGATAAGCGGAAGAAAACGGATGGATGGACTTGGCGGGGGATTTTGTAAATAGATTAGCTTCACACAGGCATTTTCTTACTGCCACAGTACTTACAGGTAACTCCAGCCTGTCTTTGATAATCCTGAAGCTGATCATTGGCTGAGTCAATGCCATTCTGGTTGTTCCTCCATTCGTTTTGATAGTTGTCTTCCGTTTTCTGCCACGTGTCTCTGCTTTTGTTCTCCATTTTAAGGCATGTTAGTTGAACAGACAAACATTTTTTCCACCTCTTCATTGTACTTTGCTTTAAGTACTAATAACTGTACTTCATCTGGTTAGTCACATTGGACTGCTACAGTTTTGAACACCACGCAACGTCTCAAAACAGCAAAAAGCGTGCGCTTTCAGAGAACGGCTTTGCTGTTGAGATGCTCGTCTTTGATTGGACAAGCACCACAGTACATGCTCAGATGCTTAGTACGACCTCTACAGCGACCCCCAGTCAATGTCACTGCAGACTGCGTCGCTAGTTACTGGAAGTTACTGGAAGTCACAGGGAGATGCTGTCACTCGCACGGCGAAAAGCGGCGGCCCTGCGTGCATGAGTCAGCGCGTGGTGTCAGAAGTTGTTTTTCACCCTCCGGTGGACTCTCTGTTCTCGCCCAGGACGCCAGCAAAGAAAAGAAGCGCCCACGGATCCTTTAGCTGCGTTCATCTGCCGGCTCGCTTCTTTCACACTCGTCCACAGTTTGCATTCGCGAGCCCTCGTCTCGCGAAGGACGCATCCTGGCGGACCTGCACACGTCCTGTAAATAGAGCCGATTAATCAAGAGGTCAGCCTTTGTCTCCTGTCACTTTCAAAGCACTAATTGGACAAGCGGCACTGGTTCTAAATACAGGGTAATGTGCACTGGGAGTGAAGGCAGTCGGGAAACGCATCCAGAAGACACTGTGTTTCTTATTAAAGCGCAACTTGGCGAGAAAGGCCCAGAATTTGTTCATGGCGTTTCCAAGGTTTTTTTTTTTATGGCTGCCTTGGGTTGCAAAGTTACGACATTAAATCAGCCACCAGCTGGATGAACGCTCCAATAGCTGATGAAGTATCCCCCCAACCCCCACTTGCCGACTGCAAAAATTCTACAGTGGATCCATTCCGCTACACCGGTCCACTTCCCACTCACTACCTAAAAACTGGATTCCAAATCCGGACACACCCAAGAAATGGAACTGCTGCCATCATAAAAGTATCATTAGCTGTACTGCCAAAGATTAACAGTCCTAGGGGGTGCATGACAAACAATTTGCGCCCAGCAGTCACATTTACAACTGCGCCTGAACACCACCTGGTGAAAAGGTGCCACAGCGAGCGGGGATGCTGGTTATATGTATTTTTGTACTTGGGATGCTGCTTCTATCAAACCTTCCTCTTCAATGTGGTACGGAATGATTATGCAGACCTAAACCTTAGCCATCGTGAGTGGGCAAAAACCGTGAAGCGCCAAGCCGTTCAAAGGGAAGGATGCCAACATCAGACTGGTGTAGGACGATTACTTATCTATTGATCAGTGCTCGCACTAAACTTTATCAAACGTAACCATCCAAAATGCACACTTTTGACCCGAATGAATTCAACAATTAATTATGTTCAATATTTCACGTGAATTCAGAAAAAGAGGTTTGTGTAGGTAGTACGTGGCTTCTGGTCTAATGTAAAAAGTTTTAGCAGGGAACGCCTTAGCATTCTTAATTGGCACAAAGTGTAGTGAGAAGCTAACGGGCGTAAAACATGACAAGAGCTCAGCGTCCCGTTTACTCGACTCATTTGGACATTTTCAGAAGAATACTCGATTACTGAAATATTCAACAGCTGCGTCCCTAAATGAATGAATGAAAGGATTTGCACTACATAATGCCGTCTGACATGATGGCGTCCTACCATAAGAGTTGCAAAACGCCAAAGAAAAAGCAAAAATAAAATAATAAATATTGCAACTGCATTACCTTGCCATATTGCTGTATTTCAGAAATTACTTCAAAAATAATATTAAATGATGTTGGGTAGACAAGGGTCTATTATTAGTAAAAACATATTTAAATAAAGCGATATTCTGGCCACTAAATGGCTGTAATGACACAAAACATTGAGACATTACCTTACTTTACATTACCTTAACACTGCAAGAAGTCAGCCATGGCATGCCCGATATGACAGAATGGAAAGAAAAAAAAGTTTGCCTCCTATTCCGTGTGGAAGTGGTAAGTTTGTGGCTTCTTAAGTCTTGAAGAAATACATTTCAAGGCTAACTGGTTAGCTCACTCGCTAGCCAGCTACCGTCTGGAGTCCCTGCAGCATAAGAGTCGCACAATGTATTGTAAACAATGAATAATAGGAGTGTAAAAGTGACTGTAGGCGTGTTATTCCATGTCTACAGGGCTCTAGTAATGTATTTAGAAATTCATACACTGGTTTTCTATGCTCAAACTACAGAAATATTCCGTTTATTAACATAGAATATTATATTGCAGAAATTAATTTATATTATATCGGGAACCCCAAGTAACCGCTATAAACAAGGGACGACTGTAAGTGTTGCAAAAAGCCAGAGAAAATGCAAAAAATCCGCATATTTTTCTAAAAGGAGGCTAAAGGTTTCGTGTGACATGCTGGCATCCCGTCCTTTGGAATAAGTGATGCAAAAAGCTAAAGAAAAAGCACAACTGTGTAAAGTATGCTCATGTATGTGAAACAATGGTGTTTCTCGTGGTGGCGTCCCATCTTTTGAAATAATTGGTCTCAAAATCTGTAGAAAAAGAGTAAGGTTTTGCAAAAGAAAAGAGCAATTAAAAAGCATAAAAAAAGGTTTTCTAAATATGCGATGATGGCTTTGGTTGATGTGAGGGTGTCTCGCGTGACAAAATTGTCAAAGAAAAAGCAAAAAAAAAACCACATACTGAACTTTTGGAAAATATGCAGATGATTTTGCATGTTAGCATCTCTTTTTTTGGAATATTTGTCACCAATGAAGAAGCAGAAAATAAGCACTTAAAGCAACACATAAAATGATGCTTCTACGTGACATGCTGGGGCTCGATGAGTAAATGTTGCCAGTCGGGGGAAAAAAATCCAAACACACACCCCAGCTAATTGTTCGCCATCGTGCGATTGAGACTCCAAACTTTTTGTGCGATATTAGAACACACGCGTTTTTGTGTGCTGGTGAGACCAGTGATGTTGTTTTGTCTAGAGGCAGTGCCGCTGAGGAAAAGACAAAGGAGGCAAAGCTGGAGGTAGCAGAGATAGAGATGCTCTTTGAGTGTGACCAGGATGGACAGGATCAGGAATAAGCACGGACATGTCCCAAGATGAGATAGTGAATATGTTGGTAGAAGGATACCGAGCTGTGACCTGCCAGGCAGGAGGCCAAGAGGAAGAGCAAAGAGGAGGTTTATGGATGTAGTGAAAGAGGACATGAAGGTAGTGCGAAAGAAGAGAAGAGGGTTAGATGGAAGCAAATGATTCGCTGTGGCAACCCCTGAAGGGATAAGCTGAAAGGAAAAGAAGAATTAGAAGCACATTTATCTGGACAATGTTTGGAAGAAATTTCGAATGTTTGACTGTAGAGTCTCCACCGTGCGCTATTTGAATCGTCTTTTAATGCGTAGACCACAGAAGTGCAGTTTGGGACTGTGATAAGCAAAAGCTCCTTGAGTGCCTGAAAATAGAACGCTGTTGTTGATAATATGCAACTGTCTTGTGCGCACTCCTTTGATGTGAAAATGGTGTGTGTTTGGGGGGGGGGTATGGTCAGCTGCAAAAACACATACCTCTTCCCCCCCCCCC
>QODF01000101.1:0-25936 GCA_024372805.1 Oostethus manadensis
CACGAGTGGTGAGCTCATGGGAGATAAACATGAACATGTATTATATATTACTGCCTATTAAATTGTTCTCACTATTTGAGTTTTAAATTTACCACACCCTCTCAGATTATAACCTCCTTCTCCCTGTGAAAAAAGCTTTTGAATATCAGAAAGGACATTTTAATTAGCTTTAAAGAAAAACTCTGTCACGTTTCTTGAGATAGATGGATGGACCCTGAGGATGCACAGACGAGGACAACTTGAGCAGTTAGATATACTGTATATCAATGAAAAAACACAAAAATGGCCAAAACAGGAAGGGTCGGTTCGTGGACAAAAGACAAAGTATACTTGAGAGCAGAAGTGCATTATCGTGAGCCGGACAGAATATTGGACAGGTAGGCAGAGAAGGTAGAAGCAGAACGCAGCCCTGCAGCAGGTCAAGAACTAAAGGCGAGTAACTCAGAAAGTCTGAAAACGTGCAACCATAGGAAACAATCCAACGCCAACTGGCTGCAGCTGAGGTGGTAATAAAGGCAAACTGTGTGTCAGCTTCAGGGATCCTGTAGCTCAGAATTTTGGCCTACCCATCTTTGCAGAATTGTTGTAATTCAGCCACGATGGAGGCTTTTTCAGCATGAAGTGCCTTTTTAAGGTCATGCATTCCATTCGGATCCAAAGTCTTCATTTTGTTTTTCTTAAGCCATTCAGAGGTGGACTTGCTGGTGTGTTTTGGACCATTGTCCTGCTGCAGACCACATGGTGGTGCGTTATTAAACCCCCTAAAGTGCAACCCCCATTTGCTGACTTGAAATTTCTCTACACAATGGGCTCAGCAAAACACCCACTAAGCCATTAGGGGACAGACGAGCACATAATTTGAACAAGAATGGTTGAAAAGCATGGCCGCCATCAAGCAAAACGACTTTGCAGGGACACGGCAACACGTTGTCAACAAGTCATTTGTCTAATTTGACATCTGTATATCCGAAGCATTATGAGCACGACCCACAGGGGGCGCCACAAATGTCATTTACCAACCTCATTTGTGTCTTTCCATTGCCCATGTCATTAGCAGTAATAGTTCTAATCAAGTTCTGCCACGTGCTGTGAAGTTGTGCTACACACAAGCGACCTAGGTGACTTTTCCTGGGGGCTGTTATCAATCACCTTCATCTAAAGTCAATTAATTCCAGATTAGTGACTGAGGCTGTAATTAGATTTCACCAGCAGAGTTAAGCGAGCGCTCCGTGTGCACGAGGCTATTGTGAGTAGATAAGCACGAGTGGGGAGCCGTTCAGTTCTTAGAATGGGTGAAGGAGGTTGCCCGGGTGAAATTTGTATTGATTCCTCAAAAGGGCGGGAGAGCCGGGCGATAAACTTGGTCTGCTTAAGTTGACAATCAATACACATTTCAACCCTTCCTGAGGAAATAAGCATCAATTACCTGCAACACGGCGTGAGAAGTGCAGCGGATAATTGCATGTCACGCAACAGGTCACCGGGTGATGACGTCTCCAGGTTGACATGGCCGCTAATGCCAGTCAGCGTGCTCTCAAGGCCACGCCGCGCTCCCTTTCACTTTATTTGTGACCTTTTTGTTTGTGAGGTTTACAATGCAAGGTGTAGTACTTCAGCGCGGCGCGGTACCCTGGTGGAGCTCAAACTGAACTTTAATGAGCTGCTCTGTCTCTGGCATGAATATTCTACTTACCAGCAATGATTTACCTGAGAACTCAATTATAAAAATTCAGGAAGCGTGCACGGCGGGTCCAGTAATGCTCAGGATAGACACATCCCGCAACGTCTTGATGTTGTTTCAGCATTTCCAATTAGTCAGTCACAGCTCAAACAAAGGCGATCCAGGATTAACGTGTATCTTCTTTGTAACGAGTAGACTTAATCTTGTGCTCCCCTCGTCTCTCTTCTGTATCGATTTTACAATTTTTTTTTACCACATTGATTTCTATCTTGGCTTGAATAATGACCCCTCCAAAAAGAACCTAAACAAACATTTTACACCCTTACCTGGGACACACTTCCTAATCCATTAATGAATAATTTGGGGTGCGAATCTTAATTCTTCTTTTTTGCGAGACATTTTGGACGATTGCCTGTCTTGAAGTTTGAAGCAACAGTGGGGCATGCCCCTTTGTTATGGGCACAAAGCAAGGCCAGTAGATGGTGTGTAGGAAAGCCATCAAAGACTTTGGGGTGAACTAGAACCATGATAAGGAGCCAGCAAAAGTTTTGCATCTTAACTTATTTTCGAGAATATATTAATGAAGCACGCTGTTTTGTGGTTGAATAGGGTGGCGGGTATGCTGTAGCCTATCCCAGGTACACCTTGGACTTGTTGTCAGGCAGACAAACGGCAGACAAACAATCAATCACACTCACATTCATACCTATGGACAATTTAGAGATGCCAATGAACTTAACATGCATGTTTTTGGGATGTGGGAGGAAACCCACAATCTATTTTTAGTCAAAAATATGCTTATTAATGCAAACATTTTATTGTCTAAATTAAGTACTTTTGAGCATAACTTGAAGTACAATAGAAATATAAAAGGCATAAAGAAGACTCATTCAAAAACATGTAGTATTCTACACTGGGTGTCGGTAATGTTACTACGATATGTTTGATGAGACACACAAGCACCAGACCTGTTTGCTGAAACAGGCTTGGATTGCAGGTTTGAGTGATGTCACAACAGGAACAATAATTCCTTACACGGGTTACTGTTGCAGCCGTAACCCATGCCAAGCTAAAACTCAATTCTGAACCCCTTCGACATCACTTCCTGTCCACCCCTACTGAACTCCCATAGCACCGGAACACATTTACAATAACACACACGAGCACAAGTTTTTTTCAAGTCCTAAATGTCTTATTTTGTCCTATTACTCTTATTATATTGAGTAATACGTGCATAGGGTGACTATAGGGGTGTTATATAATGTCTACAGGGCTCGAATAATGTCTAAAAATTGCATTTAGGTCATAAAGTGTACCCAACTAAGAAAATATTGGCAAAACATGCATGAGGAGAAATGCTGCAAGTTCAGAGAACAAAACAATAGTTGCATGCTACCAGGAATAAAGACAAAGAAAAACGTACCATTTAATTCTGCCAAACAAAGCCGGGCTGAGTTACGTTTTATTAGGTGTAATGTATTTTCTTTCATCACAGGATGGACAAAAAAACCTTTTTCCCGTCTGACAGGCCATAATGTGTGCAATGTGCAGCACAACCACTCACATGTCACAGCACCCAAATGAACATTGAAACAATGAATACGGAGTTGAAGTACACTCTTCACAGCCATTACCTTCGACTGCTACACTGTAATTGCAGCCTTGAATAAACGCAGGCCCGCCAGCCACAGCTGTTAATGTCACATTTTGGGACTAAAATTTGACATGCATTTTTCATCTGCCTCACACATATGAGACCAGTTAATTTGCAGATTTTACTATCAAATATTTCTTGTTGTTTTGTACAGAACCTTTTAAAAAAAAAAAAAATCACTGCTTCTGAAAGTTCTCCATGGACCGATGGTTGAGGAACCGTGTTTTAAATCAACTCCATAAGTGATGATCATAATAGTGATTAAGCTTTTAGGTGTGACTGACAAGCTGGTGGTTTCTGGTCTGCAGTAAATATTGACGGAGTATGCATTCATTTTTATTTCATTATGTCTCAGAGAAGACAGTTGCAATGTATTGTTTAAGTATTTGTTAGTACCAGGTCATGGTTCTCAGTCGGAAACGGGTGGGTTATACCCTCTGGGTTGGATGTGAGGTCTTTCCCCAGGTGGAGGAGTTCAAGTACCTTGGGGTCTTGTCCACGAGTGAGAGAAGGTTGGAGAGTAAGGTCTACAGTTGGATTGGTTGCCGCGTCTGCAGTAATGCCGTCGCTGTACCGGACCGTCATGGTGAAGAGAGAACTGACTCGGAAGGCAGAGCTCTCAATTTACCGGTCTATTTATGTTCCCACCCTCACCTATGGTCATGAGATTTGGGTCGTGACCAAAAGAACGAGATTGCGAATACAAGCGGCGGAAATGAATTTACTCCGTAGGGTGGCTGGACTCACCCTAAGAGGTAGGGTGAGGAGCTCGCCCATCCGGGAGGAGCTAAGAGTCACCTCTAGATGAGCCAGTTTAGTCCGGATGCCTCTTGGACGCTTCCCTGGTGAGGTATTTGGGAAAACGCCCCGGGCCAGACCTACGACATGCTGGAGGGATTTCTGTACTGTATGTCTCACAGCTGGCGTGGAACGCCCTGGGGTCCTTCTGGTGGAGCTGGAAAAGATGGCTGTAGACCAGGAAGTCTTGGACTTCCCTACTGGGACTGCGGCCCCCACAACCCGGACCCAGATAAGCGGAGGAAAATGGAATGGGATGGACAGTATTTGTCAGTAGTACAGTAAAAATGAGAGAAAAATGTTTACTTTACAAAAAAAAGTTAGCAATGACATTAACAGCAGCGGCTGTAGGCTACCTCTTCATGTATTTTTTTCATTAACGCCACACAATGCCAGTATATGCATCTGAAGCATCATGCGCAGCTTTATCTACCTCTGCATGCGCTTTGTCGCAAAAGCTGGTTGTCGGAGTTAACCTCAGAAAATGTAATATTTTCTTCAATTTTCAATTTCTGCAGCCTTCATGGTCATGCTCTTGCCATATTTTGGATTGTGAGAACTGCAATGCATTTGTAGGTTTGGAGAACTAATAGCTCACCTGTTTTGTTAATAACGGTGCTAAATGAGCTCAAACTGAAGTGCTGGCTGGCCTCTCCACATTTACACAAATTACTGACAAGTTGTGGGTGAAAAGCGCCAAAGAGGTGTTTGCCGCTTTCCACTTCTGGCCCAGCTGCTTTTTTCAAAACACACAAGCTATTCATGTGTGAGTGTCTCCACTGAGAGGCAGACCCACAAAGAGCCCCAAACAGCCTGGGGCTTGAGGAAAGGTGACACAATCAATAGCCTCGCTCACCCGCCTAGCAGCTTTTTCATGCTGGTAATGCGGTTTACGGGGCTGCCTGTTAACCACCTCAGTGTAACCTGGAGTACATTCAGTTAAAAATACACCTGGAACAAGGTTTTGTCCATTGGTTGCAAAAATATATAGCACTTGACCGGACCAGGAGTTGGGAAAATAATCCAGAAAAGCGTACTAGAATCTCTAAATAGGAATCAATTTACACATGAACTGAATCAAAGTTCACTCTCTGCACTCTGTCACCAGCATGCTACACCTGCCAACCTTGCTTTGCAAAGAATTTGCTCTGCCCAGATGAAAAATGACACGCCCAATGCTTTCCATCGCCCACTTTTTTTTTTCTTCCACAAGACGAGCTTTCGCTTTCATGCTGTTCGAGTTATGACTCCTGTCATGCCAGCAACCAGCGGCTGAGACCTCAGTGGAAGGTGGGCGTTTGACGCCGGGGCGACGGCATCAAATCCACCTACAAAACAGACATTCTGGATGCCCGCAGTGTGAATGTCACAGCGCTTTGTGTCATCACGGCTGGGGAACCGTCAAGACTCACGACACTCTGGGAAGTAACTGTTCCCGTGTTGTAGCCTTTTTTTGTTCTCTTCCACTACTCTACTACTGCTCTACTCCTTGGTGCAGCGCCGGGCTTCACTGGAAAAAAGTGTAGAGAAGCCTGCTTTTTCTTTCATGTCATAAAAGCCCCCAACTTCAAATCGACCGTTTGAGCGCCTCTTCTCTCAAAAGTGAAGCAAAAACGTGAGAGAAATGACGTTTGGTGCTCATAAATAGGCATTAGGGACACATATGAATGTGAGTGTGAATGATTGGGCCCTGCGATTGGCTGGCGACCAGTCTAGGGTGCCCACTGCCTCTTGTCTATATAGCTGGGATAGGCTCCAGCATACAACCGTGACACTAAAGAGGAAAAGAAGCATAGAAAATGGCTGGATTGTTTGTTTAATGATGTCCTACATTGTTAGTTTTTTGAAAGCAAATGGTAAATTTGTAAAAATTACATTTACAGTACATGGCAGGAGCCATAATGAACTCGTACCCTCTCAGCTGAAGCCAAAATGGACTAAGCAAGTAGAGAGAACGAATAAACGGCCACCTCGCATTCTCTTCTTTGCAATGTTCATTTTCACTGAAAACATTTACAGGAAGCATCTGGCTTGCAAGTATGGGTTAAATGTATTTTGGATGCTAGGATGCCATGCACGGTGCTCGAGTGGTTAGCATGTTTGCCACACAGTCAGGACATCTGGAAGAACATAGTTCCATTCTCCGTCGGGCATCTTTGTGTGGACTTTGCATGTTCTCTCCATGCTTGTGTGGGTTTTCTAATGGTACTCCGGTTTCCTCACACATTCCAAAAACATACGTTAATTGGTCCATAAGTATAAATACAATTGACTGGTGTCCAGTCCAGGGTGTACCAGCAGGGATAGGTTGCAGCAGACCCCCGCGTCCCAGATAAGGATAGGCGACATAGAAAATGAATGGATGCTATTCCTGATGCTGTGCTATACAGGAAAAAAGAAGAACAAAATCAAAAGTTGTGCATGGCATGTCTTGTTTACATATTGTATTGCAAGCCCTATGCCACCACAGCGACAAGCATTCAAAGCATTATACGTGTTATAAAATATATTTTCACAGCAATATGTTGACAGTTGGGGGTGACGGCGGCAAAATCCACAATAAAACAATAATTGAAGGATATGATACTCAAAGGTTATTTACCCTTAACATTTGGTCTTTGGAAGCCGACCAATCTTCATCTCCATCATGTCTTTGTTATCGGACACCTCCCCATCAGACACGCTAGTTTCATCGTGGATGGTTCCAATAAATACGCTTCATTCCCAGTTCTGCAAGTTCTCCTTCGATTTCATCTTCAGATGTTTCTTCCTTCTTGTGAACTCTTGGCACATTGATCAAATCTTCGCTTTAGTCGCTGTAAACATCCTCTGTCTCGTGCACCGCTGTGGTTGTTTACCTGCTGACTCACTTGGGAAGGGGCCCTTTTCTTCTGGTCAATGTAAAGACTTATTTATGCTGATTATGGTCAGACAAAGAAGATCAACATCAAGCTGTTGTGTCTGTGAGACCTCACGGTTTGAACTGCGTGTTTTCCACCTTCCATCCCCAGCATGCAAATAAATATATCACCTCCCACTCGACTACAACAATGCCCTTCCCACACAGTCAGCACAGACAACAGGTATGGAGGCGCCATGACGGTTCACATTAGAAAAAGATAAGAGAGGATGAACGTCCTCAACAAATGACAGTCCGCTGTGATCCGACCCACCCTCTCCTCCCCTCCTGATCCCACTCTGCCTGCTAGGTATTGGAAAAATACAAATGCAAATACCCCACCGCCTCCTGACAATTCCACATGGGAGCTGTCACTTAATGATTGGCAGCGGAGAAAATGCTTGTGTGTGTGCGAAACAAAAAGAATAGAAAGACTGTAAAAGAGGCACACACGAGGAAAACATTCATGTGTGTGTGAGGCAGCTTATAGATTGTGTGTGCGACCCATGTATGCATGCATACGGTACGTTTGATTGACCGTAACCTTTGTGTTCAGTGTGTGCCAGCAGAGATGAATGCTATTTGAATTGGCACCACCTGGGACCCCTGCTTCCAATCCACCATGGCCAGCTCAGGTGTTGTATGAATATGATTTGTTTCTATACAAGGAGATCCAAATAAAGACTAGCAAATTGCCAGGAGGGCTGTGTGTGTGGGGGGGGATTTGAGAACATGGCCAATGGTTAAAGATGCTGCAATTTTTGTAAGGAAAAGCAAGAGCTCTGTAGATGAAATGGCACTTCATCAATTGCACTTCATCATCAACTGCCAATGAAAACCCGAGTAGCCACAGAAAGCAGGACATGTAAATTTGCGGAGAAACACCAATAAATGGATGCCAGGTCTTTTATTATTCATGCTGTGTCATTACAGCACAATGCTGAGATCAGTTTGAGAGATGTCACTTCTGCTCTCTACCTGCGAACATGTGAAGAGCTTTGGTTTGTTTCACTCATTTACTGGTGCCTACAAAGTGGGGAGGAAAAAGACACCGTACACAGACAATAAAAAGTAACACAATTGCAGTCAAACCTCCGTTTTCGTACGTCCCAGTTCTCTTCTGATTCGGTTATCGTCTGAAAGTTTTGCCTGGATTTTGCCTCGGTCTTTGCACAAAACAAACTAGTACTTTGACGTTGGTTGCCCGAACAAAGCACCGTACGGGTCGCTGACTCACTGTCCATGCATTTTTTATTCAGTCGGACTGCTAAATAACCCACCATGGGGCCAAAGAAAGTAAAGAACAAGATAAAACAAGAACACTAGGATATACGGTATGTCCGAATCAACAATAAATTGCATCCTTTCCTCATTTAGAATCATTTTGCATTGTTTTCTGATATCAATCAGGATATCCCGATCAAAGTGCAGCGACGCACGGACAGCGTCTCGGCACACGGAGAACCTCGTGCTGCAATGCGTGTCATTTCCGTGTATTCCAAAACAACAACAGCAGCACAGCATATATTGAACAGCCCGGGGAAATTGAAAACCAAAAATAAGACGGAGGAACTCATAAAATGAATAACTATGTTAACGATAAAACAATGTGTCTCTAACGACTGGCCTGGCATGCGTATATTGCAAACACAGCACTTTCCCAATTTACCGGATTGCTGTTAGACGTCGTCTGGGGTAGCTTCCCAAGTGACACCACAGCATAAACAATATGTATTCCTCTCCACTTTGCGGTTCGAATTTACATATGCATATTTCAGCAAATGTTACACATTGTTTTTCCCAAGTTATGCATTTTCAAGCACAAAAATGGCTAAATGAAGTAAAATACAAAAATAGGGCATTCAAAAGACTCATTCAAAGAAATTGACTAGGGATTCCATATGGGTGACTAGGTGTCAGTAATGTTCGGTGGGACACACAAGCACCAGACTTGATCACCGAAACAACACGCTTTTATTGCAGATTTGAATGATCTCACAGAAAGCACAAAAATGAAAATAAATAATAAAAATCCTGAATAAAAACATGTAACTCTGAAACCCGGACGACACTTCCTATCCACGACTCACTCTGCTCCCCTAGGGAACACATTTATAGCAACACACACGGGCATGGGTCTTAAATGGCTTATTTTCTTGTATTATGTCTCCTCTATTGAGTAATAGTAGTCTAACGGTGACTATGGGGTGTATGTCTACATGGGGTGTATGTCTACTATATTAGGAAAAACAAGACTTGTGGGAATATAGGGGTGTTAGTTCATGCCTAGAGGGCTCTAATAATTTAAATGTATGTTTTGAAGATCCTATTCAATTTATAAATAAGGAAGGCTACTTGGTGGAAATTCCCTTATCACGGTGGGGTCTGGAACCAATAACCATGATTAAGGAGGGAAAACTACACGCAATTAATGGATGTTACGGTTTCTTCTCAAATTGAATTCAATCTTCCTCAGAAAAGAAAACCTCTACGTTTGGACTTTGGCCAACACTGAGGGAGAAATAAAAAGAGCAGCAGAAGCAATGCTCGCTATGTGCATTGGCCGCGGAGCGTGGCCTGGAATGTGAATGAGCCCGACACTGGGAGTGAGAAATGAGGATGTTTCGCACAATGACTACAAATGCGCCCATTCATTATTGTTCCGCCTCCACCATTTGCTCGGCGAGTGCCGTTTGCCAGCTGACGCCTTCACCTGGACGCCGGATGCACGTCTGTGGCCTCCCTCACCTGTCAAACACGCTTAGCGGCGAGGGCTTGTATACGGACACGTGTTGGCGGTTTCATTGCTTTACCGCGCTGTTTTGAAGCGCACTTGTATCCTCAAATTATAGTTGGATTGCTCTAATAACCGGAATAATGCTTTATTGCTGGACATGATTAATGGAAAATATACTGTGCCAGGTTTAAATGTGATGATGCATTTAAACGCACATTGAAATCTCCCATATACTCAATGGCCTTTTAAAGGTGTCCATTCAGGCTGGGGTGAAGAGTCAAGTGTGCGAAATAGGCAACGGTCTGCTCGGAATGAAGGAATTAAGTCCCCGTATATACTCTATTACCGACGTGACAGGGGAATTATGGAGGGAGAGAATTGCGTGTCGCACCGATAGGCCTCCATTACACCATGTGGTTCACAATGAGCAAGTTTGGCCGCTTACAATTCGGCGCCACTCACTTGTGCATAACTACACGATTGACCTTGGAGCTTATACTAGATTTGTTTTCTTTGTCACATCCCATCATCCACCCCTTGCTTGGCTTTCCTTAGACGTCTGCTTGGATAAGAAGTCATGACTATACTAGACTGTATGTACACAAGTGTTGCTACACATGCACATGGCACCTGCAGGAAGTGAAAATGTAATGCCACCGTGCTCATGTTCCTTCCGTGCAATGTCTAAAAAGTCGTTTTGGATTCCATAGACTAAATAGAACTTAAACAAGACATGTTTTGTACATTTTGGTGCTCTCAGGCAAATGTTTGCTTGGATTGATTCAAGGGATTGTGTTTACTCCGGGTCGTTCCTTGATTAAATAACTCTTTGTGGGAAGAAGGCTGCTTTCCGAGTCACATACTTTACGATGGGGGAAGGCATCAATAAACCGAGCTGGGCTATTTTAAACCTGTGAGCGATCCGCTTGCCCGCATGCACTGGGTTGAAACGATCGCAGCAAAAAGGTAGGATACTTTTTGCTTGAACTGACTGACTTGTGTTGTACAGCAGTACAAACATGAAGAAGTGGGTAGCAACAGAAACCAGAATGAGGTGAAAAAATGTAAATACACTTCATGTACTTCATAATTCAATGCATGCCATTTACACAAAATGTTCTCTTGTGCTGCAGGTGACAATTTTATTTTCAGTGAAAGTGAAAATAAGAAAGAAAAATTGGAAAAACAATGACACTGCCTCAAAGCTGTCACAAAAAAAAAGATCAACACATCATGATAATCCTGTTTGGTGCCCTTATTTTGTATTTTCTTTTTCCTGTTTGGTAATGTAGACACAACCTTATTTTGGTTTGAGTTGGGTAGTAGCTGCACTATTTGACTCTGGCTGCACTATTCTCGCAAAATAGCTTTTCCCAAAATGAGATAAAAACACTTTTAATTTTGCAAGATCTCTCTTGACACCCCTACTGAAACATTTGACATCTGGTTTGTGTTTCTTCTGTTTTTGGACAAAATTTTGTGCTATTTTATGACTTGTGTGTTCTTCATTTCGTTATAGATAGCATTTTGTAATCTAACAAATGTATATGTAAACAGAGTATACTTTAAATGTATTGAAATTATAAAGGGATTTAATTATTTATAAAGGGAGTTAACTCACAGTATCATTTGAGTGTCTCATTGCTGGGCCGAGTGTCCGGGTTTACAAATCAAACATTTTTCAGTGCCAAGACTTACAAAAACGGCAACGTGTACTTTCACTGGCTACTTGATGACAGTGTCACAGAAAAAAAAAACAGAAAAAATTGCCTTTTACTGTAATTGCAGACCTGTTTGTATTAGGTGTATAGTATTGCAAACATGATTAGTGTACTAAAAGATGCGAGTGCGTAAGAAAACAATGACTGGAAGGTGCCCATACTTGGAAAAGAGCATCTGTTATGGTTGCATGGCAGTGCCATAAATGCCTGGTGCCAACCTCCTGGTTATCAATGACTCTGACCACCGGGCCAAAAAAAAAGAGAAACATCTTTCAAAATCAATTTTTCAAATATAGCTCTTTAAAATGATCTGTTGATAGAACCCTACCTGACATTTGAACTTGTTAAACACCTCATATCCATCCATTTTCATTTTTCCTTCGGCAAATAAATGATCCTCCTCCTTTTGGCCGGTAATTATCTCGGCAAGACAAAAGATTGTGCGGGCCAAAATGATGAATAGCTTTTGTCGGAGCAGGTGGGCTTGCTCTTTTCCAGATAACCCTTTTTGTATGTTGGGAGGAGAATGCCTCCTCCATCCTAATGGCCTTATCTAGATACGCAGGAGGTGTTCACAACCGCTTGGTACACTTGTAATGAGCAGGCAAAGAAAGATGAAATAGTAAAAATGAGACGTGCAGCCCTTCCGTATTAGCATATAGATAAGCAACGTAGCGGCGTGAGATCGATACCATCCATCCATTTTCTTCCGCTTTTTCGAGGTCCGGTTTGCGGGGGCAGCAGCCTAAGCAGGAAAGCCCAGACGTCTCTCTTCCCGGCCACTTCGTCCACCTCTTCCTGGCGGATGCTGAGGCATTCCCAGGCCAGCTGAGAGACATTGTCTCTCCAGAGTGTCCTGGGTCTTCCCCGAGGCTTCCTATCGGTTGCATGTGCCCTGAACACCTCCCCAAGAAGGCGTCTTGGAGGCATCCTAACCAGATGCCCGAGCCCCCTCATCTGGCTCCTCTCAATGCAGAGGAGCAGCGGTTCTACTCCGAGTCTCTCCCGGATAACGGTGCTTCTCACCCTATCTCTAAGGGAGAGCCCAGCCACCCTGCGGAGAAAAATCATTTCGGCCGCTTCTACGCGCGATCTTGTCCTTTCGGTCACTACCCAAAGCTCATGACCATAGGTGAGGGTAGGAACGTAGATCGACCGGTAAATTGAGAGATTTGCCTTTCAGCTCAGCTCTTTCTTCACCACGACAGACCGGTGCAGAATACGCATCAATGCAGATGCCGCACCATTCCGCCTGTCCATCTCGTGTTCCATCCTTCACTCACTCGTGAACAAGACCTCGAGCTACTTAAACTCCTCCACTTGAGGCAGGACCTTATCCTCGACCCAGAGATGGCACTTCACCCTTTCTGGGCGAGAACCATGGACTCGGATTTGGAGGTGCTGATTTTCATCCCAGCCGCTTCACACACAGTTGCGAACCGATCCGGTGGTCACTAACCTTAGGTCACTGCTCCATGAAGCCAACAGGACCACATCATCTGCAAAGAGCAGAGACCGAATCCTGCTGCCACCAAACTGAAACTCCTCAACGCCCTGGCTGCGCCTAGAAATTCTGTCTATGAAAGTAATGAACAGAATCGGTAACAAACGGCAGCCCTGGCACATGTAGACTGGTTGGGCAAATGCCGATGCACCCTCAAGGACCCTGCCGAGAGTATAGAGTTGGTCCACAGTTCCAAGACCAGGACGAAAACCACACTGCTCCTCCTCAATCCGAGATTTTACTTTTCGGCAGATCCTCCTCTCCAGAACCCCTGAATAGACCTTACCGGGAAAGCTGAGGAGTGTGATCCCACGATAGTTAGAACACACCCTCCGGTCCCCCTTCTTGAAAAGCGGGACCACCACCCCGTGTCCAGGGGCACCAACCCCGATGTCCACGCGATGCTGCAGAGTCGTGTCAACCAAGACACGCCCACAGCATCCAGGGCCTTAAGGAACTCCAGGCGGATCTTACCCACCCCCAGGGCCTTGCCACCAAGGAGCTTTTTGACCACCTCAGTAACCTCAGCCACAGTGATAGGAGAAACCGCCTCAGAGTCCCCGGTCACTGCTTCCATGTTGGAAGACTTGTCGGCGCGATTGAGGAGGTCTTCAAAGTATCAGCAGCACACCGTCCCCACCATACACGGTGTTGACTGTGCGCTGCTTCCCCCTCCTGAGACAGCGGATAGTGGTCCAGAATCTCTTTGAAGCTACCCGGAAGTCGTTTTCCATGGCCTTTCCAAACTCCTCCCATGTTCGAGCTTTTGCCTCAGTGACTGCCAGAGCCGCAGACCGCTTGGCCTGCTGGTACCTGTCAGCTGCCTCCAGAGCCCCATCGCCAAAACGGCCTGATAGGACTCTTTCTTCATCTTGACGGCATCCCTCACCGCTGGTGTCCACCAACGGGTTCTGGGATTACCGCTACGACAGGCACCGACTACCTTACGACCACAGATCCGATCAGCCGCATCAACAATGGAGGCACAAAACATCGTCCACTTGGACTCAATGTCCGCTGCCTCCCTCGGAACATGGTCAAAGCTCTCCCGGAGGTGGGAGTTGAAACTCCTTCTCACAGGGGACTCTGCCAGGCGTTCCCAGCAGACCCTCACAATGCGTTTGGGTCTGGCAGGTCTGACTGGCATCCTCCCCCACCATCGGAACCAACTCACCACTAGGTGGTGATCGGTTGACAGCTCCGCCCCCCCCCCCTCTCTTCCCCTCTTCAACCGAGTGTCCAAAACATGTGGCCGCAACACAACACAACCACAAAGTCAATAATCGAACTGCGGCCCAGGTTGTCCTGGTGCCAAGTGCACATGTGGACACCCTTATGCTTGAACATGGTGTACGTTATAGACATTCCCTGAAGAGCATCGAAGTCCTATAACAAAACACCGCTCGGGTTAAGATCAGGTGGGCCGTTCCTCCCAATCACACCTCTCCAGGTCTCACTGTCGCTGCCAACATGAGCGTTGAAGTCACCCAGCAGTACAAGGGAATCCCCCGAAGGAGCACTCTCTAGTACTTCCTCTAATGACTCCAAAAAGGGCGGGCATTCTGAACTGCTGTTTGGCGCATAAGCTCAAACAACAGCCAGGACCCGTCCCCATCACCTGAAGGCGATTGGAAACTACCCTCTCGTTTACTGTGTTAAACTCCA
The DNA here is from genome assembly GCA_024372805.1 of Oostethus manadensis. Classification (NCBI taxonomy): domain Eukaryota; kingdom Metazoa; phylum Chordata; class Actinopteri; order Syngnathiformes; family Syngnathidae; genus Oostethus; species Oostethus manadensis. Next base: position 14,660 of record QODF01000101.1, read on the forward strand.
ACGTGCAGGCTTGGAACCGAGGGGCAACAAGAATTGCCACCCCTGCCCGTCGCCTCTCATTGCCGGCAACACCAGAGTGGAGTGAAGTCCAGCCCCTCTCAAGAGGACTGGTTCCAGAGCACTTGCTGTGCGTTGAGGATCTAGCCGTAATTTCTCCACTCAGGCTCAGCTCAGGCTCCTTCCCCGCCAGAAAGGTGACATTCCACGTACCGACAACTAGCTTCTGTAGCCGCGGATCGGTTAGTCAAGGCCTCCGCATTTGGCCGCCACCTTGCTCACTTAGCACCCGAACCCTTTGGCCCCTCCTACGAGTCGTGAGTCATGGGAGGGGGGCCCAAGTTACCTTTTCGAGCTTTGCCCAACCGGGCCCCATGGGTGCAGGCCCGGCCACCAGACGCTCACCATCATGCCACACCTCCAGGCCTGGCTCCAGAGGGGGACCCTGATGACCTGCGTCTGGGCAAGGGACAACAAAGTCCAATTGTGTTATTCATCATTAGGGTCTTTGAGATTGATACGTGTTGGTTTAATGCGGAATGTGTTGTTTGGTTTTGAAAGGGAAACTGTAAAAAGCCTTCATCTTAAACTTAAACTCCTAAAAAAATTCACCGCTTTGGGTGTGTTGTCCATTTCCATCCCATCATAAGTGCTGACGTGTGGACAAACGAGGATACAGCTCAATTTACGTCTAATTAGGCTTGTGATGTGTCATGTTAAATACATCACCGTGTTCCAATTAGACAACACTTGCGCTCATACATCATTTTAATGGAAATCCATCTCCAGCCACATGGGCTCCCAGTGTTCCATTTCCAAACTGATATTTTTTTTACTGGGGCACCGCCACTGACTTTATGGTACATATATATGTGCCTGTGTGTTCTTTATGTGCCACGAGACATGTGAAAATAGTAACGTGGCTCCTCATTATAAGCCACGCATCTCCCATGGTGCCTGTTTATTTTCTTTATTGAGCCATAACAAAATTATACGTGTAAAATGCGATCCACACACCCCCTCCAGTATCAGAAATGGTACAGTCCCATCACCATCTTCATGTTTATGATGTGTTTTTAATGTTTGATGTTGACATTCGTTTCTGGCTTTATAAATGAAGTGTAATAAAACCGAAAAACCGGAGTTCTTTTGTGCAAAATTCCTAAACTATGGCATGAAGTCATGACTGGTTATTGTCCCAGAACAAGTGGGGATCAATAATAGGGATTTGACTTCATGAATGGCTAAAACACAAGAGACTGTAATCTCAGGTATATGCAAGTACCCTTCTGGTCTACACACTCCACACATAACATTACGTGATAAAATTACACCGGAAATCACGGAATATTCCATTAGCATTCATGTCTGTGCTCTACCGAGTGCTATTCTGGTTTGACGTGCTTTGTCAGCAGAAACGTTTACTTTCACCTCCGATATGTCGCTTACCGGAATGGTTCACCGAATCTGTGTGTTCATCAACTTGGGGACGGAGGACGTGGCCGTGACAAAGCAGCGGACCGAGGAGGAAGTTAACGGGCTGACGGGATGTTTCTGAGAGTGTTTACATATCTTTTCCTGTTAATGTGATGCACTCCATAGCCCACATGTATGAGCCCCAGTTTCCTCGCTTTTTATTGCATCTTTTCCAGAAATGTTTTTGGGCTTCAGATTTTTGTGTTATTGGGCCACCTTTTCAGCAATTCAGCAGCACTTTCACTAAATGAACCACAGCTCCCTTATACCAGTGCCAGTACTTGTCCATCCTCCCAGACCACGCTTGACGGTAGATGTAACCCATCTGTTTCAGCCATCCCCGCGCTGCGCTCGATCACAGGACCTTTGGAATGGGAATCGAGAGCGCTGACTGTTGGGCCGAAATGCTGCACTGTCGACCCAGCAGCTCTTAAGATTGAGGTGAGGTTTTACTAATGTACACTTGCACACTCACACTGGCAAGACAATTGTCTAGCTTTCCCCTTGTGTTCCCAGATACAGTTTGTACATTAACTACTCCAAACCTTATCCCGGTATACTTTCTATAATACTGTCACTGGTACATCGCTAAAACGTATTTCCGGTTTCCGATGACATATATTCGGTTGTCAGCTTTTAGCCTGTAAACAAAAAAAACACATGCAAGTGTGGTTACTGATTAAATGCCAACAAGCTTAATTATAAGTTTCATGTATTATGGTTTATACCAGGGGTATCAAACTCAAGGCATGTAGGGCCAAGACACTGCAGGTTTTCTCTCCAACCAGTTTTTTTAGCAGGTGATTTTAAATGATGATCTCCTTCCCTCAAACTGAAGGAGGTGTCGATCATTAAAATCACCGGCTTTAGCCGGAAATAAAACCTGCAAGGTCTCGCCCCTCCATGCCACAGGTTTGAGATCCTTGATTTTTATTGTCGTAGTGTGGGTTGGACCCCGGGATGCAGAGACGGGAGACCGGAGTAAATGTGCAGGTGATCATAGCACCGGGCAGGCAAACAGAAGATGTGCTCATAGAGCATGAAAAAGATCATCAGCGGCAAAATGCAGACAAGATAGCAGGGAGGAGAATAGCTAAGGCAGGTGGCACCACGAGACAAAAAGGTAAATAATGAATCAAATACTTGGTTTTGGAGCAGTAACGCTGGTAGTCTTTGGAAGGAGTGAGTATAAATAAACCTGCGCCTCACACTAGTGCACTCTGGGAATAAGTAGAGGTCAATCCCCATCAGGTGTGTAGGTGGTGCTGCCCATCTAAAAAAGGGGTAACATGAGCTAAAGCATACAGACAGAGAACATATTGTGACATACCCTGGGGGATTTGTTTGTTTACTGTCGAGATTGATTTTATTTTCCGTTAATACGGTTTTCACAACTTGTTTACGATGGCAATTAAACACACAGCTTGAAAAAAATGGAAGCTCATCCAGAAAGGAAAATAATAATTGGAGCTTGAAATGAGGCTCACCTGGATGCAGCGGAGTTCAGGAAGCAGGCTGGTAGCAAAAGTCCACAGGAGTTCAACGAAAGCAAAAAGCATGGAATAACACAACCGATAAAGGCGATGATTGGCAGACAGTTAGGAAGCTACTAGCAGAGAGTCTCAGCCAAACTAAATGGCATGGCTAATTACTAATCAGCCCCCACTGTGCTCATGGTGTACTACAACAAAAGTACCAAGCAGGAAATGGAAATACAGAATAAGTGTCTCAAACAGGATGTCGGACACAGAGGAAAGGAGATGGGATGTACACTACAGTGTAATTAAAAAGAAAATTGAGAAAATATAAATCAATTTAGTTGCTAAAAAAGTAATTTTTGCGTAATTTTCCTGCAGAAAATGCATTACTACACTGTTAAAGTGACATAAGTCATCGTCACCTTAAAAACATTGCAAAATTCTAAAACCGTAAAGCTCATGAGCTTCCTCTGGTGGCCTGGCAGCCATGCCGGGCAGCTTGGCTTCCATTGCTTGATGAACTCCTCTGCTGGGAATAATGCATAATGGAAAGATGTTAAAATAGTTGCTGTTCTTTTATTTTAAACTCGTTTTGGTACTTGTTTGTGTATTTCTTAGGTATGCATTTTGAGTGTTACAACGAATATTATTGTGTGGTATTAATACGGAAATTTCACTACTGCTGTTGTTTTTACCATGTATTTCTGTTAATGGAAAAACTGTACTACTGTTTTTTTTACTGTAAAATTCAGGTACCTCAGCTGCCTTTTTTTTTTTTTACCGTAAAATGTTTTGGTTTTTTTTTTACAGTATATTACTGTACTGTAGTGAAAAATGGCAACATCCTGGCAACTCTGCTGACAGTTTTCTACCGTAAAATCTACAGTTTTGTTTTTTTTACAGTGTGCACCGATATTGAGTTGGGTAAAGGCTTGATTTCAGAACAAGTTTCCAAATGAGAATATAGTGGCGCCGTTTCAGTGGCCGCCTCTTACATCTCTCTGGCCTCCGGTCAGATTGCATTGTGTGCTCCTTGGGGCTGGGGCCCGATAAAGGGAGCGTCGATCAATAACCATTTCTTATCCCCGTCCTTCATTTTCACTCCATCAAAGGGCGGCCGCTTCTTTCACAAGTGATTGTGCCGCAGATAACCACCTGTTTGCACTACTTCAATCTTCTAAGCCCCCTCTTCACGCCTGCAAGCATTTAGCGCTCACCTGCCTCACCTCCATCAAGAAATGTTGATTGTGGACTCTGAACATCTCCACAGAGTCAATGCTGGCTTCTCATGCACACTCGAGATGGATACGCGAACAGGCGGCTGATTTGCTGACGGCGATGGTTACAAACATGTTAGTTTGGTTTAAAAAAGAGGGTTCTGTTACAGCCGTGAATCACTTTTTGCATAACTGAGATGTTATGTTATGTTTCCTCTCTGCTGTATTTATAGAATAGACTAATTAACCGGCTGCAAGTGTGGCTGCTTCATCTTGAGAGGCCTTCATTAGCCTTTTGCCGTCTTCTCAAAGTGTTGAGTTAGGGTAATCGTCATCAGTTTCACGTAAAAAAGGGACCATCGGTGGGCGTGAGGAGCACACGCTAGCATCACAAGCAATCAGTGGTGCTGTGTCGGTGGATTGTGTGATTTACATGACTGACAACGATCCTGTTTGCGGGTTGTGCTCTAAAAGACATGGAATATAGATTTTCATTTTTGTAGTTATTAGACACATGTCAAGTTCCTAAGTCCCGCCCGTGCCACCGAAAGGCGTTTTTCTTGATGGCGGTTATGTTCTGCAGCCATTCTCAAATTTTACACACATGCACTTATCAGTCCATGAAAGGTACAGTATGTTACAAATTTCGGGATGATTTTCTGAAGTCCCTAGAATTACAGTGGGTGTTTTGAAAGAGTGTGATGAGCTGTGTAGAAAAACCTCCAGCCGACTTATGGGGTTGAACATTGGGGTTCAATAGCAGCATCGCCATGCAGTTAATTTTTCTGAAAACAAACAGGAAGTACAGTAGGCAAGTTTATTTATAGGGTTCCTTTTTTACACATGGTAATTCAAAGTGCTTTACATAAAAGAAGGGTGAAATCATCCCATAAAACAAGAACTCATTCTAAAATCATTACATAAACTTCCATTAAAAATGAAGAGTGCAGATGTCATGTGCACAATTGAACAGAAGTGTTTTCTCAGCCTGGTTCTGAACATTACCAAAGACAATGAGGATTATCGCAAGTCTTCTGGAAGACTGTCCCAGATTTTGGCAGCATAAAACTGAAAGCCTCACCGTGTTTAGTCTTGACTTTCCTGCACCCGCAGGAGACCACTCCCTGAGCTTCTCAGAGCCCGAGACGGTTCGTAGGGCTCTAACATGTCGGATACTTTCAGGCACACAAGCAAAGCTGTTTTATAGTCTATTCTCTGAGCGGCAGGAAGCCAGGGCAGAGACCTGAGTACTGCACTAATATGGTCATATTTCCTGGTTCTAGTCAGGACTCGAGCAGCATCATTATGGATGAAGTTCAGCTATTTTACAGCTTATTTATGGCTTCATGTTTTGACAAATGTTCACCCCTTTGTGCGGTTCAGTACAGGAATAGTACGTACGGTCATGGCCAAAGGTTTTGAGAATTCCACAAATAATAATTTCCACAAAGTCTCCTGCCTCAGTTTTTATAATTTGCATATAATACTGAATGTTATGAAGAGTGATACAATGAATGGCAATGATTGCAAAGTCCCTTTTAGTCATGAAAATAAAGATAATCTCCAAAACTTAATTTCCACTGCATTTCAGCCCTGCCACAAAAGGACCAGCTGACATCGTGCTAGTGATTCTCTGATTAAAATTACTTCAATGAATTTATTTGATGTAGGCTCTGTGGGGAGGCCGTCTGTCTCAATTGGTTGGGTTAGAATGGAAAAACTAGAGTAGAGGGATAGCTGGTAGGTGCAAAAACAGGAGAGTCATTGTCCAAAGGACAGGGATGTGTATCAGGTGAAAAGTGCTGGTCTAAGTATATGCAAAAGTTACAGGAATTGAGCTTTTGGAAAATGGGGTGAAGTCATTTTTTCAGATGGATCCTCTTTCCGTTCCGAAAAAAGAAACATTTTTTTCTGTGGGGTTGCTTCTCAGCCAAGGGAGTGGGTTCACTCACAGCCATTAATGGTCCATGGGTCCATGGCCAGGAATCTCCTGAGACCCTAATCCCTTTGAGGACTTGTGGTCAGTCTTGAAGAGGTGGGTGGACATACAAAAACTTGCAAATTTTGACGAACCACAAGCATTGATTATGTAAGAATGGGCTTTCATCAGTAGAAAGATTGGTCAACACTGTGAATATTAACACTTCAGATAAACGTCATGTAACTGTCAATAAAAGCTTTTGACACGGATGGAACTCTTGTCATTGTACTTCAGTGTGTCATAGTAACATCTGGCACAAATATCTGAAAACAATGAAGAAGCAAACTTTGCGAAAACCGACACTTGGGTCATGGTGTCATCAATTACATGCATTTACAGTTGATACCAACATAACTGTAGACCGGCCAACTGAAAAGCTGTTAGAAACTCTTGAAAATGGGAGGAATGTATGCCGAATGAGATGAAGCTCTAAACCAAAAGCTCCTGCACATGAGACAAGCGTTCAAGTATAGAAAGTCCTTAAGGGCAAGGTTAAGCGTATGTTTGAGCTATTTGAAAGCTTGTTAGGTAGTCGCTGTCATAATGTTTGTTCGCCAATATGTCGATCGCCACTTAATAAATCCGCAGCTCCATCATCAAGCAAGCACGTGTGAGAAAATATTCTCCTGGAATGGTGTCCCATTGGCAATCAGTTGAAGACTTATTCCTGCTGATTGGAACCTGTCAGATCAATACTCTGTGGTTCTGCACAAGCCTGAAGGACTGCTGGTTCCTCCGTCTGCCTCTGAGGACCGTTATCAGTGTATTGATTACTATCAAGATGCTGTAATGCACACATACAGAAACCAAATCAAATATTTAGAACGATAATAATGTTCAGGTATGATTCAAGCTGTCAGAAATAATATGAAAATATGTTTTTTCACAAAAATCAATATTTATGAACATTTTCCACTGTTGCTTTTGGGACTAACCTGCTTTTGTATCCGCATTCAGCCGACACATTAATCTCTCCCTCAGCGGCGCGGAGCCTCACTTCCCCCCGATGGCTTCTGAAATGGGAATTCTAGGAGTTGGGTGAGGGAGGTGGAGGGGGGGGGGTGGTGTCTGCAGAGAGAATATTACCTGGAAGAGAAAAGGGGGTCCCTGAGCTAGGAGATATGAGAAGGGTTCGTGCGTTAGATTACAAATGCCCTCGCCTCGTCCCCCCCCAAAAAAAAAAGCCTGCTTGCGGCTTGACGCTAATTTGTTTGGTCAAGCTTTATAATTTAATTCCATTGGCGAATTAACTTGCAATACAAGAAGCTATTAGCACGGGGAAGATAAGGGATGGGCGCCACGTCTTTCTACGCTGCTGTGCGCCTTCCCAGGTGAATGCTCAAACTTTGATGTCTTCAAAGGAGACACTCCATACTCACAGACACAGCACAATGGGATATAGCATGTGATGATTAGGGAGTCACGGTGTTATCAAAACCAGTTTTCTCTTTTGCAGCAGTCATAAAGGTTTTCCAATATACTTTAAAATCTTGGCTTGTAAAAACTAAAAAGAACGGCGTCATTAATAACAACACCGTCAATGCATGCTGGGTCCGTGTTATACACATTATTAAGGGAATTAATTTTCTGTAACAAACAACGGAAATATTTTTGGATTATTGTCATATTGCGTCTGCATGGTGTACACTGGCAGAAAAACTAAGTTCATAGGAAGGTCATAGTGCCAGCTTGACAAGCAGTTCATGTTTCTATGTGAAAAGTAAAACATAATTTAATAGGAAAACATGTTATTTTAGTTTACTTTTGCCCTTAATTTATTTTTGTATGACAAAATGTTTGCAATAAGTATGGCGGAAGTGGCTCAGTAGGTAGAGCAGGTCGCCCAGAAACCGGAAGCTTGGTTGTTCGATCCTTGCTCCCTCTCCCCAGTCTGGGGGCACCCGGTGTGTCCATAGACTTGGTGTAAACAATTGTATGAGAATTGGCAGCCATGTTTCCGTCAGGCTACCCCAGGGTACAGATGTAGATTACCTCTACTGGTGTGTGACTGAGGAGTGAATGACTAATGGGTCCACTTCACTGTCAAGCGCTTTGGGTGCCTTGAAACTCCATTATTATGTGTGTTATTTTGCAGAAACAGTGTTTACTTGGGAATAGTAAAAGAAGCATAATGTGTTTTATTACCTGACATTAGTCTGAGGAACGAGCCGCTGCTAATATTGGTATCGATATTGAAGAGCTAGTATGTCGGATATTAGTAAGAATGTCAATACTGAGGATCTTTTGGGCCTAAATTGTAATCCGTAACTCACAAAACATCCGGCAATCAGATAATCATACTGTATGGGTGTCAATTGTAGAACACTTTGCAATTGCTTTCAACACAACACTGCAGAAGAAGTGAGCCTCGTCCCCGACATTGACTACACAGATGTCTTTCTAGCTGTGTCGCAGCTCTGATTCTCCCTCTAAAGTACAGGCAATCGACTTTAGAGCTGTACGGTTGAATGTGCCTGCTTTCAGACGCAGAGCTTAACAAGAAGGGACCGCCTTCAATTGTGAGCTCAATCTGAACAAAAGCAAGTCCAACTTTATTTAGATGGCTCTCTTATCACCTGAGGGCACCGGCTGTGGCTCCTTATTACTCAGAGAGATTACATTTGACATGTTTGCAGTCCGGAGTTAGAAAGCAGACTTTTTGCTCCCTCTGAAGGGAAAGCAGTTATAGATTTGGAGTCCCAAATCAAATGTATATACAGTATAAAGGCGAGAGTGCCGTGTGTCTGCAAGGTGCCATCTGCATCTGCTTTTGTTTCCTCCCCATCTGTTCTCAACTTGTACGTTTTCCTGCAAGGTATGGTAAGCAAATAGAAAATAGATTTCCTTTGTCTTTCTTATGTCGCATTGCAGATAACAGCTTGTGGACATGGAATAAAAATCAAACAGAGGAGAGGTTTGCTTAACACCCTGTGGGGTTAAAAAGGCTTATCGGCGTCAAAGAGCATCTGTCTTCATTAATACGCCATACATGTGTTATAAGCTATCCTTTCGTTAAATGATTGATGCTTGACCTTCCGGTGTGTATCGTTCCTCCTGTGGTTTTGATATGTGAACACGTTGCACTTGAAGGCAAGTTACCTTGCATGATTATGAAGTTTAGCAGCTGACTCGGCGGTTTTTACCACGTCATGCAGCCAGCTCAGGTGAATGCAAATGAAAATGAACTTTAGCCGCCTCACTACATCATGCTCTGACATGTATGAGCACATTACAGCGTGCATCAGCACCCCTTATCTTTGTTTTTAGGTCCGAGAATGCAGCCTCAAACAATAGTTAGTAGGACTAATAATAACATACAGAGGCTGCAATACACTGTGTTCCCAATGATTATGCAAATAGGATTTTTGTATCACACATATATATATGTATGTATTTGTTTTTCAATGAAATTCCTGGTTAGCATTCTGTCTTGGGGCTCTATGGATTACTGATACCAATCTCAGACAACTGTCATCACTAGTTTGCCAGGTGAGCCCAATTAAAAGAAAACTACTTAAAGGGGACCATTTTATACTCATTTTCAAGCCTTTGTGTTGAGTTCTGGACTATATAGAGCAGCTATACGCGATAATCCATACAGAAAGCTTTCAAGATCTTCCAGACTTCTCTGCGTCTTTTCCTGCAGTGTTTCCTGGAGTTTCCTGCCTCCTGCCCAAACATTCTGTGACTCTTATGTTAACATGTAAGTTTGCCTGTTAAAATGTTAGCAATTGAAATACCTTTTGCTTTGAGCAAATATGACCTCCTTATGCTGCAAATTCAGTGAATGGCTTTGAAAGTCTGTGGTGCATAATGTTTGGACAGTGTATTTTAAGTTTTTTATTTTAAAAAAATACTATTTAATCGGGAGGTTTGTTCAATGACATTCAAATTGCGCCACCCCCTTGTTTTTACACATACATATTCTTCACACAGACAGTCTGGAGCCTCTGCAGCATGTGGAATAACCATACACAGCTGCACAAGACCCTGGCACCACCTTCTCCTTCTGCTGGTCACACACTGCTGTGGCATAGCAAGTCAAGAGGTAATGTTTTACCACTAATACATTATGTGTTATGTCATATTTAAACTGTTCTACCATATTTTGAATAAAATCTACCATTTCCCTCCCATGTTTGTTCCACCTTTAAGAGAAGAGGCCCTCAAATGGTCGCTATTTATTCAGTCTTCCCCACCACAGTTTTGTGGGTTCATGCTATCAGATCTAAATATATTCATTATTAATTATTAAATAGTGCGGTTGGCTATGGCCTATTATTACTAAGCAAAATTTTTGACCTAAATTATACATTTTCAATTATAAAAATGACCAAATCAACTAAAATACTGATATAAGACATTCCGAAAACACATACAAAGACATGTTGTGGTATTTGGTATTCTTCACTGGTCACTAGGTGTCAGCAGTTTCACATTAATGAAAAAATAACTACCGCAAAAAGTACAGGTACTGGTAAAAAAACCAAAAAACAAGCCGAAAATGTGAATCTAATTCTTATGTGAAAGTGCTTATAGTAAGCTTTAATAAGCAGTACTTAAAATTAATAAACCTCTTATAATAATACAATTATATATTAAATGCTTATGTGCATTAATGAGGCTTTATAATAACATGCTGAAGCCAATTGTAATAAGCACTGAGATGTCTATTGACATTACTGTAGTGCTTAGCTAATGGATAATAATGCCTTAAAAATGCTAATAAATCATAGTATTTTTTAAACTTATTTACAGCTAATAATGCCGCTTTACAGGTATTGGATCTCAAAGTATAAGAATGCATTACTAGGATTAATAAAGTCATTATTACACACTTATTAACCTAACCTTCTAACCCTTTAACTCTTTAATATACAATATTTTATAATGTAATACTAGCCTAACTAGGTTTGTGCGTATGCGCCGAACGGCAGTTCAGAGTACCCAGCCTTCTTGGAGTCTATCAGAGGGGTTCACGAGAGCACCTCAGCTGGTGACTCCATAGTTCTGCTGGGAGACTTCAACGCCCATGTGGGCAATGACAGTGTGACTTGGAGGGGCGTGGTTGGGAGGAACGGCCTCCCTGACCTGAACCCGTGCGGTGTGTTGTTGCTGGACTTCTGTG
>QODF01000101.1:27168-310798 GCA_024372805.1 Oostethus manadensis
GAGTTCAAGTATCTCGGGTTCTTGTTCACGAGTGAGGGAAGGTTGGAGCGTGAGATCGACAGACGGATCGGTGCAGCATCTGCAGTAATGCGGTCGCTGTACCGGACCGTCGTGGTGAAGAGAGAGCTGAGCCGGAAGGCAAAGCTCTCTGTTTACAGATCGATCTACGTTCCCACCCTCACCTATGGTCATGAGTTATGGGTCATGACCGAAAGAATGAGATTGCGGATACAAGCGGCAGAAATGAGTTTCCTTCGTAGGGTGGCTGGACTCACCCTAAGAGATAGGGTGAGGAGCTCGACCATCCGGGAGGAGCTCAGAGTAGAGACGCTGCTCTTTCACATCGAGAGGAGCCAGTTGAGGTGGCTCGGGCATCTAGTCTGGATGCCTCCCGGGCGCCTCCCTGGTGTTTCGGGCATGCCCAGTCGGGAGAAGGCCTCCGGGAAGACCTAGGACACGCTGCAGGGACTATGTCTCAAAGCTGGCCTGGGAACACCTTGGTGTCCTCCCGATGGAGCTGGAAGAGGTCGCTGGGGCCCGGGAAGTCTGGATTTCCCTACTGAAGCTGCTGCCCCCGCGACCTGGACCCTGATAAGCGGAGGAAAATGGATGGATGGATAATACTAGCCTTATCAACTTTAATTACTACTTATTAAAGCTTATTACAAGCCCTGTAATATAGAGTGTTACCCAGGGAGGTGTAATTTAATCTGTAGAGGGCTCAAATAGTGTTAAAAGTGTATTTAAAAAGTCATAATATAAGGTAAAAAAAAGAATCTAACTTGACGGAAATTTCTGGAACCAATTAACTGTAATAAACGAGGGACGACTGTATGCCTACCATATGAGAAAGGACAGCTTGGTAAAGAAAAAAAACAACACATCTTAAAATAAAGCCTGGAGCTCTGCCAATTATCCATTAGCTATTCAGACGTGGGAGCTGTAAATTTGATCATTTTGTTTTTCTTCCGCTGACTTAGCATGATGTCGCTGTTATGCAATGTTATAACTCTACCTCACATGGCTTTGCCCGTGTTGCTAACATCTCCTATCTATCCTCCTGTGCCAGCCCTTAATGTTGCTTTGTTGTACGTGAGATGTGGCATCTATTGTGATGGGCAAGTGCAGAGTTGCGGTGTATGTGTAAAAATGTGGTGCAGAGTTCTTCCTGCAGTACGTTAGACAGACAATTAGCATTAAAGCAACATGTTTTCCCAGTTGGGTTTACTTAAAGCTATTAAGCTGTCGAAGTTCCTGCATCCAAGCTAGAACACTTGTGGGATCTCTCAAACTTAATGGTTGAAAATAGTGTAATATGGGTCCTTTTATATCAGTAGTATGCACTACATGGCACTGTTTGTAATAGATTGGATAACTCTTGTCAGGCCAAAATATTAGGCACCCCTGTCAGTGTGATGCAGTGCATTCGTTTTATCACCACTACATGCGGGAAAGGATGGATGAGTCACCTGCTTGCTCACCTTTCCTGTCAGATGCTTCGGAACAGGTTTGTTCACGTAAAACTTCAATTTCAAAAGGACAAGGAACTTCAATAGAATTTTTATACACATGACTTTATGCATTCTATCGGCGTTTTCAATCAACCCATCATTTGTGCTTCCCATTCTCCCTGATTGGCCATTCAGTGGCAAGTTTTTCTGCCCTCCGCTAGTCGAATCTCATGTTTTTCTATGAGTGATATAAGCCGCCCTTCACCACCTCCTCCTCCTTTCTGCTCTCTGTCAATCACTGTAGAGCCTTTTTGAAATGGATTGAGCAGGTTCTCCTTCTTCCTCCTCCCTTGGTGCATTTTAGCAGCCTTGTCTGCTGTGGCCACAGAGAGAGAGAGAGGTCATATCCAGAGGGAACGCCAATCTGTCCCATCCCGGCTCAGACTCATTATTCTGGTCCTCACGTGGTTGGCATATCCGGGATTTTATTTTTATTTATCAAAATGTCATATTTTGCTCTTCTTTCTCATTAGACTCTTTTTTTTAATAGTCTCCCTTAAAGTTACATTATTTTAACTTGCCAAACAGGCAGCAATCTCCCATTCCACAGCGCCTGTCTTGTGTATTCAAAGGATAACCTCACAATGTATGATTTTCAAGTGATAATATACAGTGGCTAACTTCTTTTTACACTTCTACAACAGTTACGGATGCGTGAAGGGAGATGTTGACTTGCAATTCAGCAAGCCATCAAGTAAAAACATTTATTATGTATTATTAAGGCTCAATATAAACCGGCTAACTTCTTTTTACACTTCTACGGCAGTTACGAATGTCAAAAAGCGCGATAGGTCCGACTGACTTGCCTCTCATGCATCATCAAAGCATAAGGATTGAATATTCAGAGGTGAACTTCTTTTTACACTTGTATGGCAGTTAAGAATTTTAAGAACAGCGTGATGGGTGACTTGCCTTCAGCCACCTTCTCTCGCGCTTTGATGACACGTTTTATTATTTTTAATGTACTATATACAGTGGTGTACGCCGGCTCCCACCCAAAGTCAACTGGGATAGACTCCAGCATACCCGCGACCCTAATGAGGATAAGCGGTATAGAAAAAAAATGAATAGATATATACAGTTGTAAACTTCTTTTTACGCTTGTATGGCAGATAAGAATGTAAAACAAAGTGGTGGCCAATGAGGACTTACTTTAAGGCACCGTCCCTCGCGCTTTGATGACACATTTTATTATGGGTCTATGCACATGTATTCAATCTGTGGTTTTTAATGATTAATTTGCAGTGGTGAACTTCTTTTTACACTTGTACGACCGTTAAGAATCTCAAAAAGCGTAACTCGGCCACCCGATAGACAGTGGTTAAGTTATTATTACACTTGCGTGACTGTTGCCATGTTAATATCATTGCCTGTACACTACTTTAGGATAGCATGCTGGTGTCAGTTTGACCATGGAATGGATTATTTCAGTTTTCATTGTTTCTTACTGGCATTTTTTTGGCACATCTTTCTCATTGCTGTTAATGTTTTAAAATGAGTGAAGAACAACGTTAGACAGTTTAACTGTAGTGTTGCAGCTTTAGGACCCAGGGAGTCTGAAGCAGCTGCAGCCTGCCAAGAGGGGGTGTGCATGTGAAGCATGCTCAGGTTCGGATGCCTCTCTCACACATAGTGAGACACGGCACCGGATACTCTCTTCTTATTTCTCCTCTTATTTGTTTTTTATTTTCTTTCACTCCCCCATCCCCGTAAGGATGCGTTTCGAGTAACGACTTTGCATTGGAGCAGAGGGGACACCTCCACTGCCGCGCGTTTCGTGCACTTGACGATTGCGCATCTGCTCTTTTGTGCGCCTGTGAGCATGTATGAAGAATAAAAGTTTACCAACACCCACCCCCGCTATGGATCACTTGGGTTTTTAAGGAGGGAGACAACGTGTAGCGTCATTTTGGAGTGGTGAGTCCCTGTTTTTTTAGGCGGCATGTAGCGCGTTAGTTGCTGATCCATCCGCATTCCGGGTAAAAAGCCTTGTAGTGTGTAGTGGAAAACACCGTAGACTGGTGTGCTCAAGCCTTCGGGGGTGTGTGTGTGTGGGGGGGGGGGTTACAGGTGTGTGTGTGTTACCTGTCAAACACCCTTTTGACACACTGATTGACTGACAGCTCGCCCTAGAGAGGCGCTTAAACCTCTCTCCATGGTGCTGAAAGTTTCCCAACATGCATAAAACGGTCTGCAGCTGTTGAAAAAAGAAGACCGAGTGGTGCTCCACGCAGGGAGATGCATGCTAGTCAACCGGCGCAGGTGCTTTGACTCACAAAGGGGCTGAATCGATGCAGTTGGGACTAAAACTGCGTGTGGAAAAAATACAAAAGGCTGACATCCATTGTGTTGTCCCAGAGCCCTCTTCTCAGCATCTCTTCTCTCCCTGCAAGGAGAGTGATTTCCTATCAGTGAATCATGGAGCTAAATTGAGGTAACTAAAATATTAGAAACTCAGTGTGATGAAGTGCAGAGCAAAAAAAAAAAGAATATTAAATGGACAATCAATGCAACATTATCTTTAGAAATATTGATTTTCTTCCAAATGGGTCTTGTTAGATTATGGACATACATGGTCATGAGTACGCCCGCATGGTAGCCTAGTGGTTAGTGTGTTGGCCACCGAGTAGATAACAATCTGGTTTCGTATCTTTGTGAGAAAATCTACTCTGAGAACATTTTCTCACTTCCTCTGGTTTCCTCCCACATTCCAAAAACATGTTAGGTTGAACTCTAAATTGTCCATAGGTTTGAATGATTGTCCTTGCGATTGACTGATTGCACCCCGCCTTGCGCCCAAAGTCAGCTGGGATAGGCTCCAGCATACCCGCAACCCTAATGAGGATAAGCGGAAATGAATAAATAATCTTATATATAGTGCTTTTGTAACTCCTGGTGAGTGTACGCCGTCCCCCTGTGTCTATGTATAATACACTAGGTGGTTCCCTATGCAAATTTTGTTATGTTTTGAAGCATTTTATCAGTCTTTATTTGCCTGCATAACAATAATAATAATGCGAACCACATTTTTCATTTTCTACCCTTTTCTTTCTATTTTTCTTTTCTATGTAAAATGAATATGAATGTATACATATGTATATATATATATATACTGTACGTTTTAACTATATAAAAAGTATATGTTAAAAATATATATATACACACTATATTCCCACACTTTCTTATATAGTGAGAACTCAAATTAGTGTATTTTTAATATTGTTTCCCCCCGTATATGTATATATATACATATGTATATACAGTGTATATATATATATATATATATATATATACTGTATATGTATATATATATACACACACACTGTATATGTATATATATAAGATAGGCGGTATAGAAAATGAATGAATGTATATATATATATATATATATATATATATATATATATATACACGCACATTTTATTATATAACTCAAATAAGCATAAATTCTGTTTTTTTTCCCCTCTATAACTAGAACTTACCCGTATCCCTAATGAGGATAAGCGGTATAGAAAATGAATGAATGAATACTTAGAACTTTTTGTTTGTTTGTTAAAAATTAAATGGATTTTTGGCATGGAGAATAATCACGTACATTATTGAATAACACAAATTGGCAAGTGGGACTTACAGTTGGAAAATAATCTTGAAACATACTCATGGAATTCAACTTGTGAGGAGATTTTTGAGAAATGACAGCAGAATTCTAAACTGAAGGTCCGTTCACATGTTATTGGTTGTCTTGTCTGTGCTGTTCTCTAATCCAGAGAGGCGGCGCTGATATGCCTTCACGCCACATTTGTGGGGCTTATCGGGGGAGGAAGAAGCCTTCAGGAAGTTTGTGTGTGGCGGCCGAGGCGTAACATTAATAGATTTCCATCTAACAGGATTAGTGATATTTGGAAAAGAGGGCAGCTCGTAGCAGCAGGAGGCAGATGCTGAGTAAGACATGAAAATCAGCTTCTTCTCGTGTGAATGGAAAGGAAATCCCTCAAGAGCTGTGATGTGGAGTGTTTTAAGTGGTTAAAGCACAGCAAAGATGAAATATATATCCCTCTCATACAATAGCAAATATAGCATCTTGTCAAAGCTTGGAATGACAGAGGAAGTCACTCATCTTCCTACCGCCATCCAAACGCCTCCAGGCTGCTGGGGATTGATTCCTCCTTTATTGTTTTATTTCTCATCGCAGCCCCAAATGAAATGACCGTCCTGCCATCGTCTTTGATTGAAAAGCTCCACTCCGCCCCCACCCCTCCCCAAAGCGCCTCCGAGGCTGCCCGTCCAACATCGGGGAGACCCTGTTCCCTCGTGACCTCACCGAAAGGTCGGGAGCATCTTCGCCGGCGGTGTCCTGGTAGTTGTCATCATGGACACGCTATTATTACGGTCTGGATGGCGTTACCGTCCATCGGTCACGTCTGCTGGGATTTATCGACACAATAGATATCGGCAGCTAGGCGTCTCATAGCGATTCATAGATACTGTGAAAAAATGGCCCAGTGTCTTATTGATCAGTACGAACGAGGGTCTCCCGTATTTACATATATTGGTGAAACAGGTTTTTTTACAAGAGGAGACTGAGCGCATCAGGAAAGGGAGGCCAGCAGCAAGGTGGAGCCCATGGCCCATAATACTGTACTGCAGCGTATGGTTTGTTTGTTGGAGGACATTTTAGCATACATGTAACACTAATATTGCAAAATGTAATACCAATATTATCAAATGTTTGCCATTCATTAGACTAATGGTCAATGACGTTTTGATGTTGGTCAATAGCGGCCCTGGTTTTTAACCAATGGTGTAGAAATTTTGCACATACGTGCTTTTTAATCCCTAAAAGGTGTGTACCAAATTTCGTAGTGATACGGCTCAACACCCTATTGTTGTTGGTGTGAGAAATCTCAAGCCAATCCGACTTTTGTTGGTCAACATGTGGGTTCTAGTAACGGCGCCACCATGTGGTGTATTTGCGGGAAAAATAATAGCACAGGCAACACAGTAGGGGTGCACCTTTTGACAAATTTTCACCTTTTTGTGTGCAGCGGTTTAGGAGTAGAAGAGTTAGATGACTCAGATGTCACGGGGCGATCTGAGTTGGTCCGCATGACTGTTTATAGGTTTTTGTTTTCTTCCACCTTGTGAACATTCACTGTTAAATTTGGAGGATAGTTGCAGCATTTTCTCACATCAGAATGTCAGAGATAGTTTCTGCGGTAAGAAAACCCACTGCTTTTCAATTTTAATGCCCATTTGTCATGCAGCATGACTCCCTCACACACAGGAGGGCTGCAGAGGAATGAGCGTTGGGAGGAAGAAGTGACTTCATCTGTGCCGGGAAACAAAAGTAGGCGATGAAAGACTGTGGATTAAGATGTTTTTGGAAGTTTCACAAGGAGATTAGGTGTAAATCAAGCAGATCTTTTATAAAATGCTCTCCTAGCTTAGATGGAACAGCAAAAAAATAATCTTAAAACATACAATTTGAGGGTTTTTCTGGGCTAGTTTGGCCCGTATTTGGTGTAGCACGTTGTCTCCCCTGTAGTGGTTTATGTTGTACACCTGCTGAAGGAGCCTCAGGCAGCCTGCATCAGGTGATGAAACTCCTACTGGGACCAGCAGCTGTCTCAACAGGCACCCATTTTACTTACCACATTGAAATGGTCCACTCTCTTAGATGCAACATAACCATTTTTTGTGTGGAAGGAGAGCACAAGGAGACACATTTAAGTAGCAAAACAAGGAAAAAAGACCACATTATTTTATTTTGATGATGTGATGGCCAATTTGAAAAGAACAAAGAATCAGGTTTATATGTACTTCCAAGTGAAATTAAGGTGTTTTTACTCACTTTGTGGTCTCTCCGAGGTTATGCCTTTTCTCCCACAGTATCCGTTACAGCGTCATGTGCAAAAAAAAATGTAAATCAGCCGATGACATCATCTAGTGGCTTTTAGGACAGCCAATAGCTACCTTTCTTAACCGATGAATTGGCAAAAGTGATTAAATTGCTGGTACTTCCTTTGACCCCGTGGCGGGTTATTTCGCGTATTAAAGAGTGAGTCACCACCGCAGAGGGGGCTTTGTCGGAGCGCAGTCGGATTACTTTGTTACCCACAATATTGTACCGAGACATGTACGGCAACTATAAATAATCTAAACTGTTTAATAGAGGGAATTCATTTTGCTTACACACATGCATTGTTGGAAGGGTGATTATGGAAATGGAAGCTGGGCACCCATAAGTAAATTACTTTGAGGACAATTCATTATGTAAAAAAAAAAAAAGAAGTGCGTGTCACGTCCGATGTATTATTTTTTCCATCTGTGGGCAGACTAGTTAATTCATTTCAATTTAAAAAATATTTGTCCCCAGGGAGGCAGTTTTCCCAATTAAAGAATCATTTTCACGCCATTCTACAGAAGATATTGGTCCTCTATTTTGTGTTACTGCATTCTTTTTTATAAAACAGCTCGTGTCCCGGTGATGACTTTGAGGCAATGAGCGGTAGAAATATTTCTTATTCCGTATTTCTTATTCCCCGCTTCTTCCTTTTGAAGGAACTATTCCCAGCTTCCCGTGTTGACATCATGAATGAGTGCATAAACCTTTTATGCTGACGACAGCGGCGTGCATATAGGCACCATCAAGAAAACATACGTCAAGGTCGTTCCCTCATGATGCATCGCTGCTGTTTGCATTCCCTTGCATGTCTCTCGTTCCGTTTTTTAAAGCTAGCGCGGAAGTTTTTTCCGCACGCTCAGCTGTGCTTTTGGCGTTTGATGTTCGATACCTTTTCTCCGGGGGGACGACCAACCAGAAGCATCAATTTGTTTGTGCGCTGAACCTCCCATTTTTAGCACAATCCATCCTGCTATTTGTTCAGATGTTTAAAAAACTGTAATGAATTAGTCTGTTCTAGGGTCAAACTGTTTGCATCATATAAACTTTAACACCTTTTTACATGTAGCAAGTATAAATGGACTTGTATAATTCCATTGTGTGGGACTAAGCCCAGCTACTTTTGCAGGTTATTACTATTGTCACTTTATAGCCATATTGTAATGAGCAGCCATGACAGTGAAATGTGCAATGCTTAATGCTGGTCCTTTTTTTGTGCATTACTCCATGTTGCCGTCACTGGTGCCCTTTAACTGGGGTCATTACATGAAGCAAAAAAAAAAAGCCAAATAAAATGCAAAATTCTAATTCAAACATTGTGTAGGGCAGGGGTCTCAAGGAGGTTGAGTCCGGGCAAGGCTGGGCTGCAAATGTATTCCACAAAAAAATCTAAAATCAAAAACATAGATATAAAATATAATACATTGTAATGTTACTGGGACTGCGTCAAGTTGCTTGTATAGCATTAGCCTCGTCCCCCTTGGTGGGCAAGCCCCCCAGTTTGAAAACAACAGGCCTAGTTGTTGTTTATATTTTGCAATAGTGGTATGTGTGTTTACTTACCTGCTACGTGTTGAGCTGTCATTTTGGTGCTGCACCGTGATTGTAGTAAGCGTCTAGTGACATGTTGTCACAATGGGACTCAACAGTGTCACAACACTGTACAATATTTATATAGTACACCCCGTGTGTGCAGACCACATTAGTACTAATTTGATGTCAAGTAGGGGGCCGCCAGCTTGACATGCCTAATGTAGGTCTTGTGCAGGCTGCCAGGACAGCGGCGTGTACCACTTTTCTCCTATGGTTGTCATGGTGGTTTTCCCATCTACAAAACAATGCAGCACTAATACCCCGTTTTTGTGTAGTCTATGCTGAAGTCTTGCAACATCCCAATTGTGGGTGTTTTGTGCATCATTTCGGCAGAGTTTAAATGGTAAATGGTCTCTTGTATAGCACTCTCCCAAAGCGCTTTGACACGGTTGATGACGCAGGACCAGGAGCAACTAGATGTCAGTATCTTGCCCAAAGATACTTCGACATGATCACGCGAAGACGTAGGATCAAACCAACCGACAACCTTCAGGTCGGTCTTGCTCCCTGAGCCACGCCGCCCCCAAGAGCTTCTAGCTTTTGTATTTTAGTACATTTCTGCATTGCGTAATGTGCAGTGTTGTTTGCAGACCAGTAGAAGCAGCGATCGCCATCATGATCCTGGGACAAAGGAAGTGGTTTCCGCCTTTGAGGCATGTGCAGTGTTGGATTAAAGCATGGATTTGTCTCTGTAATGGTTGTAGTGAAATGTGCTCCCACTCCAAATCAATGGACGTTTCCCACATCTATACAGAATATTGGACATGTGTGTGTGTCAGTGCTTTGCTTGATGATGGTCCATTGTGTGTCCTCTTTAATTACCTGCAGGTACAAATTGTTATTCCTGCTGAGGGATGTGAATGCCACCCCTCCCTATACAGTACCTTCTTCCCCGAGGCTCCCGCAGCGCTCCAAGCGCTGATGTTGGAAGGATGTGCAGCAAACAGATGCTACCCCATGATGATGATGAGCCGTGTCGTCCGTCCTGATTCAAACTTACAGCTGGGGGTGTGACGATTCCTTTAAAATAAGAACTGAAGGCAAGTTTGCCGTATGTCACGTCTGGCACCGGCCATTACAGCAGAAGGTGCAAGATGTTCACACAGTCACATATTTCAGCACTTTTCCTCACATTGATCCGCCTCTTGCCCGGCAGCCATCGATTGCTGGTTTCACTGCATTATAAAAAAAAAGAGCGAGTGCGCTCTCATAGGCTTGAGTTGTTTTCAAAGTGGTTTGGGAACATCTGTACTCTCCGGATCATTCACTCTGAGCTGAGTAAGCCCTCTCTTTTGATGAAGGATCTCAGGATCCTTGCCTGAGGACAAACATGCAACATTCATTGGCTATTTTTTTTTAGCAAGGCAACAATTTACATTATATGATAGTGTTTCTCAATGGTAGGAGGATTTGGAGCTTGCATAACCACCATTTGCCTCCCATTTAGAAAGACCTCCACTGGCCAAAACATTAGCTATAGCTGCACATTACAAGAAATATATATACAGATAGACATTCCGCAGGGAAAAAAAAAATTCTTACATGTAAATTAAATATGTAAATGTGTGTAAATCATTTTATTCAATGCTATTATATTCGGTCAAAGCTAAGCATTATTATTTTGGCATTATATTTTTCAGTTTGCCATTAAAATATTTGTATTATTATTGATTCTTTCATAATGACACCTCCAAGGTACTGTCACTTCATTGAAAATATCAGCCAAGTCTACAGCAACATTTTTAGTTGTCATCGAAATGACATATTGTCGCTGTCCAATGGAAAGATCTAAATAAACATTCAAAAATAACACACTTTTGTGCCTATGGTGAAGGTACCATGTGCCAACAGCATCCAACAGTCCTGCCTTAGGTTGCTGACCCTCAGTTCTTAGATTGCGTTTGATATTTTGTGTTGGTGCACCTAATGGATCGTCCAGCGAGAGGAGCGCTTCTGATACACGTTTCATTTTTGGGCTTGTATACCTGACAGTCTATTCTAACTGTGTTGAAAGTGTTGGATGGAATGTGTCCCGCAGGCTGGCTTTAATTCCCCGCGGTGTCAGTCAGACCCGACAGAAGGGGCTATTATTTCCTCATCGCCCCCGGTGGCTTTTTGTCTCATGGGAGTGGTCTCACCACGTGACTGACAGCTCCGTAAACACAGTCAACCTCGCTGTACATCCGCACCCTTGCCCCGCCCCCCCTTGGACTTCTCGTCTAGTTCTGTTGGTGTGTTATTGTGTCGTGCTGGGAGTCAGAGGTTACTTGAAAATGAATAAATCCCCCTAGTGATATTTTTCATATTTTCCACCGCACAGAACCACGCTTCTGTGATGTTCTGTCAACATATGTGTGTGTGCAGAGTAGCAGTGACTGCAGTTTAACTGAGACAGATGACTGTGTCAAGGCCCCCCACCCACCCAGTCAGTGCGAGGAAAGCTGCTCTGCTTCCTCCCCACCCTCAGTGTAATGACCTCAAGCAGGTTGGGGATCAGCCTGATTAACTTTAATTATGATTTAGAGCGCATGAGAAGGTAAAAAGTATATGGTGGCTCTTGTTGGCCATATGGTCATTTATTACAAGTACGGTCAAATCTCTGTTTCCGTGTATGCCCCAGTTTTTGTATGATTCAGTTTTCGCTAAAACTGTCTTGGTTTTCGTTCAGTGTTGTACTTGTCAAGCTAGCCCTATATGTTACTTTATGTGCAAAATCAAGTGCCCAAACAAAGCATCGCAAGTGTTGCTGACTCGCCGTCGGGGCATTTTTTCTTGAGTGCAACTGCTAAATAGCCTGCCATGGGGCCAAAAAAAACTTTTGAGTGCCAGCACTTTGATGGAGTTTTTGAACTTTTGAATTTTATCTGGTCAGGATATACAGGAAGTCCACATCAACAATAATTTTTTTCTGTTTGTCATTTATAATTATTTTTGCATTGTTTTCTGCATGTACAATTAGAATTATTCTCTATGGAATTTAATTATTAATATTTGTATTAATCTTGGAATGGATTAATCACATTTACTTTGCTTATTTCTTATGGGAAAAGTTGTTTTGTATGTTTTGTTTTTTGTCAAACCTTTTGGAAAAAAATGAATAACAAAAACCAAGTATATGCAAGGTATATTGCACAACACTGCAGCAACAGAGCCAATGTAGTTTTAGCAGTATGGATCAAACTGCACAACCTTCATTAATCCCAGAGAGTTCACTTGAAACATAAAATTAAAAATGTGTTTCATACCAACAGCGCATTAGGGGGGGGCAAATTTTAAAACGCCCGCAGAGGTAGATAAAACCACGAAAAATTAGGTTGTAATGAATTAATCCAGCCTACAGTGTTGTGTTTATACCGTATTTTCAGTTAAAATGGTAATTTTTGGTATTTTGGTTATTCAAAATTATATTATATTGTATCTATCTATAGGTCAACCAAAAGCTGACCACTCATGATACTTCAGATACTGCTGTCATCTCGCAGAGTTAATAAAAACTACATCGGGATGTTGCCTACAGCCACAGCTGTTAATGCCAATGACTTTTGACCTGCACCCTGCGACTATAGGAGACAACAATTAATAAAATGGAGCATTTAGGGTAGTTTGACTTAACATTTTTGCGGTTTGACTGTATTTTAACCATCACGCAGTACCCCTAATTTGGAATTCCGTGTTTCTTCCACTACGTTGGCCTCATTTTCAATCAAATAATGCAAATGACAGTGAGGTGGGGCTTTGGCTCCTTTTCAGCCTGTCAAACTTTGCACTCGTCTAACTAATCCCCGCCTGTGTGTTTGCGTGTTTAGTGCAGCGTGGTTGAGCAAACAAGTAGCAGGCTAACAGGGGCAGCATCTCAAGAGGCCGCCCGACTTCACACCCCGACACAAACAAATTAACACATTTGATGAAGCGAAGCTGCGAGGAGTTAATTCTTCTTGTGAGCGTGCTCGCTCATGCTCCAGTGAATGCCGCAGGTGAATGAGCGGGCGCCTGCGGTAGACAAATACCGCCACGGCAGTGGGCGGACAGCGCACTCCTGTAATTGTCAATTTGACTCGTGTGGCGTTGTGATATACAAGAGCGTCAGGAAGTGCCAGGTTGTCGTGGGAGGAATGAAACATACAAAAGTGTGTTCCAACTTTGAATCTTTAATTGGCTGAAAAGTAAAGCTGGCTGCCTGTCAGTACGCTAATTAACTCGAGTTTTTGTAATCCGCTGGATTTTTTGGGGGTTGTTATGATCATATATCAACTTTAATTAAGCGTATGTACAGTGCAAGCTAATTAGATGATTGTGCTTATTTGTAATTTAACATGAATATTGTACACACACTACGCTCCGGCTCAATTACTCAGGATTGCTAATTACTGCGTGCATGCTTGCTTTTAATTGGCAGCTCTTAAGATGCCGCTGCTCGTAGCTCAGGATAACGTGATAATGCTCGCCATGTCAGAGGCTTGTTGACATGTAGAGCCATGTAGACATGCAGCAACACACACTTGACAGAACAAACCTGCAGAGTTCTCATTATCTGCCCGGGATTTTTCTTCTCCCTACTGTCTTTGCAACAGCTCTGCTCGTATGTGTTTTCACATTTGTCAAAATGTTTCCCTATATAGCCTTAGATACGTTGGTCGGACCTTGAGGAAAATCAAACATTTTTGAGATGTGCGAGGATGTTTCCCTGCTATGTACTTTTTTTTTTTTTTGGCTTCAATCAGTCACACCGTGAAATAAATCCAAGACGGTGAATCTGAAATTGACAGCCGCTCGGTGACTCTTTATTAAACACAGGAAGGATGATTCTGGGCCTGAGCTGTCAGACTGTGAGAAGGGTTGCAGTCTGAACTTTTGTTTTAAAGCACAATTTTGCAATGAGTTGCAATCCCCATGCGCACATTGTGACTTAAACGGCTTTAACTATTCTGTTAGCAAGTATTTCATCACCTAATAGATGGTGTAATAGCCTATCTGTAATTTATACGATAAATATTATGTAGTGTACATAATAAAGTGGTACCTCTTTTTTTTTTACAACTCAAAGACTAGGGCAAACTCAAATTTTTTTATTTTTAGCAAAAAAAACCTGAATGTTTGGAATTTACCGTGAAAAAACTGTTTTTATTAACCTATGAACTGGGGGTTATTGTGGCAAGATATAGATTGTAGTAGTACAATTGTTGGTAAATCCCTGGAATAATAAAAGGTGAAGAATGGAATACCGTAATCCGTTGTTTATCGTGCTTAATTGGTGTCAGACCCAAATGTGATAAGTGCATTTCCTCCACGTAGGATTCCTTGTCTATATTTGGAATGTTTTTTGTAGTTAGAGCATAGAAAACCTGTTTAAGATCTTATTCTTAACATTACTACAGCCCCCTGGACATGAATTAACACCCACATAGTCAACTTTACATTTGTATACCCCAATGTAGTCGACACAATAACAGAGAACAAGCCATTTAAGATATAAATAAGATGCATGCTTGTTTGTGTTGCTGTAAATGCATCCCGGTGCTGGGGGAGCTAAGTGAGGGGGGGGACAGGAAGTGATTTTTGGGGTTCATAGTTGAGTTTTAGCTTGGCTTGGGTTACAACATCAACAGTAGTGTGCATGTTGTGAGATAATTCAAACTTTCAACAAAAGCCTGTTGTTCCGGCCTCAATAAAGTCTGGTGCTTGTGTGTCTCACTGAACATTACAGTAACATTACTGACTCCTAGTGACCAGTGTAGAACACTACATATCATCACTAAGTATCCTGAATGTCTTGTTTGGGTTTTAGTTCATTGCTGTCACCACAAGATGGCAGTATCATGGATGATCGGCAGGTTTATCTACCTCTGCGTGTGTTTTAAACTGTCTATTGCACAACTGCTGGTGTGTTCATACATGTTAAACTTGCCATACTGTTGTTTACAGTGAATTTATCAGCACTATTAATGTTGGCTGCAAAGTTGGGTCTCTACTGCTATCACAACATTGGTTTTGTTGGTGTGGTGTAACCTATGGTGCAATATAAATGTTAAAAAAGGACCATGTGGTCCATTTCCTTTCCACTTCTTCATGCACTCCAAATCATTATCAAGTTAAACATGTGGTTTTGCAGAGGTGCTTTATGTATAATATTAGCGGTTAAATCACAGTATGTCACTGTATTCATAAATTCGCAGGCAATACTGATTTACCGATTGATGGTTTATTTCGAGACACACAAAATAACCAGAAGAGAACATAATTAAAGTACACATAGAGACTAATGACTAAAGTACACATATAAAATAATTTGGCGGAAGAAAGGAGTCGGAAGATGACAAGCTTATATACCCACCCCCTGTACCCACCCCCTATAAGCAACACTTAAGCCAGATTTATTAAGACAATATGCAGCAATGCATAAACAAGATACTATATCTACACACGTGAAAAATACATTATTATTGTGTTATACACTGTTCCGCATATTCATTCATTCATTTTTGTACCGCTTAACCTCATTAGGGTCACGGGTATGCTGGAGCCTATCCCAGCTGAGCGGGAGGCGGGGGTACACCCTGGACTAGTCGCCAGTCAATCGCAGGGCAGACAAACAAACATTCACACTCACATTCTAATGGACAATTTAGAGTCGCCAATTAACCTAACATGTATGTTTTTGAAATGTGGGGGGAAACCGGAGTACCCGAAGAAAACCCACGCACGCACGGGGAGAACATGCAAACTTCACACAGAGATGCCCAACGGAGATTCGAACCCTGAACCCCCTGACTGTGAAGCCAACATGCTACCCATTCAGCAACCGTGCGGCTGTTCCGCTTATCAATACTCATTATTATGTCATCATCATATATCGACGTAACACTAATGTATTATAGCTTATTATTGGATTTACTGTACAGACTATATCATTTTTACGCATACAAGATTATTTTGATTAAAAAAATATAATGGTTATTAGTGTTGATGGTAATAATAATTCGCTTGGACAGAATGTGTCGCGCATTAAGAGAGGCCAAGAGCTTTGTGGACCTGTTGCCCGAGAGGGGCTGCGCTCTAGCAACACCACCACTCTCGGCCAAGTGTCCTATATTGTGCATTAAAAGAGACAACAGACATTTTGGAGACCTGCTGTGAGAAGGTGGATGATCTCATGCAGCCGAGTTTCCACTTGTCTACCCTAATCTGATTATTTTATTGTATGTGTCCTATGCTGTGCATTAAAAGAGACAAGATTTTGGAGGTCTGCTGCAAGAAGATGGATGATCACCTGCAGCCGAGTCTCCACTTGTCTACCCTAATCTCAATATTTGGTATATGAGTGTCCTATGCTGTGCATTAAAGGAAAGAATATTTTTGAGGTCTACTGCAAGAGGATGATGTCTTGCAGCGGAGCTTCCACTTGTCTGCCATAATCTGTTGATTTTTCTGAATAAAAAACGATCCAAAAAGAAGGCAAAAGTAGTAATGTCATACCATCATCACTTTTACCTTTGTTTAAATCAATTTAGTCTGTAGTCCTGAATCAGGATTAAGGTTGTTATATACAGCATGAATATAATAAAGATAATAATAATGGCACTGTGTTCCTATAGGAGAAAGATACTGAGTAACTAGTTCAGTTATACTAGCTGGAGGTGTTTCATGTCACTGCAAAGCTCCTGAGTAACAAATAAGCTAGTGTGAAGTGAAGACGCCCTGTCAGAACTACACCGGTGGACCTCCAGGTGCAATCAGATGTCGCACAGCAGCAAAACAGGCTGCCACTGCTGTGATGCCGCGTGCACGCCTCAAGTAAGCGTGAAGGATGTCCGGCAGCGTTCTGTCACATATACTGCCCCTGCTATAGGAAACCTATCTGGACGTTATTACAGAAAGCAAGCGGGAATGGATGAGGGAGATTGCAAGGCACTGTCACTGGAAAAAGTGCATGTGCAACAAACTATTAACTTCCCCATTCCAACAATTTCAGGTCCCTCTAGCTTGGCAGGAAACCTTCCAGGTCCAGATAGATGGTGTCAAAGTCCAGAAATACAGCGATGATGAAGGCATTATCGGAAGGATTTAATTTGCCAGAGTGGCTTGTGAAAGTGCACCTTGATGGTGATTAATGCGCAAAAGTGCTGGCGTGCCTCGCAGAGGGGAAGAAAATCATCCCGCGTTGTAGCTTCTTCTGCTCAAAGAGGAGCTCACCATTTTTATTTATTAACGCGCATCTGCCAAACTCTGTTTGTGAGAACGGGTATGCAGATGCACAAACTTTTTTTTTTTCTGTGTGCTGAAGAATTCATCAGGCTGGCACAGCTGCTCACCCATAAGGCAAACTGAGGATGACTTCCTGTGTTTGACGAACATCATGAGACACCGCTTTACAGAACTGACTTGTTAACAACCATGTAAGACTGCATCATTAGCAGTATGATTAATTAGCACTCATGAATTCTCAGAATCCACTGACAATCCACTGTCCACTGTGGACCTCATCAGTCATACTTACCCTTGCCACTATTACACCATTGGTTCTGTTGCTGCTGTGTTGTTTGCTTATCAGAATTCATCAATTGTCAAAATCCACCGTGATGAAGTGAAGCTTGTCAGCAGTATTAACGCTGGCAGAGCAGTTTGCTCACTAACCGCTATTACAACATTGGTTCTGTTGCTGGTGCTGTTGTGTTGTGCATTCATCAGAATTCATAACTTGTCAGAATGCACCTTGATAAAGTGGAGCTCATCAACTGTATTATTGCTGACAAACCAATTTGCTCTCTTACTAATATTACAACATTGGTTCTGTTTGCTGCTGTGATGTGAGTTCATATGAATTTATTAATTTTCTGACTACACCATGAAAAACTGGAGCTCATGAGCAGCACTTATGCTGACAGACCCGTTTGCTGTCTTACTGCTATTACGACATTGGTTCTGGTGCTGTTGTGTTTTGCATTCATCAAAATTCATAAATTGTCAGTAGGCACCTCGATGAAGTGGAACTCATCAGCTGTATTAATGCTGACAAACCAATTTGCTTTCTTACTACTATTACAACATTGGTTTTGTTGGTGCTGTGATGTGAGTTCATACGAATTTATTAATTTTCTGAAGGCAGCATGAAAAACTGGAGTTCATCAACAGCATTTATGGTGACAGACCAGTTTGCTGTCTTACTGCTATTACAACATTGGTTCTGGTGCCGTTGTGTTGTGCATTTATTAGAATTCTAGAATTTTCTGAATGCACTGTGATGAGGTGGACCTCCTCAGTGGAGCACCTCAGCGTTATTTATGCTGACCAGGTGGTCTGCCCCATCATTGCTGTTACAACAATGGTTGTGTGGGTACTGCTGTTGTGCACTCATTAGAATTCAAATTGTCATAATGCATTATGACGGTATCAAGGGATGCGGAGCTGTTTTGCATTAAAACAAAGCCGCTTTTGCAGCGCTCACAATGCACGAGTGGCATTTGCACACAAGGGCAATTACCGTTGCGAAACCCACCTTGCTTGCAGAGCAACTTTTAATGACTAGAGTTATGGTGATGACGGGATAATGGCGCTGATTCCACACCAGGATAATGATTGTTGCCGTGTTGCTGTTGTTGTGAAGCAGACTCCAGACATATGGGACACTAAAGAACACAATGGCCACGCCGGACCACCTTTGTTCCCGCGCAGGCAAACCCCCATAACGGCAGACAAATTGCACCGTGCGCCATCCAAGTGACGGCGGCCTGGTGAAATTGGTTCCGACACATGAGAATGAGGTTTTAATGTAAAAAGCTGCGGTTCGTGGCATGTGCACCTGTGCTGAATTTATACTCTGCGAATGTTTCTTCATGCTTTTTTGATGTGTTTGTTAGAAATATGTTGATTTCTACTATCTAACCTATGGGGGACAGAATTTAGAATTTAGACAAATAAATGAAAAGTTGAGAGATGCCATCTTGATAGGGGCTACTTAGTCCATAGGCGTGAGCGGCGACAAGTCCACAGTGCAGAGCGTGGACTAATCCATCACAGCCATGAGGGTGCACGGGGGCCAGCCTGAGGCCAAGCACTTGGTGCTATCCCTACGGGAAATAATCAGCTTTTAATTTATCACGGATCACGGTCGCAAGAAGACGGATCGCCGCGGGGACTACCGCAGTCACAGAAGAGCGCCAGACTGCATATTTACATCAAGCTGTTTACACAGCATTGTTTTCAACTCGGAAGGCATATAAAGTGTGTCTTTTTGGCTGTTAGTTTACACTCCACACGCCATTAGGGGGGCTGTAAACGGTCAGCAGACCCAAGACAGCAATAGGGGACCACAGCTTTTGTTTTCTGTTGACAGTGGAAAAGTTTTTTGTAATGATTGACAATACAGTAAACTGGTTCCAGACCCAACCATGATGAGTATATTTTTTACGAAGTAGGATTTCCTATTAATAATGAAGTAAGTATTATTATAGTTAGAGCACGGTTAACATAGTTTTTAACATTATTATAGCCCCTCTAGACATGAAATAGCACCCAATAGTCACATTTACACTCGTATCACCCAAAATAGTCGACGTAATAAAATAAAATAAGACATTTAAGATAGAAATAAGACTTGTGCTAGTTTGTGTTGCTGTAAAGGTGTTCAGGTGCCAGAGGAACTGAGTGGAGGGCATACAGGAAGTGATGTCAGAGTTTTATAGTTGAGTTTTATCTTTCCATTGGTTATGCCTGCAACCATAACCTTTGTTAGGGATTATTGTGCCTGCTGTGAGATAATTCTAATCTGCAATAAAACCCTGTTATTCCAGCAATCAAGTCTGGTGCTTGTGTGTTTCACCGAACATTACATTCCTGACACCTAGTGATCGGTGTAGAATACCACATATGATCACAGAGTCTTCTGATAGCCTTGTATTTGTATTTTAGTTCATTTAGCCGTTTTTATGCTAAACGTGTAAAATTTGCTTAAATATGCATATTTATACTAATAGTATAGTGTGTTGTATTCAACAGTAGGTCATATTCAACCACTAATAATTAATATATTTCTGGGAAACCTTGTTAGAGTCAAACCGCAAAATTCAAAGCTCTTAGAGGCGAACGATCACTGTAATATTTGTAAATATAATATGCTCAGAATTTGATCCTTGGGCTTCACTAAGTGCAGAGGATTTTCATCGACATATTTGATCTGGAGAAAGGGTAGGATCACAAACGGTGGTAATGTGTGGATGCAATATCATAAGAACTCCATCGCAATACTTCTGGAACTCTGCGCCCAATTTTAAACCCTAAAATATGCTTATAAAGGGTGTCCAAAATTCAGTTTTAGGGTTGATTTGCTTGCACCGGGCATGTCTTTACAAAAATCACCTTCTACTGGCCTGGCTTGGATAGTACACTAATAGATGCAGTAGAAAGCATGGAAGTGAGACAGGACACCTAAGGTGAAGACACATGCTATTATGTAAGTCAACTGCAGGGTGTCCGTAATGACTTCTGATTTGTTTCTAGCACAAGGTGCTGCCACAATGGCACCCCAACAGGTGCTTGAGTGATTGCCTGCGTGACTCTGAGGAACACGGGCGATGATTTACGCTTAAAAGTGGGGGGGAAGGACAGTTCAGAAGCACGTCGTGCAACCTGCGCAGCCGAGGCAGGTTAATCCTTTTATTATAATGAAGTGAGGGAGGGCATTGGGAGGGGCATAATGTAGTATAGATGTGTGGATGCTTAATCCAGCGTTGGCGTTTTTATGAGGAGGGAGTTACCACAGTGACACGGAGAAGAAAAGAGTGCCGGACTGGCGCAGGAGCGATCCATCAAAACATGACGCTGACACAACGCACTTGAGATTTGCAAGACGAGCCGCCTGTCATTTCTACTCTAGTTCTTCCCCAAAGACAAATCCTCATATGGTAGAATTACAGTATAATGTCAACAGTAAACATAATCTTGATAAATTCAAAATAACAAGCAGGTCATGCTTTGTTCAGTCCAAAACAGTTGTGGAATTTGACAATACGCCCTAAAAGCTCTAAGAATTGTGGTCAAATTGTGCCCCATCAAGTAATTACCATTCCCTTTGACCTCTGATATCTCCTTATTTGGTTCACGGGGCTCGGAAATTGGTCAATAAGCCCAGAAATCGTCTTGAAGATTGGTTGACGATAGACTTAGATAACATTTACATATTAACATGTAATACAGATATCCTCTAAGTCAGTGGTTCCCAAACGTTTCACAGTCGCATACCCCTTCAGACATGTCCCGCGATGCTATTTGTTTTTATCCTAAGTAGCTTGAAATATTGACCATAATGAATTGGTTAATTAGTTTTATTGTACGTTGGGGTCAAAAATCAGTATATTGCCTGGTCACATTTTGTTAAAGTTTCACAAGATCACTGTTAAATAAATTGGTAATCATCCCACATATGGTTTTATTCCAGTCTGATGTTGGAATCCTTCCGTTTGAATGGGTTAAATTTGAGCCTCACATTTTTGTCCGCTCACAAGACTATGGTTTAAATCTGCATATTAATTTAATACAGAATTGAAAGGGAACATTTGACAATAATGAAGCAGTTTCCAAAAGACAAAAATACATATTATCTGTGACGAAGCCTCATTTTCAGTGCTTGCACCCTTGCGTTGTTTGGTTTTCACTACCAAACAGGGATTGGAATGCCAATATAAATGAAATCCTAAAGATTGAACTATAAATGCACAAAATAATCATCACACTTACTTATTTGTGCATATGATGCACAAATAGAAATAAAAAACTTCTGCTCTCTTCTTCTTGCGCTGTGAGGCATTCAGGTGCGCTTGTAATTTGAATTGTACTTCTTTTTTATTCACGTACCCCCTATCACCATCGGCGTACCCCCGGGCATACGCATACCCCACTTTGAGAACTTGGCTCTAAGATTTATAGTATTTAGACAAATTGTCAAAGTTTACGGTGGGTTGTTGAAGAGTTTATTGTGTTGTTGGGTGAAACTGTGGGGGTTTAGTAACAGTGCCACCATGTGGTGTATTTGTCAGGTGATAATTTGCAGGCAACATAGTAGGGGTGAACATTTTGTGTGCAAAGTTTGCAAAAATGAATGAACAAATGAAAACTGTTCTTTGGGCTTCTAAGAACTTCCAGGTGTTCACTGCAAAGAGACGTGCAGGATGGCTCAGTGGACAAAAGCAGGCCATGAGAGGACGGTCGGCAGATTAAAAAGTCAGAGGTAGAGCTTTCTATCAGAGGTAGTGTAAAGTTCACTCGTATTCTGCGAGGCTCCCAACTGGCTTCCTCTTGGCTGATGTGCTCATCTTGTTTTCCAGCATTGTTTTCTGCGCGTTAAAACGTGGATCTCAACTTTTCCTGCTTGTAAGAACAGAGAGTCTGTGTTGCAGCTGTCAGAAAAATGCTTCAGCCATCACCATGAGAAACTGCGGCTTTTTGACTGCCTTGTTTTAGTGTGACATTCTCTCGATGCTTCCCATGCCTTGTATGGACCCCTGCCAGCATCCTTGCTTCTTGTCACTGCCGTCCTAATTGGCTTCAATCAATTCAGCAACCACTGAGGCAGATACAGAAACAATAAGGGTCTTTCACTGCCCACAGAGAGGCTCTATTTTGGCTTTCTCACTCATTTTCCAGTATTGTCCAGCACTTCATTTCCAAAACCAATATAGGCAGTAGCTCTTAAACTAATGACATATTAATCTTATTGAGTATTGAATGAACACATTATGCTTCTTTTACTGTGATGCCACCGCATGCATTTAAAAAAGAACATCAAAATAGGAAAAAGTGCCTCTATTCTATTTTGTTTCAACAAGTCATTTAAGAAATCATGACCGATAGTCAACTAAAATAACACTATCTACAAGTAAGACAGTCCCAGTTGACTTTGGGCGGGAGGCGCGGTACACCCTGGACTGGTCGCCAGTCAATCGCAGGGCAGACATACAACCATTCACACGGACAATTTAGAGTCGCCAATTAACCTAAAATGCATGTTTTGGGGATGTGGGAGGGAAGCGGAGAAAACTCACGCACGCACGTGGAGAACATACAAACTCTGCACAGAGAAGCCCAACGGAGATTCTAACACTGATCTCCTGACTGTGAGGCCAACATGCTACCCACTCAGCCAGCTTGGCAACAATATGATTTGGAAATCTGTACAGACATCCAATAAATACACCCTGATATATCACCCTGAACACCCTGAATATCATTGTGAGCACAAAAAACTCATTCATTCATTTTCTATGCCACTTATTCTCATTAGGGTCGCGGGTATGCTGGAGCCTATCCCAGCTGACTTTGGGCGTACCCGGAGAAAACCCACACATGCACGGGGGGAACATGCAAACTCCACACAGAGATGCCCAACGGAGATTCCAACCCTGAACCTCCTGACTGTGAGGCCAACGTGCTACCCACTCAGCCATCGTGCGTCCCCGCATAAAAAACTAAACTGATAAAATCCAAGATCTCATTTTATGCCAATGTTGGTTGATAATATCGGTTGGCCAATATTATTGGGCACCCTAGAAACAAATATCAAAATCATTCTTATAGTAATCATTACAGATTGTTTGAAAAAGTGTCATATCTCTAATCCCGTCATTCCAAAACCAAACAGGAAGTCCAGTTTCCAAACCACATGCTCTTGAGACGAGCAGGGCGAACTGAAGTTGCTAAAGCAAACACCATCAGACTCCGCTTGTCACTGCCATCTCCCGACTGGTAATTGGATATTTATCAGATCCTCTGCACCAGAATGCTGCAGTGTTTATCTTATCATCAGCAAAACTAGTCCGATGGAGTCTTTGGTTTGGGGTCTTTCAGTTGAACATTTTGCTGGGTTATTGTCTCATGCAAATGGGGCAGAACACCACAACAATACCGCACCTCTGCTGCGATTTGAAAATGAAGGAGATAGGATGAAAAGCAATTCGGTGGCCATGAACTAACCAGTGGCTTGGATCTTATAGGCAAGAGTGCTTCTAATTCTGAAAGCAGGGAGACAGAATAAAGGCAGAGGGTCCACTGAGGGGCCAGAGATAAAACTGGAGGCAAAGGTACTGAATAAGAGAATGTTGGTGTGCATCCTCCTAATAAAAAACAGGAAAATGGCTGCTCTCAATACCATGAAAGCTTTGACCTTAGAATATGTCTGGAAAGAACATTTTTACGCATAATATTTATTGTTTATGTCACTGTTTCTCAAATAGGGGGGGGGGCGTGAGAAGCAGGGAGTACTTTCAGTGTTAGTGCAGACCTGCCAACATGTACAAATTCATTGTACTCAACATGCAGTTTGCCTCTTGAGTACGCTTGTATGCTTCACTGCTCTTCATTTTGTTGAGTTTTCCTTGTTTCAGTTTCGCAAATAATACATAGTATCAGTTTCTCAATAGTATTCCAAATCGGGGGGGGGGGCATAGAATCCTGGGCATGACAGAAAATAATTGAGAACCACTGGTTTATGTCACTGTATCAGTGGGCTAGTTTCACAGACTTAGAAGTAGTAGTCCGATTTGGATCCCAAAATGATCAAAAAAAAGGGCACTCTGTCGCTGTCACAGGTGAACAGGTTGTTCCGCGCATGGTTGATTCCCATTCTACCCTTTTATTCTCCTGCTATAGCCAGCAGGCGATCTTGTGCACACCACTAAACATTCGACACCCTTCTTTCACCTGCCTGACATCGAGGTAATGCAAGATCCTGCGAATGTTCTGTAAACGTCGAGCACTCGAATGAATTTGCAGTCATCTACAGGCATTCCTCGTGTAGCTCAAGGGTACAAAGGAACTATTCTTTGGTCCACTTAAGCTCTTCTGTTGTCAGACCTGTGATTCCAGAAAAAAACACTTAACACGGTAATTGTTGATTTTGATGTTTGTCCTTATTTCAGATTGAAACCCAGCGATGCCTTCACAGTGAGCACCATGCATCGCACGTGTTCAGGGGCCACGGCCTTGCTTCTCCTCATGGTTGTACTCAAACTCGTCCGCTGTCAAGAGGCTGCCTTGGTGGCAGGTAAGACCGCTCACATTCGTTTGGTTCAGTCCTCATCATCTGCATTTTCTTTGCGCTCGTCTGACTCTTGAGCTTTAGACACAGTTGGCTTAACATCGATAAAGATCTACTCGTGGCGCACATGAGTAATCGTAGTGTGCAGAGCGTTTCCAATTCAACGGACAAAGTCTTTGTTTCGTATGTTCCACAGTTACTGTAAAAACATTGTATATCTGCAAAAAAACAGCTTCTATTGGTCTTGCTTAAAAAATGCACACATATAGTATTCCATGTTAAAAAATATGATATGATATCACGGAAATTTTAAAATGGCTCTCTTAGCCGAAAAGGTTCCCGACCCCTGCCCTAAAAGCTAATGGAATTGTGATCCTGGCAACGCAAAGTGATTTTAGATTCATGTTTGCCTTTTATGGACATTATATTAATTAAAGTCCCATCATACCTAAGTGGACCAGAAAGAGGATTTGATCCTTTTCCAAATAAAGTCACAATGTGAATGCCAAAAAACAAAAAAAGAGTTCCTTTGTTGCCAGGTCAGTTCAGATTTTTTTTTGCTTATAAAGGACCTGTTTTAAATGTTTTGATGTCAGTGTGAACAGTACAAATCCTCTTTCGAATCTATATCTAAATCCGATATTTATCCAATACTACTGCACAGATCTCGTATTATTATCGACTTATATGTGTTTTGCCATTTCAGAATTAGGAAAAGGTACTCACAAATGTAGACAAACATTCTTGTCATCCGAAAATTATTTTAAAATCAGTTTCACGGATGTCAATGTCCTACCAATCCTGGCTACAACCACACACCCCTCGGAACAGACATGGCAGCAAGTGCCGCACAAATTGCCATCACTCTTAATCTCCTCCATTTGGTTAAGAAAATGTTGACTCCGGTTACATAAAGTCCTTGAAATTGCCATAAATGTTGCAGAACACTCTGTCTCAGTTATTATACGACCAAAGAGGGAACTCGTCGCATGCTCAAAATGCATACCCATTGGTGCTGTCTATGTGAAGAATGAATAATGTTTTTTTCGGGACACTACAGATAGATTCCAGCCAGAGCGTCCCTTAATCATCTTTATGTGTCTCTTTTCTTATGTTGGACAAGGATCTCTCAAGTAAAGAGCTCCCAGGGCTGTCAGTGCGGCTGTTCACGCACACTGAGCAACTCTGAGTGGTAGAGTCAGCTTTTAGACAGTCTGTGTGCTTTTTTTTTTATTGATGATGGCTGCAGAAGTACCTACAAAGAAGGATGCAAAAGTGTGCATATTGGTGTTCTTGTTATTGCGTATTTACATAAATCTTAGCAAGCCATACTGATTTGTGGGTAATTTTCAATGGCAGCATCCTGATTACTGTGGCGGAAGTAGTTTTTATTTATTTATTTATTATTATTGATGCTTATATCGTCTCTTCTTTGGACTAGATTGATAGATGGCATCATCTGCTTAGCTACCCCCACAGTATTGAACCATTAGAATCTGTCCTTTTCCCTACAGCATCTAATTAAGTGGTTTTCTGGCCTAGAGATGATTGATTGGATCTTCTACTAATGACTCGGTGGTACACTTGCGCTACACACAGCAAGAAGTAAAGTGTGTATTTAAATTCAAACTAAAGCTTTCCTTGACTTTTTGGTGAAGGATAGGGTGAAGGATAGGGTAAAATCATCATTATAATTCCAAAAGGGGCATTAAAGTAAGTCCATTTAAGGAATAAGGCCTCACTTCCGCATTGCTTTGCACTAAGTATTCAGCCTGCACTCTGTAGCCCGAGGGTGATTAAATATGTGGTTAATATGGCACCGCGAGAGCATTGAATTACACGGCCGCCACGCTGACCTTTTTAAATTACAGAACCAATTGTGCAAGACCGGCTGAGGAAGTTTATAACTGGTGCTGCCAAGACGAGGGAGCCCGCGGGAGAACAGATGTGCCTCCGCTGCGCTGACTTCAAGACAATGGTCTGCACCAGGATTGTAACAGCACACGTATTAAGTGGTGTTTACAATTTGCCGTGGTAATGTGTGTTGTTTGGGTGGCACACCTGGTTTACGCACAATTTACTTACTTAGGACACAATTCATGACCGAAAATGGTGTGCATTGGCACAAAATGCCGCCTTCCTGCATGACTTATTTACGCAACTGTTTACACTTAGTGTGCAACATTGTATGCATGTTCCTGGGAATCATACGTGGCATTATTTGGTCTGGCTGCATCCCAGCCAGCATCACCCCTAACTTTAATTCCTCTAGTTAAAAGGGACCTGCAAACTCCAGAGAAGAAGCTCTTATTGCAGAAAGGAAAGGTAACTCTGTTGCAGCTGGAGAAAGAGAACGGGGAAAGAGCAAGAATGAGGCATGAACTAGAAAAAGGAAGGCAAGAACAGTGTGGGTGCGGACTAGATAACATCGCTTTGGGCATTATAATTACTTATTAACAGAAATTCATAAGGAAGATTCAAGAGGCTGTAGACATTGCTAGATAAGTTTCCCCGACTTGCGTCAAGAGGTGGTGGAAAAGTTAAAAAGTTCATGTGAATGAGAAACATATTGTGAAGTGCGTTCGCAACTACTTCATGGAAATTTTGCGTGCCACAAATTTTGAACATTCCATAACATCTTCTTCCACTTATCTGGGTTCGGGTTACGGGCAGCAGTCTCAGTAAGATAGTCCAGACTTTCTGGTCCCCATCCAACTCATCCAGGAAGGCAGGGAAAAAACATAAGAAAAATAGGAAATAACAAGAACACAGGCCTAATAATACAAATTAAAACATACTGTCACGCACACAAACGTACAGAACGTGACAGTAACCCCCCTCAAGGACGGATCCCAGACGTCACCAAGTCCAAAGTCACGGACAAAAAGGAAAGGGCGGCGGCAGGACAGGTGGTGGGTCGCCGGCGGGACCCCTCCGGCGGACAGCCGGGAGATGGAGACCCGAACGTAGCCGGCAAGACCCTTCCGGGGATCGGCCAAGATGGAGACGCAGGAGAAGCCGGCGGAAACCCTGGCCGGGGGTCGGCCAGTACGGAGATCCAAGCTTAGCCGTGGAGACCCCAACAAGGGTCGGCCGGGACGAAGGCCCAAACATAGTGGGCGGGACCCCTCCAGGGATTGGCCGGGACGGAGACGCAGGAGAAGCCGGCGGGACCCCTCCGGGGGTTGGCCAGGATGGAGACCCAAGCGTAGCCGGTGAGACCCCTCCGGGGGTCCCTTGGGACGGAGACCCAAGCGTAGCCGGCGAGACCCCTTCGGGGGTCGGCTGGGACGGAGACCCAAGCGTAGCCGGCGAGACCCCTTTGGGGGTCAGCCGAAACAGCAAGTGAGGAGACGGCAGGACGCCTTCAGCGGCCAGTTGGGACGATAAGTCAGCTGACGCCGGCGAAACCCCTCCGGAGATCGGTCGAGATGGTGAGTCCAACATAGCCGGCGGCCTACGTTGGAGCGGCCTGTACCCTGGGAGGAACGACTGAAGCGAACAGCGCCATGGGAGACGCAATTGAAGTGGCCTGTGCCCCGGGAGGAACGACTGGAGCGGCCTGCGCCCTGTGAGGCACGATTGAAGCGAACAGCGCCATGGGAGACGCAATTGAAGTGGCCTGTGCCCTGGGAGGCGCAACAAGAACCGCCAGCGCCCTGGGAGGCGCGACTGGAGCGGACAGCGCTATTGGAGACGCGACTGAAGCGGCCTGTTCCCTGGGAGGCGCAACAAGAACCGCCAGCGCCCTTGGAGGTGCAACTGAAGCGGACAGCGCCACCTTCACGGCCTTGAAGATCTGGAGGGTCCAAAAGTCGCTCTCCGCGAGGTCGTGTTTGTGTGGTTGGAGCATTCTGTCACTGTTACGTCTTCTCGGCATGGTGGTACGACCCCAAGGGTGCGCAGGACGCCAAGCAGGTCAGAAAAATGGTTTTAATAAAGAATAATGCTGCTGAGCAGCGGCAGCAAGAAACAGACTAGTTCAAACTAAAGACGACTAGCAACAATTGACAATGCTCCAACAAAAACGAGTGCGCACACCTGAACTTAAATAACTAGAGCTAAATGAGAAGCAGGTGCGTGTAATTATAAGAAAAGCCAAATCAGGAAGGCAGGGAAAAACATAAAATAAAACAAAAATAGGAAATAACAAGAACACAGGCCTAATAATACAAATGAAAACATACCGTCACGCAGAAAAACATACAGAACGTGACAATTTCCGACTGAGAACAATGGCCTCAGATTTGGAGGTGCTGAGTCTCATCCCAGAAGCTTCACACTCAGCTGCAAACCGCTCCAGTAAACGCTTAAGATCACAGCCCGATGAGCTCATCAGGACCACATCGTCCGCGAATAACTCCTAAGGCCTAGATCCTAAGGCCAGGTCGCTAAATGATGTAATCGGCTAATTGGAATTTTTATTTGCATATGAGGTTGGAAGAGATGCTGTCCTTGTAAGAGAGACATTAAAGGGAGTAAAAACACCTAAATATGAGAACTGGAAATGAACTTGATTAAAATTGGCCATCACTTCATAAAAATAAAACAATTGTAATTTAGTTGCTTTTGAGAAAATATGTCGCCAAGGGGTTTGTAACATTGACAACCAACGTATTCATCGGCACGCAAAATTGCGTACTCCGTGTGCAAGTGTAAACTAGGCTTTAGTCATTTCATCTAGGGTACAGAGACGTACCAAGTTCCCACACGGTATGTATTAATTGAGGCACAGGAAGTGTGTATACTTTTGGCTAGCGATAGTTCCGAGGAGAAGCCACAGAAGCTGTTGAAAGGGAAAGTTGTTGAAATACATAAACAAAGGCCAGAGGATGAGACAAATAACCATATTCCACACATTGCCACGTCTGCTGTGTTTCCGTCATCACTGCAAACCCAGAGTGTCATTTCAGCGTAACAATGACAGGACTTCATGCATCCCGATCACTCGCTCTCCGAAAGCATCCGAGTCAGCACATCGTCTCTGCAGATAGCTGAAGGTCGCCGCTAATCTAATTTGAAGCCAAAGCCAGAAAAATGAAGCATGAAGTTTGCTTTTGGCACCAGTCGCAACGTAACTTGCAGTCAGTCAGAGAGAAGTCCAAAACAGTCTGGCAACCAGGCTTGGCAAAGCAAACGCCAAAGCTCTTTGCGGATGAAAAAAGTCTCATATGAAATGTAGTCATCAAAGTGTGGTCTTCTGCTTACCACCTTTCAAATGATGTTTTCTACAACACTCAACAAAAAAACTGAAAATTTTGACGTATTGTTATAATACTGTGTCAAAAAAACCCCGAGACACTTATTGCATAAATAGTAAAAAATATTGGACTTTTTCTGGTAGAAAATAAAAAATTGCAACGATAGGCAGAAACTCAATAACGTAGCAATGATGTCATCATCTCGCAGCACTACATCACTTACTAATCCAATCAGATTGCTCTTATGTCTTCTACTGTGCTGCCCACAGCCACTAGGTGGCACGTTTGTGCACTACCTGGCAATTAATGATAAGTTGTGATGTTTTACTCAGAATTGTGGTCTTTTATATGTATCTATTTTTAATTCAAATATTTAAAATAAATACATAATTTATTAATTTAGACATACAAACACTGTAAACTCAACCAGATCCTTTTTATTTATTTTATTTTGTTATATTTTATTTAATTTATTTTGTGAAAAAAACATGTTTAAAATTATATTAAAATAGTATGATTTGAATCCAAATTAAATTCTTCACAATTTTAATCTGAACCAGATTTTATCATATTGTTTGTAGGTTTGAGTTTAATTGGATTTTATGATTTTTTTGAAAGGTAGCAAGGCTAGAAGCTTAGGCGCAGGGTTCAAGCTGTTCTATCATGGTGTAGATAGGAAGAGAAATTGAGTAGGGGTGATTTTGAAGGAGGAGTTTGCTAGCAATGTCCCGGAGGTAAAAAGAGTGTCAGAGTGATGAGCCTGAAGCTAGAAATCGAAGGTGTGATGTTCAATGTTGTTAGTCGGTATGCTCTACAGGTAGGATGTGAGATGGAGGAGAAAGAGAAATTCTGGTCAGACCTGGATGAAGTGATGCAGAACATCCCCAGAAGTGACCGAGTTGGCACGTCATTGGTGCGGACCTCAATGGACATGTTGGTGCAGGAAACGGAAATGATGAGGAGGTGATGGGCAAGTTTGGTATCCAGGAGAGGAACGCAGAAGGACAGATGATGGTCGACTTTGCAAAAAGGATGTATGGCTATAGTGAATACTTTCTTCCAGAAGAGACAGGAACATAGGGTGACTGTTGTGGAGAATAATGAAGCCAAACACACCACATCAGTAGTAGAAGAAGAAGGCCCCCACATTTATTCCCACTTTTTCCCACGTCTTTTATACACTTCTGGCATACCACAATCTGCACGTACTCTCCTGGACTCCTTTCCATAAAAGGACATGTTTTGCAGACTTTTTGGCACAACACAATCTGCACGTACTTTTCCAGGAAGCTTCTCCATAACAGGACATGTTTTGGTACACTTCTTGGCACAACGCATGTGACTGAAAACACATTATATAACTAAGCATCTGGAGTTTACAATTTCGCAATATGACCTACAAGACTGAAGGTAGGAGCACACAGGTAGACTTCATCTTGTGTAGAAGGTGTAACCTGAAGGAGGCCAGTGACTGCAAAGCAGTGGTAGGTGAGAGTGTAGCCAGACAGCCTAGGATGGTGGTGTGTAGGTTGACTCTAGTGGTGAGAAGGATGAAGAGGGTAAAGGAAGAGCAGAGGACGAAATGGTGGAATCCTGAAAAAGGATGAGTGTCGCGTGACTTTTAGGAAGGAGTTGAAAAAGGCTATGGAGGTTTGCCCTGAAAAGAAGAGGAATGAAGGTTAGCCGCAGCAAGACGGAGTACATGTGTGTAAATGAGAGGGACTCAAGTGGAAGAGTGAGGTTACAGGGAGAAGAGAAACCAGGTGGAGGATTTTAAGTACTTATGGTCAACAATCCAGAGCAATGGGGAGTGTGGACAAGAGGTAAAAAAGGGAAGGGATAAGCCGAAAGGAAAAGTAGAAGATATAAAAATACTATGAAATTATTTACTAATAAAATATTTGAAATACATACATAAAGTATTAGTTTTAACACACAAACATTTGAATTTCAACATGATCTTTGTATTTTTATTTATGTTTATTAAAATTAAAGAATATGAATTCAATCAACAGTTTGATGATTGACTTTGTGGTTGTGTCGTCGAACTTGCGGCCACATGTTCTGGACACTCGGGTGAGGAGAGGGGCGGAGCTGTCAGCTGATCACCACCTGGTGTTGAGTTGGCTCCGATGGTGGGGGAAGATGCCAGTCAGACCTGGCAGACCCAAACGCATTGTGGGGGTCTGCTGGGAACGTCTGGCAGAGTCCCCTGTCAGAAGGAGTTTCAACTCCCACCTACGGGAGAGCTTTGACCATGTTCCGAGGGAGGCAGCGGACATTGAATCCGAGTGGGAAATGTTTCATGCCTCCATTGTTGATGAGGCCGATCGGAGCTGTGGCCGTNGAATAATGAAGCCAAACACACCACATCAGTAGTAGAAGAAGAAGGCCCCCACATTTATTCCCACTTTTTCCCACGTCTTTTATACACTTCTGGCACACCACGATCTGGGCGTACTCTCCTGGACTCCTTTCCATAAAAGGACATGTTTTGCAGACTTTTTGTCACAACATAATCTGCACGTACTTTTCCAGTACTTGGCCCATGGGACTATGGAGGCAGCTGAGAGGTACCGGAAGGCCAAGCGGTCTGCAGCTCTGGCAGTCGCTGAGGCAAAAACCCGGACATGGGAGGAGTTCAAAGAGATTCTGGACCACCATTCGCCGTCTCCGGCGGC
Organism: Oostethus manadensis; assembly: GCA_024372805.1. Taxonomy (NCBI): domain Eukaryota; kingdom Metazoa; phylum Chordata; class Actinopteri; order Syngnathiformes; family Syngnathidae; genus Oostethus; species Oostethus manadensis. Next base: position 60,081 of record QODF01000101.1, read on the forward strand.
GGAAGCAGTGCACAGTCAACACCGTGTATAGTAGCGACGGTGTGCTGCTGAACTCGACTCGAGATGTTGTGGACCGGTGGAGGGAATACTTTGAAGACCTCCTCAATCCCACCAACACGCCTTCCAACATGGAAGCAGTGCCTGGGGACTCTGAGGCGGGTTCGTCTATCTCTGGGGCCGGAGGTCACCGAGGTGGTCAAAAAGCTCCTTGGTGGCAAGGCCCCGTGGGTGGATGAGATCCGCTCGGAGTTCCTTAAGGCCCTGGATGCTGTGGGCGGGTCTTTGTTGACATGACTCTGCAGCATCGCATGGACGTCGGGGTCGGTGCCACTGGACTGGCAGACCGGGATGCTGGTCCCGCTTTTTTCAAGAAGGGGGACTGGAGGATATGTTCTAACTATCGTGGGATCACACTCTTCAGCCTTCCTTGTAATGTCTATTTAGGTGTTATGGAGAGGAGGATCCGCCGGATAGTCGAATCTCGGTGGCTTCATCGAGCAGTGACCTTCAACTCTCACTGGATCGGTTTGCAGCTGAGTGTGAAGCAGCTGGGATGAGAATCAGCACCTCCAAGTCCGAGTCCATGGTTCTCGCCCGGGAAAGCGTGGAGTGCCATCTCCGGGTCGGGGATGAGTTCCTGCCTCAAGTGGAGGAGTTTAAATACCTCGAGGTCTTGTTCATGAGTGATGGAAGGATGGAACGCGAGATGGAAAGGCGGATTGGTGCAGCGTCTGCAGTGATGCGGACTCTGCATCGGTCTGTCGTGGTGAAAAGAGAGCTGAGCCAAAAGGCAAAGCTCTTAATTTACCGGTCAATCTAAGTTCCTACCCTCACCTATGGTCATGAGCTTTGGGTAGTGACCGAAAGGACAAGATCGCGGGTACAAGCGGCCGAAATTAGTTTCCTCCGCAGGGTGGCTGGGCTCTCCCTTAGAGATAGGGTGAGAAGCACCGTCATCCGGTAGAGACTCGAAGTAGAACCGCTGCTCCTCTGCATTGAGAGGGGCCAGATGAGGTGGCTCGGGTTAGGATGCCTTCCGAACGCCTTCCTGGGGAGGTGTTCAGGGCACGTCCAACCGGTAGGAGGCGTCGGGGAAGACCCAGGACACGCTGGATAGACTACGTCTCTCAGCTGGCCTGGGAACGCCTCGGCATCCGCTGGGAAGAGCTACACAAAGTGGCCGGGGAGAGGGACCTCTGAGCTTCCCTGCTTAGGCTGCTGCCCCCACGACCCGACCTCGGATAAGCGGAAGAAAATGGATGGATGAAATTGCGAATTATTTTACAATTAAAATATTTTAAATAACAATAATGTATTAATACAACATTTGCATTGTTTATCATAAATAATTATTTTAAATATAAAAAAACATTTTCTATTGTAGTTAAACTTAATGATGTCAAAAAAATGTGAATTTTCATGTCTGCTTTTAAAGAAAATAAAGTAGTGAGGCATTTTCTACCAAAGAAAACAAAAACAAATCTGTCAGCCATCCTTGTTCTGGCAGAAATGTGGCTTGGCTCACCAGTAACCTTGTTGTTTATTGCATGCCACAATATCCCCCCTACCTACGTATCCTGGGGGCTCTTATGGTCTCGTTGCCTCTTACTTCCAGTCTGCCATCATTTAATTACATGGCGGGCCGCAAGACCTGCACACTTCCTCATCACACTCCATCCACCCTCAGGCCATCATTTAATGATGAAGAATCTGCTCCAGCAGTGTTTATTATCATCATTCTTCTGCTTCTTATTTATACACTGCTCAGTGTGTACAAAGATTCTTTGGCTGGGTGACTGCTGTTTCTTTTGCATCTTTCTTTTTTTTCTTTTTGGATTCTATTTGGATTCTTTCAAATTGGATGTCCCGAAGTTGAGCGCCTTTGGCTAAAAAGGCTTCACATGCATCCAGTCTGTTTTCACCTTGAGCCGCCGCTCTCATGCTGCTTTAAGGCGCAAAAGCACTTGTTTGTTGAATGTGAGGCCAAGAAGATGAAACCTCACGCCTACAAAACAAAGCCTCCAAAAGGAACGCTCATTAGACAAACGCAACTTCATTGTCAGACATGGAAAATTCCGTTTTATTATTGTACAATTTGAACTATTAAGTCTCCCGTCACTCCCTTCAGGTTGTAGTTGGCTGGAAAAAAACTGTGGCATGAATAAAACAATTTAAATATCATTAAATCCAACATTATTGCTCTTAAATGGAAGGAATGACATTTAAATTGAAAATTCGCGCTGTGCATGCGCATCGCAGTTTATTGATTTCCATAGAGACATGACACGAGTACCTCTGTATCTTTTAACCCTGATTCTTATTCACTCACCCCCAGCATACACACACACATACACACTCCCTATCCTCCGAGCATCCCTCTCGAGGGGTTTGTGCTGAGGGACTGCAGCACAGTGTCATCCCACAAATGAATTTCTCCTCACATCCCTCTCTCCATTAAAGAAAGCATTTATCTTAGGTTCACTCATACACCAGCACTTTTTAGAAATGTATCACTGCGTTGGTTTGCTCCCAATATTGGATAGTGTACAATTTGACATATGAATGCAATGCCCCTTCTCTGGCTTGCATTTTGCAGAAGACGCGTTATCAAATCTTGACCAGAGCTGCTAAAACAACAACAAGGTTTTGTAGTGGTGTACCAACCTGTATCTCATGTTCATATACTACATATAATACTTATTGCATGTACTGTATACTCTACTGTTATTTGGTTTTTCACTTCAAAACTAATGTCACAATTTCAATTGTTTTTAAACTCTAACATGAGGGACTGAAATTATATTTTTTGGTTTTTCAGTTGACAACCCTGCTTTGTCATTTCACATGAACAATGACCAAAACAGCAGCTTTACAGTTTGGCATACTGTATGTAAACAATGCCACTCCACTAGTTTGTTGTAGCAGTGTAGTAACCGTATGCTTTGCAAATGAAGCATTGTCATCATTTAATGTGGGAAATTGAGATTCAGTATTATTAAGTAGAATATATCCATAGTTAGAGCATCTAAAACCTGTTTATGACTTTCTAAATATGTTTTTTTTACCATTGTTAGAGCCTTGTAGAAATGAAATTACATAAATATAAATAAAATATATATAAATAAATAAAAACAATAAAATATAAATATTGGGGTTTTTTTTCAGCATTTGTCAGTCAGAAATCATGTTCTGTCATGAACACATGTATGTCTTTAAGACTTAAAAAAAAAAAGGTAAAAAATGTTTTTTTTTCTATTCTCATTTATGTTTCATTTTTCAGTGCAGCATGGGTACGTTTGCTCTTTCAAAACAAACCAGCATTTATTTTTTTACTTTTCAGTTGAAAACTTATCATCCATCTGTCCATCCAATGTTCCATCCACTTATCCTCATGTCGTTTTATAAGTTGGTGTTTTTGGAATGTAAAACTGTGTGAGCTGTCCGAACAAGTATCCATTCTGACACTTCAAAATCTGACATTTTCAAATATATTATCTAGCTGTCTGATTTTAAAATGTCATTGTTTAAACAATACAGCATTTGTATTGTTATTCAACTGAACATGCTGTTATTTCTTAACTCTAAATTGTTGTTGTGTGAACAAATGAACCAAAACAACATTACCAGTTGTTTTTGTTATTGAAATCAGTGTTTTACTGCATAAGACAGGATCTTATCTTACTAATTCCTTCATTTTTGAGATGGCATTTTGTTCACACATTTTGATAAATAATCTAACATTACAGACATAATGAGTACCGGGATTTTTTTGCTATGCTTTTTGCCTGCTCAACTTTGAAATAGCTAAACTGTTGATATACATACTTACTGTGAATTCCAATATACAAGCCTCTACTTTTTTCTTAAACTTTGAATCCTGCGAAATTTATGGCTGAATTCTAATCTTGTGACTTCTCCTTTACTTCAGTACTACTGATTCTTTAAATACTGTGCTGCTCGTGAGCTATCAGTACACTCACTTTGTAACAGTGTTACAAAGTGAGTACACTTTGTACACTCACATCACTTTGCTAACGACACTAAATTCATCACACAGCAACTTAACACTCAAAAAGTGTACCTAACAAATATACAAACATGTACCTATATTGATTTGAAATAAAAAAGAACAATTTTGTTTTCAAAGTGTTCACATAATCCATTGCGGGCGCTGCAATGACGTCAGCCTCCACCTGGACTCCGGGTCCTCTGACTCCCTCTGGTGGACAGAGGCAGCGTCGCAGCCTTTTCTTTAATGCTGCTTGTCCTCCAATGAACTGCTTATCTGGCAGTAAAAAACTGATGTTAAATAGCTGCTGTTTGTTATTTTTAACTCGTATCGATACATGTGTGTTAAGTAGCTGTGTGAAGCTGTGTTTAATGTTGTTTGTAAGATGACACTGTTAGTCAGACTGTTATATTGGCTAAAGACCTCCTGCAATTTCCAATGGGTTGACACGCTTGTCCTGTGTTTTTTCTTAGCTCCTGGTTGGCTCCTGTTAAATCAACAGCTGCCTGGTCCTCAATGACATGTGGGGTTTATACACCAGTGTGGTTTACATGTGTGTTTAGTGGGTTCGGCGTATACACTGGAATTTACGATATTTCAATATACACTGGGTTATTCAGTAATGCTAACACACACCTCAGGTGGCACATGGGTTGAATTTGACTTTAGGAACATACAGCATGTGGCTAGTCTGTGTATTTTTGTATCAGTGCAAAGAGAAGAATCATTGAGGGAAAAGTTTTTTGACAGAGGCCAAAGAACATTTGGATGCAAATCCGCTCTATCTTGATGCCCAATTGAAGTTGAACTTTAAAGCCTCCGCTAAGCAGTGCCAGCAGCTATTCTGCCCATGTCGTCGTCAAGGGCCTTTTACATAGCGCTCAATTGTGAGCTCCATTTCCCATGCCGCGCCATCATCTCCGACCGCTTCCCATTTGAGACCAGATATTGGAGGTGATCCCTCTATTCTGGTGAGTGACCGTTATAAAAGGAGGCTATTTCAGCTCTTTCATTTGTCAATCAGTCTGAAGGGTCCGTCCGTAATTGTCAGCGTCCCTCTCCTCTTTGCCCAGTACGGCGTCCGGCGTTTTTGCATGTGAAAGGATCCTGAGCGCTGAATTAATTCCAAGAACGCCCTTTGTCTCTGTCACTTTGCTGTCTGCTGCCAGGAGACATGCTGACAATCAGGATGAGGAGGAAAGTCAGAAGGCAGTTTCTGACTAGATCCACTCAATTTTAGGCCATAGAAAAAATAAACAAAAGTCTTTTGACCTTTTATGCATGTACACGGTAAGAAAAAGTCTTATTTTTAGATTTCTAAGTCATCTCGTCCCACGCGATCATATTCTAGTACTTTACTTTCTATGTACCTACTGGAGGTAGCGTCTGGACCAGGAACTCAAGTATTCCGCAAAGAATTTAAACACGAAAAGAAAAACATATATTGCCGTGTTGCACGTTTCCCAGCAGGACTTGCGACACATTTTGATCACATAAAAACACATTAATAACACATTAAAAAGTTGCGTGTTCAGAGTTCACATAGGTTAGGTTAAAAATGCAGGTAAATTCAGATTTCTTTGCTCATATGGAACCTGTATCTGATTTTTTCATGTCAGTGTGAACAGCACAATTCCCATTTTTTTCAAATGCTCAGGTCTCATTTGTATGCGGATACAAATGGGATATGTATGCGATCCGACTGCACCGTGAATGCTCAGGTAGCAAATATCTGACATGTACGTCACGGAAAGGCGTGTATTGCCGTGCTTACCAAGACTTCTGAGGTCGGCAGTCATGGAAAGACGTAGCTTATCATGCAAGACTTGGATTAATGTGCAAAAATGTCTCCTCCTCTGAAAATGATTATTATGAGGTCTTAGTGAAGCAGCTCTCGGCAATGTCTCGCCACTCCACCCACACGCTCCTTGGAACGGACGTGGCAACAAGCTGTCCTCAAACTTCCATACCAAAATTCTTGCCCTCTTTCTTCTTCATCTTCTTCACAGAATCAATTGGTTGAGAAAATATTGACTCCCGTTGCACAAAATCCTCGAAATTGCCACAAACGCGTTAAGGAGAGCATGCTAGTCATGTGCGGACCGATACTGGTATCTCGATACCAGCTCTTCATGAGTCGATTCTGAAATCAAAATAGTTATACTTTTGATACTTCAGGTATAGGATTTTGTACTCTGATTTTTCTGATGTTGTGTATTAGCTTGGCTATAAATCACCCCACTACCTCAATATACTTCTCTTGTGTTCTTTATACTATGACAGAGGCTAGACTACGTTTTCAGTTTTACCAGACACATTAGGTCAGGGGTGTCAAACTGGTGCCACATTTTCTTTTCAGCCGGTCACTACAGCGGGTGATTTTATTGATCAACACCTCCTTCAATTTGAGGGAAGGAGCTCATCCATTGAATCCCCTGCTGGAGGAACTGGTTGGTGGAAATTCTGCCGTGTCTCGGCCCTCCAGGGCACGAGTCCGACACATGTGCATTAGGTGCATTTGCATATAGTATTGAATTGGTATTGCCGATACCGCAGCAGTCTTTACTTCCATGAACACACTAAAATGCGAGTGATGTCGTGCCTCTGAGCATTGCACGCCACTTTCCAGGCACGTTGCAATCACATTACAAGTTGCATGGGTTTGGTGTGAAATGTGAAAGACTACATCAAAAAACGGGTTTTAAACCAAAAATCCGGATTGGGAATCCTACCCTGGATTGTACACGTAGCCATAGTTGCTGGCCTATTTCTGGGGTCGACAACCCGCAGCATGTGACATGCATTAAAAAAAAGATGGCCGTCACACTATCATCCATCCTCACTATGACGTTTGTCAGTTGATACCACCAGACATTTGAACAGTCACAATCACAACCTGACTAGTTGGCATCTGTTACACATGCACACCGCACTTGGTATAGTCTGTTGCTGGTACAGGTAAAAATATGAACGATTGAAACTTGCAAAAGTTGTGTTAGTTTTTGTGGTTCCAGACTTATTTTATTTCATGGAAAAGGGTTCAATAAATAAAGTTTGCCGATCGATATATGCTGGAGAAGAAAACCGTCCCTTAAAATATAAGATATTGGATATGGGAAGTTTGAGTTGATAAATTGCTGCAATGTGGGTCACGACTTGGTGGGCCTCGTAGCCAAACCAGTGGAGAACCACTGGTCTAGATCACTGCCGGGCTTTTCGTCACCCTTTTTGTCGCTTTTCATCACTTGTACCCCTGTAAAATCTAATGAAAGTACACCACAGGATAGCAATCACTGGTCATTGCCAAAGTATTGCGACTCACTGATGCAAGAAGCAAGACGTGGAAGCCGAGGGAGGTTTTAATCGTATGCAAATATCCTCTGACTCACGGGAGTGAAAGCCAGGCAGCGGGCGTTTGCTTTTGCCTTGATTGTCTCATTAAATTGAAGCGCTTACGCTTTGATTCCATGGGGGCTGCCGCCTTCACCTTCCTGCTGAAATGTGTTTTTGTTGTTGTTGTACCGCCCCTGTCCCACTGAGAGAATGCTTTTGTTGATTTACTGATTTGGTTTTGATTTTGGGACTTCTTACTAACGATGATGACGTGACTTGCATGTGATATTTGTTCTCAATTTCCGGTCCTTTTGTTGATCACGTAGTAATAGTGGCAGGATTGGTACCCTGTGTGGGTTGTGATCAAAAATAGTTGGAAGGCATTCTAGCATACATGATATAACAGTGGTGTCCTACACATTTGCGATGTTGCGTTCATGGATCCACACATTTGCAGATTTTAGGTCAAAAAGGTAATTTTTTTCTCAGAAAATAGGATCATTCACCCAAAATTAGTAGTAATTTAAAATTCTGTGCATATCTCAGGTAAAATGTACAGAATACATGGGAAAAAAATGGTCTTTGCTCCCACCCCCATTTTTGCTGTTGTTTTTTCAAACATTTCAACTTTCTTCTTGAATAATCTTGATAAGTTATTTTTTGTGATATCGTAACTTTATTCCCATAATAATATGGCTTTTTTTTCCATAACATTACAATATTATTTAGTATTGTTTGTTTTTCATTAAAAAAGTCATAATTTACGACTTAAAAAAAAAACCTTTATTTCAACTTTATGCTACTAAAATAACATTATTTTTCCTCATAGCAAGTTTGTTCCCAGAAAATTGCATTTACAATATGGCTTTTTTCTCTTAATACTTTGACTTTATTTTTGTAAAATTCAAACAGTTTCTTTTTTTTCTAAGTTTTGTTACATTATATTCCTAGAATGTGCCGCTGACTGCACTGGCTGCAAATTACCCCTGGGACTCTCTTTGAACAACCTTGACCAATATGTTTTATTTTTTAAAATACATTTAATCAGCATGTGAGGCATCTTGAAGAGAGAAGGGGAAGGTTCTGGAGCTGACTTTATAACAATTTTTGCTTTTATTGAAAATGTTGATCTGAAATTGGAGGAGTGTTTGGATGGGGAGGGGGGATGCAGCACTGTGACAAAAATAGACATTTTTATGGGTGTCACAATTACTTGCAGCTTTTCGACATTTGGTGGCGTCCCCCGAACGCGGGGAAAAAACGGGGCTCTACTCTACAGACATCCTCAAAGTTTACTATTATGTTGATATTTATTATTTTCCATTATTATTTTTCTGTAATATTATTTTATTACCTATTTTACACCCCCTTTTGTGTGCTGTTATTTTTACAGCATACACACATCATCATCAAGAGAGTAGCTACGATATGCACTTCACACAATTGCAAGTTATTGCTGAATGCTTCTCCTGTGCTTTGAGAACTTTCCAGCTCAGAGGTGTCTCCTCCGTGAGCGTAACCTGTGTTTGCGCCGTGAAATATTAATGCAATCGGCGGATCCAAATCAAGAGGTCAGGAGGCTGGAAGATACGTTAAATTATGGAGCAGGTTGCAGTATCTTACCTTACACAACATCCCCACAGTTCCACAACCCCGCCTTGCGTCAGACTCTCCACTCGGATTATTCTTGCCTGTGTGCTCCCACTCGCTCCCGGTTTCCTTTCAATTCACTGGTAAGATAACCGTGCCATAACTCAATAGAGAGGCTGATAGGAGTCTGGCATATATTGTGTTTTTAGGAAATGAAATGCTGCCATTTTATGAGTTTCTCTTATCTGCTCTTAATGTTGCTGTCCCACCTGCGCTGTTCTACCTAATCTCTCCCTGGCTTCAACACACTGTGTCTGGTGCACATGTAATGCTTTGGATAAGAAATGTGCGGAGGAAATCGGGAGATAGTATTACTGGAGTTGAGGAATGTTCCTGTTTTGGCTTGAATTAAAAATAGGATGACTTGACAAAACAAGTCAAAATACGCTTATCCGGAATAATGCATAAAGTGACTTATAATGATGTTCTAATAGTAATACTGTATGTATCAATAGAGCCAGTTTATGAGCACCAAACGTGAGAAAAATGTATCATCTCATTTTGAAAGAAGAGGCACTTTTATGTTGCGGCTGTGACATCATGAATGAAAAACCTCTTTCCTCATGGACATATCCTCCCTGACTTGACCCTAACTAGATGAGCACCCCCGTGTAAATGCCCACAACTTTGTAAAACAACAAGTTACACTGTATCAACATCACTATATCAGTGGCGGCTGCTGGTCATTCAAGGAGGGAAAACTCATTTTCTTCCCGGCCTACGCCATAAATGTGTCTATTATTTATATGTAAATTCTACCCTCCCTTCCTAGCGGTTTTTACAAAGAGGAAGTCGCTGGGGATCAGTAAAGTCTCCAGATCAGCAACGAAAATGCTCTGGTGGAGGGTTTATACTTGAAGATTTGCTCATTTCATTGTCAATCAAAAAGGGATTCCACCTCAGACAGATCATCCAATCATCATGCAGAAGTTGAGCGTCACTGCCCTATTGACCCCCAGAGATGCTGAGCGTCCGATTGGCGGGACAAAACCCAGCATCGCACAGTGTAACAACCCACTCGATGCTTCCCACTGAAGTCAGTAGACAATCAGCCTTCGACTGTGTAAAAATGACGTAGCACTGCAGGGATGATTGAGATGTAAGTGGTGTCAGTTACCTGTGATACGATACGATTCTGAACAAAAGATGAAGGTATATTTAGTCAATGAAATGTACACACAGCAGTACATATTTCACTACTTTTTTTGAACATTTTAGTGGAAGTCGAGCTTCCCTTGCAGTCTCAGAGCAATCACCATCCTTGTATATACAGTGGAACCTTGGTTAGCGTCATTCATTTGCTACAAAAAGTGGCCTTAAACTGAAACAGACGCTAGCCGAATAATTTTTTCCCATAAGAAATAATGTAAATCCAGTTGATCTGTTCCAGGAAGCCAAAAATGCTAACACAAAACATGTTTTGATAGTTTTACAATTATACTTTGACATGCAAAAAAAATAAAAATTGAAAAAAAACATGTAAATACACGTAAATGATAAATGAATGGGGTAAATGTACGTTTAGGGTACTTTTACCTTCATTGAATTGTGATTTTTGATGACTGTCCCCAAAAACACAACGTTTTGACGAGATCAACCACCCACCAACACCACCTTCCTGTTTTGACATGAGTTGTTTTGTGAATTAAATAGTGTTTTTCAAATAAATGTTGCAACCCAAAATGGGAGCAAAAAAAATTAAACGGAAGTGCCAGCATTTTGATAAAAGTGCTGAGAAACACTATTGAATTAAAAAATTGACAAAACTGGAAGATGGTGTCCGTGTAGTGTCTCGCTGCCGCAACGTGTCTTCGGGAAGAGTAAATGAAGGTATAAGTAACCTTAAATTCTTGTTTATCTCTTTCATTCCTAATTTATTTGAATTTGCAATTGTTTATACTTGTGCATCTACAATTAAAACTATAAAAACATGTTTTGCTTTTGTTACTCTTAAAAATAATTATTGTATTTTTAAAATATGTCAAAAGGCAATAAAAGAGTCAAATGGCCCACAGGCTGCACTTTGGACACCCCTGTTGAATGTGACACACGCCGTCTGTTACATTGCACTAGTGTAGAGTTACAGTGCATTTGTAAAAAGTGCATGACTGGACAAACAGCTAATTCGCATTAAAGCTACACACACGTGAAACAGCCTGTTCCCAGCAGTGCTTTCTAAATACAAGGGGTGTAACGATTTGTTTTCGCAACGATTCGATTTGTATCACGATTTGTGGTTGCCGATTCCATTCAAGGACGATATTGGTACATTCAGAACGATACGATCCGAAACAATTCGGTAACTTTAAATTGATTTGATAACTTTTTAGCCGGCCGCACGGTGGCTGAGTGGTTAGCACATTGGCCACACAGTCAGGAGATCTGGAAAACCTGGGTTCAAATCTCCGTTGGGCATCTCTGTGTGGAGTTTGCATGTTCTCCCCGTGCGTGTGTGGGTTTTTTCCGGGTACTCCGGTTTTCTCCCACATTCCCAAAACATGCATGTTAGGTTAATTGGCGACCCTAAATTGTCCATAGGTATGAATTTGAGTGTGAATGGTTGTTTGTCTATATGTGTACCAGTCCAGGGTGTACCCCGCCTCTCGCCCAAAGTCTGCTGGGATAGGCTCCAGCATCCCTGTGACCCTAATGAGGATAAGCGGTACAGAAAATGAATGAACTTTTTAGCCAAAAATTCAAGCAGTCTGACGGTGAAATAAATAGCTGGATACTGGACTGTGCAGCTGACGTTTCCTAAGTTCCCTTTCGATAAAACGTGACGAACTTCAATCGGATACCTCATTCACTTCTCTAACCGAAGTATTAAAGACATTATTGTGCACCACCATGTCATGTGGAGATAGATATTAAAATGAATGAATATGCTACATACTGTAACGTTTGCACAGATGCTATCAAAGCTACGAGGAGGTGTTTGATCAACACGCTTATCATTGCAAGAAAAAATGGACCACACACCAGAACAGTTTGAAAGGCTTCAAGTTTGACTTAACTTTGGATGTGGTTCAACACTCACTATAAATCCCATACCAAATTGAAGAGGAAGAAGTAACAAGCATGCATACCAATGAAAATACACCTCATATCCTATGAAAAATTCCATATTCAAGGACGTCCACATGGACTTTTGTAACAGAGCAAACACAGCCTCACATGGCGTCATCCGTGCGCCCCAGTCAACAGGCATGACTAATCGACTTACGACAAATCAAACTGTTACAAGGGTAATAATTAACGTCTTTATCATTACAATAGCTAAACAAAACACATCCATATAAAACCTCTAATGCTTTACTTCCTAGTATCAACTAAATTGATTGATTACCTTTCAAACGATGTTAGATCGATACATGGCGTCTGGAATGGCAATTTGGTGAACACAGGTCGATGTAGTTGGATCTTAGGAATATACATCGATACATTGATCTAGTGAATGAATCGTTACACCCCTACTAAATACACTTTTAAACTGTCTAAATTTCAGCATCAACGCCAATTTATGACCAACATACGTGTGTAAGGCCTTCACTAGCCTGTATGCATGCCCTACAATGTCTGGGCATGCTCCTGATGAGATTACAGAGCATTTCCTAAGAGGATCTCTCCTTGAGACCTGGATCTGGGCATGAGTCAGCCCCTGAACAGCCAGGAAGTCCCAGAGTCGCTGGATTGGATTTTGGGCACAAATTCGGCCAATCAGTACCATCAATACTGTGTTCATGCAGGAAGTACTGACACACATGAGGCCAGTTCCCTGGCACAGTGGTCCCAGTACGGGGGTCTGTGTAGCCCTCCATAGAGCATCACTGATCTATTGCCAAACAAATCATGTCAGCGGATGCGTCTTTCTTGTCTGGACCTTTAGCAATTTTGTCCCTTGACTTTGCTCTAACGGTGGCCCAACAGGTCGAAGCCCAACACACCTTTCCCGATGTTTTCCACGGAGGCATGCGGCTCTAATTAAACAAAGACCGACGACTAAATCGGTTATTTTCATTCAAAAAGCCCACAAAGCCAAAATGTATTTGGATGACTTTGAAGCACATTGTGTTAATGACGGCGCAAATCAAGCAAGGGGCGACGAGATTAGCCCGCCGTCAGCGCTAAGTGGAACTGATGTACACAAAGACAGCGGCAAATTAATGGAGAACAAAAGAGCCCACGGCGGATTTTTACTCCTCCTCGGAGCGCTTATCTCTCGCCGCGACGGCGGGTGACATTGGTTTTATTGCCGCCACCCAGCGCCGGATGACGAGACGAATGAGGTGAAGTGCTGACGAGCGCGAAGGAGGGGCGGGTTGGGGGTTCCGGTGATCAGTCACCGAAGGGGCGTCCGTCGCGGCCACTCAAGGGTGCAGAGAGGACGCCGGCCTCTGTCGTGTGATCGCCCGGACGAGGAGGATGACAGGAACAAATAAAGGGGGGGGAGGCGGCGAGGTCGCGAGCAAGAGAGTCCTCATAGCCCACAGCTAGGAAGAAAACACAACAATGTATACACAAAAGTACTGAGACACTTATGTGACCTCTTTTACTCATGACCCTACTAACATCTGTCTGTGGCACACCTTCATGTTTGACTGCTGTGAGGATGAGCAGACCCCAGCTTGAAGGTTACGGCGCCCCCTGTGCTGGGGCCTCATTAATACATCCTTCACGCCCACTTTATTGGTGTGGCAGTGATGTAAGTCATGGCTTTCCATGCCTGAGTGCACTTGGTGGCAAGTTAATAGCCACTGTTTGAGGAATTAGTCATTCACTGGGGCGCCAGTCAAGACTGAAACCATGCCCTGGCATTTATTATATACATTTTAAATATGAAATTATTATTATACATGTTGTTTTTATTAAAAGTAAAATAATACTAACAGAATACACGCTGTCTATATTAAAGTAATACAAAAGTATCATTATTATAAGATCCATCCAATTTCTATGCCGCTTATCCTCATTAGGGTTGCAGGTATCCTGGAGCCTATCCCAGCTGACTTCAGGCAGTAGGTGGGGTACACCCTGGACTGGACACCAGTCAGTATTTTGCAAATCATAAATCAATAATCTTTTCCACTTTCAAATGTATTGACAGTTTTTGGTCTTTGCTCAAATTGTTGTGTTTCTTTATTTCAGCTTAGAATGTGTTAAACCAGGGCAGATATTATTATATTTACTTTTATTTTGTTTATTTAACATTTTCTTTGAATTTTATGATGGTACAAGTTGCTGCGTGACGAGCAGATGCCGTGGGTTCTGTTCCGGGCCCCAACTTCCGACCATTGGAGATGTGCTTGGCCGGTTCCAATGGGAAGTTTGCTAGGAAGGTTATCTGGGGTAAAAATGAAGCCAAATCAAACAAGCTGTTGACTTTGATTGAAAGCCAAAAAAAGCAACTTTTTATTGCTTTGATTTATTTTAAACTATTTTTTTGTCTTTGCTTGTGATGATGTTTTGGTAAACTATTCTAATTAGAGCACAACTTTTCCTATGATTGAAAGGTGAGCAGTTCAGGGTGAACCCTGCTGGGATAGCCTGCAGCTCACCCATGACCTGAAGGAGGTGTAAAGTTTCCTAGAGAAGTCTTTGGTAAAAGTTCATACTGTCTTCTTAAGTTTAATTGTTTTTTACGGTTCTCTTTATAAGACAGAGTAGCTTGTTTACCTGCTTGACATGTTTACGCCCCCTACTGTCTGATGGCTTCTTCAGGCCCGCCTCCCAGGTGTGGGAAAGGGTGTATGCTCCTTCATCCTGGTTCATGCCGCTGGATCAGAGAGGCAATCGAAATTAGAAAGCGCACACCAAGGACCATGAACCGGGATGAAGGAGCCTACACCCTTTCCCACACCTGGGACGTGGTCCTGGAGAAGGCATCAGACACTACGGGACGTAAGCGCTCTCTGCTGTCTGATAAAACTGCTTAAGCAGCCTGCGAGACACGTCACAGGAACACCACGTGACGCTTCTGACGATGACTACAGGAAGTAGTCGAAACATGTCACGCAGGTAAACGAGCTACTCTGTCTTACAAAAAGAACTGTAAAAAACAATTCCCAGAGAAGTGTTCATTCATGTCTAGATTTAGAAGGTGATAAACTGTTTTTCTGTGCTCTGACTACAAAAATATTGCATTTATAATAAAGGAATCCTACTTTGCTGATAGTCACGGTCTTGTCTGGAACCAGTTAACTGCAATAAATGAAGGATTTCCTTAAAAAAATTAACAAAAAAATTAACAAATAAATGATTTGACAGCAAAAATTTAAATTGTAGCTTTTCAAAGTTTTACAAATTAGGGGAAAAAAATCATTTCTTTGTAAAGTTCTCATTATTATATCTTATCATTATGGTGTTTTTCTGTCATTTGTGGTTGTTTATTGATCGTCTAATCAGTATATTAGTCACATTGCTGCATCACTGTGCCTCAATTGAATAGATAATCCTGGTTTCACACACATTGTAACTTGATAAGCCAGTGGCGATTGCTCTGCAAGACTGCAAGGAAAGCTCAGCTTCTCCTAAAATGTCCAAAAAAGTGGTGAAATATGTACTGCTGTCTGTAGATTTCATTGACTAAATATGTGCTAGAATACCTTCATCTTTAGTTTAGAACCAGCTACTTATCACAGGTAACTGACAAGACGTCAGCATCTTTGGGGGTCTATGGGGCAGTGGGCTGGCCCAGATGTTCGGCTTCTGCATGATGATTGGACAATGTGTCTGAGGCGGGATCGCTTTTTGATTGACAGTGAAACGAGCAAATCAGCAATCTTGAAGTATAAATCTCCAGCGCAGCATTTCCCAGGGTTTTCATTCCGTTGTTCTGAACTGATCCGGACACTTTACCACATTGTCTTTCTTAAAATCAACTGGGACGCAGGGTAGAATTTACGTATGAATAAATAAACACATTTCTGATGTAGGCCAGATTATTTTTCCATTTCTGCGGTTTTTTTTAATATAATTTCAAACTATTTTAGGTTTCTTGTAAATTTTCTTCCTGTAATTAAGACTTTATTCCCATAATATTTTGACTGTGTTCGTGTCATTATAACTTTTCCGTAATTTTCAACAAATTTCAACTATGTTTGTTGTTTTGTTTTTCTTAATTTTACAACTTAAAAAAAGTATTTTTTTCATTCATATTTCTCAAACTTTATGCTATTGGAATGACTAAGATTTACTAAAATGTCATCATATTATTACAATAGCAATCCCATAAAATTAAAATTTTTTCACTTTATTCTTGTAAAATCGATGCAGATTTGACAATTGTTCCTGTTTTTTTCAGTTTCTTATTAAATTATGGGATTTTGTGATGCATTTCAATGTAACTTGTATGCATGTTGTAATAAAATGGAACCATTACCATTTTAGAACGTGCAAAGGGCAAAAATGAATCGCAAATAGCCCCTGGGCGCACTTGGACACCCTGGTTTAAGAGAATAGATAAGGATATTAACAGGCGTTACTATACATTTTCTCCACGTGAATTCGCAGGTCACAACTATAATTACATTGACATAAATTAAAGAAAAAAATGTTTAGTTGTGCCATCTCGTGACAGACTTCTAAGCGTATCAAAGCTGGCAGCGGAACAATGCAGCTTTAGTGCTTTCGCTATCATTGGGTACTGAAATTAATTATCTTTGGTGGCATTTATCGCTGTCACAAAGCTGTGAGACGCGGAGCTGACTGGTGTTGACTTCATTATATCTCATCTCCATGTGAGCACCAGTGCACAGGAAGCCTTCAACCTTCTCTCATCCGAACGCGCCAACATTGATAACTACCCTTCACAAAGTCTGACAGGCCTTTTGTCTCCCCGCTGCCTGGGATGTTGTATCTGATGATGGCGGGGACATCTTTGTGCAAGAGCCTGTCATTATGTTGCCACAGGAATATGCAGATGAGGATACTTGAAGTCCAGAGTAGTCCAAGGTAGTCACAATGGGCCTTTGCTAAGCCGCATCATCAATCTTCCTTCCACAGAACAGTCCAAGTATCTTTAGCCTCCTCGCAGGCAGAAAGGGTAGTCCATCCCTTTCGGTGGGTTCCGCCCGCTCCCATAATCACTTGATCAGAGCTGAGCTTGTAGTCTAACGGGTGGCTCATCTTCAGCTGTGACTGATTGGAACGTTCTCCAGTGTGGAAGTCAATCTGCACAGTGTATTGTGCCTCTCTACCACCACTGGAAAGCCTTAAAGAGGCTGGACTGGCTTGAACAAGCATATTGGAACACTAGGAAACGCTCGATACCCCCCCTTACAGTTTTTGTGTCTGCCCTGTAGAACAAGGGTCCTCAACCACCCATCCGTGGACGTGATGCTGTGTGTGAATGCATACAGGTGAACTTTGATGACGCAATTTTGTGTGTGTTGAGCGCTAGTATTTTGCTAGTGGTAGCACACTGCCCGTCACCCACACATTGAGCAATGATGTGATCATCTTGAAAACAAACTCCAGGCTCGTACCATTTGATGTTGTTGGAAGCTACTTCTCTGAGACCCTGACTGCACCATTTTGTTTAATATTTTGTAAAAAAAATATTAAAAACATTACATTAGCCAGTCTGTGAACCCAAAAAGGTTGGGGACCAATGCTGTAGTGCAGTGGTAGGTAACCTATGGCTCAGGGGCCAGATGTGGGTCTGTTGATGACCACACTCAGAAGTTTTTAATTTTCATTTAGTTTTGTATTCAAATATATGTAACATATATTGCTTTACAACAAGGGTGTTCAAAGTGCAGTCTGAGTGATTTATTTGCCAGTAGCAAATAAATAAAAATACAATTTAACAAAAAACTTTAAGAAAACATCAAACATTGAAAAATGAGTTGTAATTTTACAGTAAATAAAGTCAAACTATTAGGAGAAAAAAGTTGTAATCTAACCAAAAAATGTTGTCATTTTTGGAAAATTAGGCTGTGGAAAAGGTTATAATATTAGGAGAATAAAGTCAAAATATTACAGGAATGAAGTCAGAATTATGAGAAAAGTGGAAAAAAGTGAAAAATAAAAAACAACTGAAATTGAAAAAAAAATTCCATTCCATTACATTTTCTTTCGCTTATCCGGGTCCGCGTCGCAGGGGCAGCAGTCTCAGTAGGGAAGTCCAGAAAAAAAAATTACTGTAGTTTTACGAGTAGAAAGTCAAAACATTAAGAGAAAAACGTCACAATTTTACGAGAATTAACTTGTATTATTATGAGTAAAAACAATGTACTTTAGTAACAGAGTTCATTTTAATTTTTTAAATGTTGCAATTTTAAGAAACAAACAAAACAATATAAAGTGGTAATTTTTGGAATATTAGGTTGGGAACAAAAATGAAGTCATGATATTACAATAAAAAATATATTTTTTGTTTTATAGTGTTTTGTGTAATTTTTTTGCTGACATTTTAAAGAAACATGACAGGAATCACCGTGTTAAAAATAACATTCAAAATATAAAACCTTCTCAGCAATGTAATTCATCCAATTTGGACTTATTTTCTTCTAAAATTGTTGGCACACTTTTAGTTGTGTTCACTTTTAAAAAAATAGGATATGTCTCTCACGAAAATCCAATTAAAAATATGTGTCGTTTATGGCTCTCTTAGCCCAAAAAGTTCACGAAATATTGGGTAATATTTATTTGTATGCCCATATTGTGCAGTAGGTAGGTTTCTTTGTGCGTCGTGTGTCGGTGGGCCGGATTAAGACACGCATTGAGGCCCGTGGACCACAGTTTGCCCAACCCTGACCTAGAACTCCGGTATATTATGCCAAGCCGCCACTGCATTGTGGAGAAAACTATACCCAAGACACTTAAAGACGTTTTTCTCATGTTTGCTGTTGATGATTATTGTTGTAAACCTTTTTAAACATTCCTTCATTCATTCTTTTTCTATGCTGCTTATCCTCATTAGGGTCGTAGGTATGCTGGAGCCTATCCCAGCTGACTTTGGGCGGGAGGCGGGGTACACCCTGGACTGGTCGCCAGTCAATCTCAGGGCACATATAGACAAACAAAGACATACAAGCATTCACACTCATGGACAATTTAGAGTCACCCCACTACAAAATAAGAAATTCAAGGCCGCAATATAGGTATTGGGTCGGAAGTGAAAAAGTCATAACGGGACACCCCCATGTGATTTGTGTTGTTTTTGTTGACACACTGGGGTGAGGTGGTTGTTTGGATCGCTGCTTTGCTCAAACCTAAAGCTAGACCACAGTGCTCCATACTCCATTGCTGTGTATTCTTAAAGACTTGTGCTTTGCAGACAGTACCTCCAACTCAATAATGGCAATGATGCTCACAGTCACACGTGATTGTTTAGTCAGGGTGCTGACGCGGACATCTGGGAAAGAGGCCAAAGTGCTGACTTGAACGTTTTGGGTCCAGGGCAAGTCAGTCGCAGGACTAGCAGCAAGTCAGCAGCGAGACAACTGAAGAGACACTCGACTCTTAAGTGACTCTTAAAACCGGAAGTCAACATTTGCATTAACGACGACACACTTGAGTTTTTCTTTTTGGAGAACATGCCGGCGGACATTCAGAGAAGTTAAATGTGGGACGTGTGCTGTGAAAGCAAAGCAAAAGGCACACACGGTCTTAGAAATCCTTCTGTAAGGTAAATAAATAATCCCTTTCCTGTTCTTTTGCAGGCCAAATGGGTTTTAGGGTCTCAAGGAGGCTCCTCACAGCCTGATGTGACTCTAACAATAACGGATGTCAAGGCGCTCTCGTTACGAACGGCATCGCATGAATCCATCTCAGCAATTACGGCCTCTAACCAGCCCTTTAATGACTGAGTTAACACTTGTCCTATAATGTTATGGCGGCGATATACGTTGACGGAGGAATCCCACTGGCGTTTGCTTTTTAAATGTCTACTTAAAAGCACATAGACTGTCATTAAAGGAGAAGAGTGTGTGATGATCGCTCCCTGCTATGAAACTACACGACAGGGTCACGTCAAGGTGACTATACCGCTGACCGCTGCTAATTTATAAATGTGATTTCTCTATTCAGTTGGTTTTCTCCCTGGACACCCAAGCCACGGAGCTCTATTCCCTACAGGAGACGGGGAATCGATAGGGAGGCGCACATGACATGTGATGTCTCCCGACTTGTCTTCCCCATGCGGCGTCACCGCCGACGTACTTGCTTTTCAGCATGCTGCGCTCCGAGGAGGAATGAGGAGGCACACAAATTGTGTGTGAAAAGTTAAGAACTATCATTATGTCGGAAGTGGAGTTTTTTTCCCACCAACATTAGCATCACGGTGGCTGTGAAAACCCAACGCAACGGCTGAAAGAATACAGCACATGGCAGAAAATGAGATGCTGCATTTTGCTCATCCATTAAGTAGTTTGCCACTCAAAATGATGTTAAAAAAGAGTCACCATTGTTGGAGTAGTCCAGTGGCTGAGCAAAGCCTGTCTTGAAATAAATGAATAAACCTATTTATCATACTTTTGAAAATAAGTGTCAATAATCCTCATGCTAACTTATTTATTTACCCACTAGTAATGTAAATTAGTGCTTCTCAAATATTTTTTGTAGGGGACATAAATGTTTTCATGTCCCCCCGAATTGAAATACTATTGAAAACCTAAACAATTCATTTACATTCATTTATTTTCCTGTACAAACAACTGTAAGAGTTGTTGGTACTAGCATCGTTCATGAGTGAAGAAAGACTTGACCACTTCCCCACCTCCGACGAGGCCGCTCTGTACGTACTATATGATCTTATATAGTCTTTTTAGTTTTGGAAAAATGTGAACATATTTAAAACAAAATCTTGTGTTATTCTTAGTTGGTATCAATGTACTCATTACATTATGCCTTTTACTTTATTTTCCAATTTTTGCTGTTTTTTTCATGTTTAATTTTTGTCTCCAACACTGATATTTTTTTAGCCCTTTGTGATATTAACTTTGTGAGAAACACTTCTAAGATTCCTTTATTGCAGAAGTGGCCGCATGGTGGATAAGTGGGTAGCACGTTGGCCTCACAGTCAGGAGGTTCAGGGTTCGAATCCCGTTGGGCATCTCTGCGTGGAGTTTGCATGTTCTCCCCGTGCGTGTGTGGGTTTTCTCTGGGTACTCCGGTTTCCTCCCACATTCCAAAAACATGCATGTTAGCTTAATTGGCTACTCTAAAAATTGTCCATAGATATGAACGTGAGTGTGACTGGTTGTCTGTCTGCCATGCGATTGGCTGGTGACCAGTCCAGGGTGTACCCCGTCTCTCGCCAGCATACCCGTGACCCTAAAGAGGATAAGCGGCATAGAAAATGAATGAATGAATAAAGGAGAAGGCGTTGGTGGATGTGGGCTGTTTTTCGAGCCGAAACAATCGTAGGCTTTATGACCTGCAGGTTTAGATTGTTTTTGGAGGTACACGTCAAGCTACACAAGAGAGATAATTTCCCATCATGACTATCTCACTACCGGACTTTGACTTAATCGAACGCAGTGGGGGCTCCATCCTCACTAATTTCACAATCTTGTCAACTTTTTAATACATACATGATGTATTCATTCATTGTTTATCAGAAACGTCCTTCCTCAGTAGACGGCAAATGAAACTGGAAGTTGGCTACTTTATGTCACCTATGGCGTCATCAGCGGTTGATTCTCAGATATTATTAGTTTTACATAAAACAATTCTAAATGCACACTGTATAAATTCACTGAATGGCAACATAGGAAAGTGGTGGTGGTGGTGGCGGTCTTTGGGGACAGTCACGCCAAAAATCACATCTTCAATGAAGTCACCTTCAATGTTTTTTATGTAATATGCATTTGAAAGTGTGTTTTGTATGTAAAACAAATAAATATGTGTTTTGTGTTTTTGGCTTTCCGTAATGGAATAAATGGATTTACATTACTTCTTATGGGAAAAATGTGTTGTTTCGGTTGGAGTAGGACCGAAATGAATAAAGGTAACCAAGGTTTTACTGTATAATATCAATTTCACCTTCTCTATACTTTTGAATGCACAGGTCAAATTGTTCAATGTTTCGGTCTAACAAGGAGCTGAACTGTGAAATTCCCAACAGGTGATATTTCCTTTTAGTGTACACAGATGTCTCTCCCAGGCCCTTTGTGTCTCTGTCGCAACCTGCTGAGAACATCCTGTTTGCCGCGTTGCAATGAAGGTCAAATTCAGTTTATCTGTAAAGTTATATTTTGGAATTTTAGTGGAAAGATGATTTTTCCTAACATTGTGAGGAGGAGTGTATTTCGTCGACTTTATCACGCCGCAAATGCAAATCATGTTTTTGGTTTGCTTGCAACCACAGTAGAATGCTTTGAGTTCTAACCGCATACGCTCCACGTGAGATATTTCCTCCTTCTAAGTGTCCACTCGCAGCTGCATGTCGTACACGAGTGCCGGCTGCTTTCTATTGATTTACCGTCAATCATGCGGTTACTCATGTGTTCTTATCTTTCCTGGCTTTTGTCAAAGCCAGCAACTTCATGCATGCACATGTTCCCTGGGATTGGCTCTTCACATGGACCGCAACAAGAACCTTCCGGAGCACAGCTCCGTGCGGCGGCCGTGCAGGCTAACTTATCCATCACCGGGAAAGAAAGGATTGTGGCTTTTAGTGTACGAGTGGAAATCAACGCTTCTCTTCCCTGCACAGCCCCTTGACCTCAGCCCCCCAGCATGGTTCCGCTGCCACCCAGTTCCTCAGTTGATTGTTCAATACGATTGACCCAGTGATTTAGCCAACATCTCATTGGGTTTGTCACAGAAATGCCCCAGAGTTGCTGCGCGTCCGATAGATCCCGTCTTGATTTATCCGTTCAAAGAAGGACTTGAGGAAAGCAGGAGAGTGGTGACGTTCCAGTCCATTCATCAATATAAAGGCTGGTTTCCCCTTGAAATGTGAGTCATTCGAAAAGAGCCCCAAGTGCACCACTAGGCTGAGAGTACGGACACGTCCACAACACCGCCCTGTCCTTTGCTTTGTGTCTGGAGCTTTTATTAAAACATGCCGCATGCTTTACCCCCAGGTGCAGGCCCTAGTCTGGGCTGCGTCTCTTTATGCCTAATTAAGCTTGCCACAGAGATAGTCCTACGCTGAAACCCCCTCTCCCTCAGTGCCCCATTAGAGCGCCGAGAAGCCTGCAGAATTCCGTAGTCCCTGGCGGACAAAAAGCCCACGACCTCTTACTGAGCTCTGGCTAAATATACCGTTGCCTATGAGATCCAGGGAAGGCAAGGCCCCATGACTGCAAATGTATGCCTGCCAGAAGAGGTGAGAGGCCGCTTCTTTATTTTGTCAGAACCAAAAACAAGAAAAAGACAAGAGCCATGCCGGAAAACCTAAAATATACTTGAACAATTTCTCTTCATGGACTTGTGCCATCTACTGAGAGTGTGAGATGTCCATCCAGAGAGCCGGATTCCGATACCCAATTCCTTAGAGAGGTGCCAAAAGAAAGTCGTGACGAATGCTCCTACATCCTTAGCCTCATATTTCACTCCCCACCCACTTGGGATCGATCGCTAGCAGACTTGTGGCGCTAACAGTTTTGCTCCAGAGAATTAAATCCGTCTGTGGATCCTCGATAGCCAGGCGGACGAATGAGGGAGATTTTATCCTCCAACTGGCACCCCTAAATCAACTCCATGTTCTGTACCAACACTACAATCATCCGTTTTTTTTTACCTTAACTTCACCCTTCTTACTTAAAAAAAGAAAGAAACGTGTATTTAATGCCGGTCCACCATATTTTGGAGAGTTAGGCTGCAACAAGACACACCAAGTGTTGCACGCCTCCGCACCCTGCCTGTCAGTCCGTCTGCCAACTACCCCTAGTTGCAAACCGAATTGGACATGGAACCACTACACACAGGTGTGGATTTAAATTAGACTCAGTCACAATTTGGATGACTTTGGACTCGAATTGACAACTCACCTTGCAACGCAACTTGGACTGGCATCAAAGCACTGATGGCATGCTAACTTTAGCACCGTGCACTCACACCTTTCCTGCTCACTTGGGTTTTTCCCCCTTATTAGGGTGTTGCATGTTAACGTTAGCATGTTAGCACTGTTAGCATGCTAACTTTAGCACCGTGCACTCACACCTTTCCTGCTCATTTGTGTTTTTTCTCCTTTTGTTCATTCAGCTCCACACATCCACACGGAATGTCTCTGGCATTGCTTACCTCTATTTAAAAAATAGAACCATTCAAAATGTATTAATTGCATTTGTCAAATGTAATAGATTGTTACATTTTTAAAATGGTATTTTATTTGAGATGTATTTGTATGGACTTAAATCTTTCAAGCCTATAACTTCAGACCTGACTCTACCTATCTTGTCTTGACTCCAGACCTGACTTAGAGTTGCATGTCTTTAAAAAAAACATTGACTTTCTCCCACTTCTGCTACTACATCTAATGGACTGTTGGTCAATAAATACAAGGGTTTTCGGACAGTGTTTTTTTTTCCCGTAAAAAACACATATTTTTTGAGGCATCTTAGAAATAGAAATCATGAACTCTTTAATTAAGTTACTTGTTAATGTAAAAACTGCCACCCATTCACTCTTAACTTCTCCCGACTTTGAATACTAACATTACAATTTCACATTTTCACGGTTCCTACACAGCCTGTATCATACTTAGCATTCTGAGACCATTTTTTTTGCTCCCTAGGTCACCCCTCAGAGGTGGCTCTGTTTAAAGAAACGCTAATTTATTAGGACTCATGCAACCAGGCTAGTATACACACCATAAAGGTTGCTGGAGCATATTTATTCAGCCGTGTCATCTTAGCGCTGAGACCCGGGCAGGTAGGGACTGGGATGCTCTTTCTAAGCCAGTCCAAGTCGACAACATGCTCCCGACTCCTGATGACGCGCTGCTATAAAAGGAAGCTATACCTTAGCCTATTCCTTCAAACACAGTAGATGCCGTGCTTCAATACATTTCCAAGTGCATCGGAAAAATTAGACACCTTATCCCAAATAAATACTCCTTCCGAAACAATGTTTGGGCACCACAAGGTGACGGCTATTACCCTATATCCAACAAAAGTGGCTGCAATTACTTTGCCCTAGTTCCTCAAATACACACCTTTCCTCATCTGTTATAAATACCTCTTTATTTTGTAAAAAGGCTATTTTTTGTTGCAACAAGGTGCCTAACTAAGCCCACTTGCTGTGTTTCTGCAGGCTGTCGTTAGGGGACATAAATGGATGAAGTGCATTGGTTTTGACCATGCAGTCGTCTGTCGTCGTAGGCCGACATGCGTCACGCTGGCGCAGCAGAGGCCGCTCAAGGACGGCCACAAAGACAAAAACAATGTGTCTTAAATGGAAATAAGTGCTGCAAGAATGTGTGGCTGCTCCGCTAACCACCTAAAATAAATAGAGTCTTCTGACACAAGGACTGCCGGGACAGATAAAGACCGAGACAGCAAATGATGGAGATGGAGAGAAAGAGTCAATCTTGCTTGGCAGTTAAGTGTGTCGCCTTCAGGAAGATCTCGGCTTCAGTCTGTTATTGTCTGTCTGCAGACGAGCAGAGAAGGGCACAGCGGTGTGGTTGCGTCACAGGAATCTGAACCTCTATTATCCGCCTTTATTGTTCCACAAATTAGAAATTCCGACGCAGTTATTCCTTCCCGGAGATGCTACCTCCACCCTACAGTGACGGCCAAGCACCCTGTAATGATATAGCTCATTGCAAATGAGGGAGGCGGCGGCCGCTAATGAATGAGGCGGGGAAACAATCAGATAAGGCGGCGCCCGACTTAAGTGGGGCTCTCTTCCTCAACCTTCAGCCGCCCCGACCCCATCTCGCCACCACGACGCTCCGCACCATTATTCAAATCCTAACAAGCCGATTCATTTAGAGTGTCAGCAAGCAGAATTGGATTGCTGCTTGAACGAGCCCAGAGCAAAACCTAAAGGTGTTTTTCCCAGCGCCAAAGATGCGGCATTTGCATAATTTCAACTCGGGGTGGCGGCACACTAATAATAAGTTATGATAAAAGGGCCATCAGGGGCAGCAATGTAAACGGGGAACACGAGATGCACCAGCCAAGATTAATACCTGACTTCTGTCTATTTCTGCAATGAAATGTCAGGAGACACGATATAATGAGACGGAATTTGTAGTGATGACAAACCTGACAGTGTGTGTGTGTGTGTGTGTGTGTGTGTGGAAATGAGAAGGTCAAAGAGTGCGCTCTTTAACGTGAGATGTTTCCCTAAAACAAAGCAAAGTACTCAGTACATTCACGTGCACTAAAACAAACTATTGCATGTATTTGATTGAAACCATCTTTTTAAAACACACGTAAACAACTTCATTAAATGCTGGTGGATTTTCGAAGGATCGGATTAACATACCTAGATTATTTGAAACCAGCTCCATCTTGCAGGCGCACTCTACCATTGATCACTTCTAAACGCCTCGCCTCAAATGCCTCCCTATTTATAAAAGAAGGCACATTTTTGTCTCAAAAACGTACCTGTGATTACCTTTACTCCCCTTCCTCAAATATACATTGCGTCTCAGTCGCCAAGTGCGTAGTCCACCTGAACAAATAAACACCTCACCTCAAATAGACGCTTCAAACTGAGAGCATCAATACCTGTACCTCCCTTTACCCCACGTCTTTAATAGACACCACCCTAATTTAGACCACAAGATAATAGTGGTTATACAATATACAGTGAAAATATGGTAAAATATAGTATGACATTATTAGGCAGATGAAGCAACTTCCGTGTGTGAACGCTGCAGCTGAATGTTCAAATATCCTTGAAATGTTTTTAAATCTACTCACCAGTTGAGGATAGAACCAGCAACAATTGGACCATTGAAACTGTTCATTTACTTTCAATGTGGAAAATGTCACAGCAAATATTGAAGTATGGAAATATGTTTTTTTTTTAGTTCTGATAAATAATTACATGTGAGTGAACTAAAAATGAGAACGTTGACTGATTGCACAAATATGTGGTATGATTGCAGTGGGATCAAGGATCAAACCAGCAACCGTTGGGTTGTGGTAAAAAAAAACACTCTCCCTTCTGAGCCATGTAAATTGTATAATTATTTTCCAACAAAAGGGGGGACAAAATAAATTTCCCATTTATTTTCTATGGGAAAATATTCCTAGAAAACATGACGTTACAGTGAATCCTTGGAAAAGTCCTGATAGCCAATGTGGCCACAGTATGAGCTGAACATTTTCACGTTGGATTGTTTGAAATCATTTGAGAAATGCGGGGCGAGGCAAAAAAATGAGGCGGAATAAGTAGAGGACAAAATTGTTGAAAGATGGTGTAGAATTTCAATCAGACAACTGTATTAGGAATGAAAAACCGCAGAGCTGGGCTAGGCTCCAGCATACTTGTGACCCTAATGAGGACACGTGGTGTACAAAAAGGATGGCTCTAGGGAAGAAAGAAAAACACCTTACTTCATCTGCAGTCGAGCAAATAAACGGCGGTGGCAGTTATTACAGAATACTGTATATGTGAACTAAACACATGGACATCAAAATAACAATACCGCAACATAATACTAATAGAAACTTATAGAATAATTAGACCACACAAATGCACATTTTAATGTACAGCAGGTGTCACAGTTTACTCTTTTCCTATGACGATTAACGCATCAAATATTTACAAACAATGCATCTCGTGGTTGCTGCAAACCTGCATCAGCTCCACAAGGACACTCAGGGTGCTTGGCTTAATGCCCACTCCGTCACAGGCGATGGCTAACCAGCGTACATTAGCCGGACATCAGGGTGGATTTATTCATCTCGGCACGGAGGCAAAGTGGATGTTTGTCCATTACGAGTGCCGCACATTGCCGAGGGCTTGTTGCCACAAGTCAGACACCGTGCTTAGGGAGGAACGCGTTCAAGAAGCACCACAATAAGTCTGTGTTTCTTGGTGTGCCTTGTTTGTTCTCAAAAAGAGGGCTGCTGAAGATGTTGTATTTTTACGGCCGTTGGCTTCTAGGATTGCAGGACTACTGAAAAAACGCTGATTGGGTTTTCTTTAAAGCTTTACGGAGGGGTGAGACATGGGGTGAAGGAAGAAGTGATTGACTTTTGGTAGAGATCTTGTATTGAGGGACTTATGCCGGGATATTGATGAACTAATTCAGCCACATGTGGGAGGTAGGTCTCTATAAAGGTGCTGGTAGAGTCTTATAGTATAACGTGAACAGGCTGCTGACATTTAGCATTTGGCCTCTTGGTCTTCCCTTTCTCTTTTATTGAAAAAGAAGGAGATGCTGTAGTTTCAGGACAAAGTCAAGATAGCTGGTGAGCAGAATGCATAGTTTAATAGCAGCAAACACAATTGAGGGGGATCGATACCGCTTTCACGTTCGATCGTCCATCACTTTCCATTGAGCGGCTTTTTACCTTTTGTCCGTTTGTCTCGCCTTTCCTCTTCTCCTGGGGTGATGAAGCATGGACAGCACACAACAACAGGTCTGCACGTGCAATCAATCCTCATGGCGTATAATCATGAGAGGAAGGCAGACTTTGGTGTACTTAATGCTGTGGCCAGTGAGTGTATGAATGCACTTTAGGCGGCTAGCAGATGGTTCTTTCTCTGCTGTCCTAGAGCAAAGGTGAAGGATGAGCAGGATAGGACAGTTGGAGAGGCCCACGCACTTCCTGACCTGTCCAAATTGCGTTACCACCTCTGCACCGACCCCATCCCCCCTTACATCTTCCACTCCCACCATGCAGCTTGTGCACCATGTAGGGGATGAAAGAGCCCAGTAATGGATCTTTTCTAGACCCCAGTCTGGCTAAACTTTAGTGACAGCTGCCCCCCCCCACCCTTTATTGTTGTTCTCTTCATTTTTTTACAGGGAAGAGGGCTGATGCATTTTGAGTGAATCAATGTCATTATGTTTCCAGCTCCTGTGTGCACACGAGGCTTTTCCAGCCAGACGTGGATTCGTTAACATGTTTGACCTGCACGTTTATTTATTTTTGCATGTTTGTCGCACTTAAAAGTTGCACTTCATCAAAAATGAGTCGATGACAGCACAACTGAGCACAAAATGCATTTTTAAATGAAACTTTTCATTAATAAGGGGGAAAAAATCCAAACCCACATGGCCCAGTATGAAAAAGTGACCTAGCTTTAACAGGTTGGGCCACCCTAGCAGCAACCACTGCAATCAAGTGTTTGGGATAACTTGCAATGAGTCGCTGTGGAGGAATCTTTGCAGAATTGTTGTAATGTTCTAAGGGTTTTCCAGCATGCCACAGCATCTCATTAGCATTCAGGTCAGGACATGGACAAGGCCATTCCTTCAGTATATTTTGGTGGACAGCAAAATTCATGATTCCATTTATCACAGCAAGTCTTCCGGGCCCCTGAATCAGAAAAAACAGCCGCCAGACCGTCACACTACCACCACCATATTTTACTGATGGTATGATGATCTTTTTCTGAAATGTGGCATTACTTTTACGTCAGATGTAACGGGACACACACCCAAAAAGTTCAAATTTTGTCTCGTCAGACCACAGAGTATTTTCCCAAAGGCTTGAGGATCATTGAGACTTTTTCTGGCAAAATTGAGATGAGCCTTAATGTTCCTTCTGTTCAACAGTGGTTTTTGTCTTATGTTTGCATCACAAACATTGACAGTAACCGAGGCAAGTGAGGCCTGCAGTTCTTTGAATGTTGTTGTGGGGTCTGTTGTGACCACTTGGATGAGTCATCACTACGCTCTTGGTGTGATTTTGGTTGGCCGGCCACTCCACGGTTCATTTTTGTTCCATGTTTTCACCATTTGTAAATAATGGCTCTCGCTGTGCTTTGCTGGAGCCCCAAAGCTTTAAAAATGACTTCTTTCCAGACTGATAAATCACCATTAATCTCAGTTAAATTAAGTTTTAACAGGGGACAATCACTTTTTCACACAAGCACATGTAGGTTTGTTTTTCCCCCCCTTAATAATAAAAAGTTTTAAATAAAAAACTGCACTTTTTCATTGACAATTTTTTAAATATGTTTGATGATGTGAAACATTTAAGTGTGACAAACATGCAAAAAACTAAGAACTCAGGAATGGGGAAAACACTTTTTCACACCACTGTAAAATATTTATCAAACTAAATATAGAAGTCTAAAAATGGCATAGGTATTATTAAATTATTTCACAATATCTGTGCTAGTATTTTTTATATGTATGTTTTATCTTTTTTTTTTAATTACCTTTGTTATAAATGATGACCAGTCCGGGTTGTCGCCCGATGTCAGCTGTAATAGGCTCCATCATACCCCCGCCACCCTAATGAGGACAATATACATAGAAAATGGATGGATGTTGTAAAAGTAGTTTAAATATTTTTCCATTTATATTATTATTTCACAAAGGAAAATTTGTCACAAACTACACTAAAATAATAATTGAATTTTTAAAAATTGAAATATAATAAATTATTATCATTTGAATACTAAGTGAAAACAATTTGATGTTTATGTTATAATATTTTTTATATGAATTCATATACTTGCGATATAACTTACATTTTTAAAAAAAGTATAGTACTGACTAAAAGTAAATTGTAAATGTATTAATTTTGTAATTGAATCTGAAACTGGTAAGTAAGCGTGACAGGCTTTTTTCACCACAGCACCCTCTGCTGGATCTGATGCCCTGTAATTTCAAGAAAAAGCAGGACTGAAAGCATGAAAAACAACACAAATAATAACGGTTAAAAACTCTACTAGTGCTTTTTGTCAATATGTTAGCTTACAGAGCGACGGCATCTGTGCCAATTTTCCAGCACCATATGCTTGAAATGCCAGCAGGGAGATGATTGACATGGGAGCTTCCTCCTCACTAATGTATAAAAATGTGCCAGTGATCGCTGTTCACTCATGCGCTGGAGCATGCCAGAATTTCTCAAACCCGCCTCGAGGACCAGGTCCCCCGTCGTCAGGCGACGTGTACCCCCCCCAACCCCCAAACACTCAATCTGCTGTACAAGTACCCATCCCTCCTCCTTGTCTATCTTCCACCTCCCAGTCCCTGCTTCTGCGACTTGGCACACACACTTTGCTATGCGGCGAAATTCAATCAGATGCTTAATTACATCCTAACATGGGTTCCTACCAGCTGGCTTTATTCCCCCGCTCCTGATTAAAGGGATTGGAGAAATGAAATTTAACAGTGGATTTGCATACGCCTCTAAACGGAGGGAATTGTTCGCCCGCTCTCTGCAGTCCGTCAAGCCACAGAAAACGTACACAAAGCTCCAGTTTGCCACAGCAGGTAGAGTAGAACATTCCCAGGCCTCCCCTTTGTTAGCAGTTGGAAACTCTTCCCAGGTGAAACTGTCATCATCATAAAACCTTTATTAGCTCACAAACATAAAATAATCAAACACTCTTCGATCTTTGAGATGTTACACTTTTAAAACATAAGAAAAAAAACGGTTCCTCCGGTAAAAGTGCGATATAAAATACTTAAGTGTCATTTTCATTTTCTCCTCTTCAAATCTTTTCAACAACTTCAGCCCTAACTAGAATTTAATGTATGAGTGTTTTAATTTTGTTTAATTCTGTTTTTTCATAAGAACCTCTGATTCTTTTCAAAAGAAAAAACACAATGCAATATTTTATATATTACATAAAAGAGGTGGAGTATTTGGCATGAGTTTATTGATGATACGACGCAAAGTGCCTCCCTGTTGAACTTGATCCACCTTTTGGAATCTGTGTTGCCAAAAAAGCCACAGAAAAAGAGCGGACACACACA
This sequence comes from Oostethus manadensis, assembly GCA_024372805.1. Classification (NCBI taxonomy): domain Eukaryota; kingdom Metazoa; phylum Chordata; class Actinopteri; order Syngnathiformes; family Syngnathidae; genus Oostethus; species Oostethus manadensis. The sequence goes on from QODF01000101.1 coordinate 91,871, forward strand.
CAATGAGGTCTTCCTTTGATACTTCATCTATTTCCTCTCTGGTGTTCAGAGGTAATTCTCCACAAAAAAGGTAGATTGATCAAATCACAAATTGCATGACCACTGCCCCCAAGTCAATGTACAGCATGTTGGGACCGGATGTTCCGTACCGGAAAATCTAATTAGGAAGACATGTGCCGTTGCACCCCAACCCAACAGCAGCCATGATCTCCTCTGGCTCAGGTATTCATGGTTCTTCCTCACAGCAAAAAGAGGCATACGTAGAATAGTAAAATGTTGCTCATATCTGCCTGATGAATGGCGTGCGGAGGAATCGTTCGGCTTTAAGGCGTTTTTCCCCCCTAATGGGGCCAAGTGGGCTCGCCATCCAAGCTGTGCAAAGAAAATGGCCCCATTAATCACAGTGAAGCCAGCACCATCATCTCCATATGATTACTCTGCTCATGTGTTGGCTGCACCGGTGCATTATTGTGACGTCATCCCCTCTTTCATCCCTTTGGAAATCAACTCCTCGCTTTTCTTTTTGCACTCCCTCCTGGCTTTATCCGCAGCCGCTCCTAATCTATCCTGAGAGCTGATCTGCTCGGCCCGTTCCTGGTTGATTTTATGCAATTAAGAGGGATCCTGTTGGAAGTTTGTATTAAAGGGATTAAAGGCTTACAAGGCTCGCTCGATTCACACGGACAGAAGGAGAGGTTAAAAAAAAGTGTCTGTGTGTGTGTGTGTGCGTGTGTGTGTGTGTGTGTGTGCATGACACCATTCTCATGGCCATGTGTTTACAGTGAGGGAGCACTTTAGCAGCCGTTTAAAAGTGTATCAAACATTAACGCTTTTTACTTTCTATGAAGGACACCACCATAATTAGTCCCATTGAAACGACAAGGAAAGTCTGTGCTACTCGGGCAAAATGCTCACTTCAGCTGTCAGGACCCTCACAATGTGAGACTTTACTGCCCTCTAGCGGCCATGCAGATAATCACTGTTAATATTGGGGAGTAACAATTGGAAAACAGTACTGCAGTTTTAAATAGCTTATGGGATTAAATACATACTTTGCTGCACAATGGTTTAGTTTATTATAAATCAAAATACATTTTAAAAAACAAAAGTATAAATAATAAAGTTTTAATTTAAATAAAAAATAAACATACAATATTCAAATATATCTATGTATCCTCTTAGTTGTTGATTTATTGATTATTTAACTGATACATGAATAATATATAATCCTATTAATGTTCAATGTATAATATTATATATAATAATGACAACATTAATATATGATTAATAAATTGCAAGTTAAAATGTATAATTGTGGAAGAGGGCCGTCTGCTGGCGAGATGACGCATTGCATTCAACTATATATACATACCGTATAAATATATATTTTATTTTCCCCCAGACATTTTGTATGTTAATTTTGCTAACACTAATTTATTGTTTTTAAATGTTGTGTCATTAGGTTTTGTAGTCATTTTTCTATGTCTTACCATGCTAATCTTGGATTAAACTGAGTTCCAACACCGCCCCCTAGTGGGAGTCTCCTCTGTTACAGCATTTTGGTGCTAAAATTAAATTTAAAAAGCTATATAAAATGTCTTAAATAATTGTACGTACTTTCTGTCCCTTTCAAAAAAATTACAAATAACAATAAAATGTAAATTTAAATTTTTTTACATTAAAATTTATTTATAAATATAAATACAAACTTTTAAACAAGAAATATATTACAAAATGTTGGGGAAAAAGGATGCTGAAAATAATGTCAAACAATGTGGGAAATGCGTCTGACATTAATCACACGCCGAGACGCACATAAGTGAGTGTCAAAGTAACAAAGCAGTGAACAAGGCAGGAAAGACAAAGCTGCAGAGACATTAATGTGGACTGTTCAAGGTTGGTTCTGGTCCAGATGGCCCTGCAGCCACAGCAGCTGTAAATCACAGTGCACACATTGTTCAAGGTGAAACCACAACAAATGAATTCTTGGACCTGTTTGTTGGTTTTATTAGTAAAATAAAGGTGTGTTGACAATAAAAGTCAAGTTAGGTTTGAGGTTTGCTGCTGAACGGCTGCTTCTGTGTCTTTAAGTGATCACATCTCGTCTCCCTGCACGCATTAACCTTCAGCCACGTTGCCCCTTTGACTTTTCATTGATTGTAGCGGCCCGTTTTGTGTCTTTGTGTGTGTGTGTGTGTGTGTGTGTGTGGGCTCGTGTCAGGCAAGACAGATAGAGGATGAAGGTGGTGGGTGTTTCTGCGGTGCTGATTGAATGGGTCATCTTGGAATGGCCGTGCAAGGAATGCTAGCTCCTGTTTATCATCCACACAGACACATGCAAATAGATGCCTGCAAACACTTTTTTTTTAAAAACCCAATACAATCATAGTGCACTAGACTTTGTCATACTTTTTGTGCATTCCTGAGTGTCAGCTCCTATTAAATATGCAATTCTAGCTACAAAAATGCGTTATCACGCTGTTCTGTTGCTCGTCTGACTGATAGCTAATTTATGATCTGTCTTGTCATGGCCAAGTATTCTATAATGATTACAATTCTGGCCAAATACACTGGAAGGCTGGTTATTTATTAGGCAAGTTGTATTTTCCAACATTAATTTATTATCAAGCAACAGCACGGCGCTCTTGGTCAGACTTTAGAATGTTTGTTTTCTGGGGAGCTAAAGACCTCAGTGTCACTGCCTCTCTGCTCTAGCCACTTCATAGACATCTTTTTTCGGGAACAAAGCACAGTTTGATGCCAGATTGTCCGATAATCTAATTATATCCAGTATCCAGTACTCCTTAACGTGTCTTAATGCAGCTCTGCAGCCCATCCGGTGACCAAGTCCTGTAGGTCGGCGGAGGCTGGACCTTGAGATTTATGAAGTATTTTATTAAAAGTAACTTACCACAGTGTCACGCTGGGATCCAGTATTATTAAAAAAATGAAAGAAGCAGAATAAGGGAGTAAAAGTAGCGTTTTGGCAGGAAAAAAGTCCTTTGCAAACATAATAATACTCTTTTTTTCAGACATTATGGTGTATGAAAGATAAATGGCATTTCAATCAATAAAATGTCATGAAATAATTTAAAATGCCAATAAGTTAAAAAAAAACTATTATGAAATACATAAATTGATCGTAAAATAAGCAATGCATGAAAAAGGTGAGCATATAAATGTTTGAGACCCTAAGGCCACCAAACTGGACTCCCTTAACGCCTTGACTGCGCCTAGAAATTCTGTCCATGAAGGTTATGAACAGAATCGGTAACAAAGGGCAGCCTTGGCGGAGGCCAACGTTCACCGGAAACAAGCTTGACTTAACTGCTGGGAATGCTGCTGCTTTGATTGTACAAGGACCGAATGGCACGTAGTAGCGAACCACCAATCCCGTACTCCCGGAGCACCCCCCACAGGACACCACGAGGTATGTGGTCAGTTGCCTTTTCCAAGTCTACAAAGCACATGTAGACCGGTTGGGTAAACTCCCACATACCCTGCGAGGGTGTAGAGCTTGTCCAGTTTTCCCTGACCGGGACGAAAACCACACTGCACCTTCTGTAACCGACGTACCATTCTCTCCAGCACCCTGGAAAAAACTTTCCCGGGGACGCTGAGGAGTGTGATCCCCCTATTCTTGGAAAACACCCTCCGGTTACTCTTTTTTAAAATGGGGACCAGCCCCCCGGTCTGCCAGTCCAGAGGTACTGTTCCCAACTTTCATGTGATGTTGAAGAGGCGTGTCAGCCAAGACAGTCCTCCAACACCCAGAGCCTTGGGGAACTCAGGGCGAAACTCTTCCATCTCTGGAGCCTTCCCACTGGGGAGTGTTTTAACTACCCCAGATACCTCAGGCACGGTGATAGAACTGTCCACGTTTGTGTCCTCAGACTCTGCTACCTCTACGGAACGTATGTCAGTCAGATTGAGAAGGACCTCAAAGTATTCCTTCCACCGGCTATATCCTCCGTCAAGGTCAGTAGGCTCTCGTCCGCACTGTAAACAGTGTGAACTGCAGACTGCTTACCCTTTCTGCGGCGTCAGATGGTTTGCTGGAACCTCTTCGAGGGCCATCAAATGTCGTGCTCCATGGCCCCACTGAACTCCTCCCGCACCTGAGTTTTTGCCTCGACCACCGCCAAAGCTGCGTGCCGCTCGGCCTGCGGGTACCTGTCAGCTGCTTCGGGAGTCCCACAAGCCATTCATGCTTCATAGGACCTCTGGTGTCCACCATCGGGTTCGGGTCTTACCACCACGACTGGCACCAACCAGTGGGAACTGTGACTGGCTGCCTCAGCAATGGAAGCACGGAATACGGACCATTCCGACTCAATATACCCGTCTTACCCCGGGATGCAGGTGAAGCTCTGCCGGAGGTGAGAGTTGAAGACTCGACTAACGGGAGACCCTGCCAGACGTTGCCAGCACAGTCTCACTAAACATTCGGGTCTTCCGGGTCTGTCCGGCATCCTCCCCCGCCATCTAATCCAACTCATCACCAGGTGGTGATCAGTTGAAAGCTCAGCCCCTCTCTTCGCCCGCGTGTGCAGAACATGCGGACACAGGTCTGATGATACGACTACAGAGTCGATCATAGACCTGCGACCTAGGGGGACCTAGGTGGATGTCCTTATGGTCGAAAGTGGTGTTTGGTATTATTATATTATTATTTGTAATTTTAGCACATACAAATGTTTTAGTGATTGCACTTGAGTGTGGTGGTCCTGCTGGGTCTCTCGCTCTGCTCCAAGCTGTGCACTGATGTCCAGGCCCTCCGTCTGTCTCTTTGTAGCACGCGTCCACCATGCTGTTTCATCTCTCTTGCTGTCACTATGTGCTTAAGCAAACACCGTGTTCAAAAAGGAGGATATGATTTGTGTTACCTTTCTTTTGGGCAAAGATGACTCAGGTATGGGAAATGGGTAGATGGATGGTCTCCCAGCATTCATCTCATAGAGTAGATGAAAGCAACAATATGACATATTTTGTCCTAAAAACACCAGCATCAGAATAATTTGGAGGCTACTAGTCCCTAAAAGGGACAATAACAGCTCTGATGTCGCTATGGTGACATCAGAGCTACTTTACTGATCTCTGGACCAGCCAGGACACTTTTTTTTCTTTCAATATCCCTATTTAAGATGAATCTTTTTTAATTGGATTTCAATATAATATAGACTGTACTATACTGTAACATAATTATTTATATAAATGATCAAATAAATATAACATATCTAAAATAATAGTTATTTAAAATTATATTTCACAATTGTAATTAACAGCCACAAAATTAATTTATTTTTTATTATAACTAAATATTTTAGTATTAAGGTTTATTTATATAATATACTATTAATATTTTTAATTGTTACAATAGAAAGGAATAAATATGTAAATAATTCCATTAGTCATAAAATAATAAATGGTTTCAGTATAAATTCATTAAGATTATATTTTACAGTTTATTGAAGTAAAGTAAGATAATAAATCAGTGGACATATTTTTGGATTAATTGATTTATTTTTGAATTATCTGCCAAATTCTTTTATATTTAAGGATATTTCTTGTTAGCGTTCTGTTCTGCATAAAGCCTTCTACAGTCCATTCCGGACATTGTTAGACTTTCTTTCAGTTAAATGGAACGGTTCTGTTCTTTAAGTTGCTGGTTTGGGAGTGGACACGTCATAGCCGCCTCAGATTGGCGTCCTTTGGAGAAATATTTTACACTTGGTAATGATATTCTACACTTTGGCAGTGAAAATGACGCCCTAGGTGGGTGTATATATATAAAGAAAGGGGCGTGTCGACCTTCAGTTTCCCACACTAACCTGCACCAACTTAGCCTCCCCACCCACCTGCACCAACAGCCGCAGGAAATGAGCGATGTAACTGTAAACGCAGATTTGCTGATCTAGTTCTTGCTAAAATAGTCTTCATGGTGTGTGTGTGTGTGTGTGTGTGTGTGTGTGAGAGAGTGTGTGTGGGAGGGGGTGGGGGGGTGCTGTTGTGTGCTGAGTGAGAAAGGCAGTCATTGTAATACAATATTTCGTTTATTTTGTTTTAGAGGCTACTTGCGAGCTTTTATCATAATATAACTTGATTCAACACACATTAACTTTATTTTGAAGCACTCAATAGTGTGCCTTTCTCTACCCAAAGCCAGTTATGTTACTGCAAATAATACTGTGTTCAGTACATGGAACATTTATGGCAGAAATAGCTGTAGGAGACATGCACGGATAGTGCATCATATGCTGCATATATCATTGAAATACCCCATAATAACAACAATAACGAATGCGCACAATTACCTTTTCATCTATCTATTGTGCAATATGGCAAAAAATATTTTGTTTGTTAGTAGGGCTGTTCCGATCCCATCTTCAGGATTGGGATCAGCTGCAGATCCACTGTATTTTGAAGATCGGATAAGATCGGATTGGCCAGATCTGGTTGCCGTAACTGTGGGCCACACTGATTAATGGCAGGTGCTGAAAATGCACCTCAAAGCTGGTTGCCACTCAACTTCTGACACCCGGAAGAAGAAGAAAATGCAACGACATCATGCAGACATGTCCGCGGTGTACCGTGGTGAAGTTAGATTCCACTCACTGTGCCCGGACTCCTCTGTCATGGTGCCGGGAGCTCGCAAAGGATGTGCCGCTTTAACCGCTAGTTGATCTAAATCACACCACAAATTGATCAATAACGACGTCAAGTGATTAGTCCTACCCTAAAGGTATTTTTTGGTTGAATAGTGAGACGTCGGGATGGCTATAATTGAGTCGAGCATTTATTTGCTTGTGAACACACAGAACTCAGTTCTTGGTGCAGCACAGTACCACATGCATTGTGCAAAGACACATCCAATCTACACGCTTGACTCTGAAGGCTTGCTCTATCCAGCATGCTGAGCGTCACTGCCCTCTACAGACCACACACTAAACAGCAGCTTGGAACAACACAATATACCCATCGCTACAGTATATTGCACACCCATTTTTTCCCAGTTTTATATTTTATTAGATGGACTTTTTGTTTTCTACGGAGGTTTGTTACAAAAGCCAAACAGTAATGTTGGTCATGCTGTGTAATAAAAATAGTCAATTCAGCAATACTTTGGTTGCATTCCTTTTAATGCTTTGATGAGCTACTTTAATTATTGTATTCAATTCCACAAATTCATGTTTGTAACAAAACTAACTCAACATAACTATTTTTTTTTTACAAAAAATGGATCGGGATTAGGTCAGATTGGGAAAACTATTGCCAGAAAATGTTCTTCCATGTCCCATTTCCAACAATTCCTGAAAAATCTATTCAGAACAGTTCAAGTTATTTTGAACACAAACAAGCAAACAAACCAGCAGATAAATGCCGGCAGAAACATAACATCTGTGCTGAGCTCTGTGCTGTGCTTGGCGGAGGTAAAGCGGAGGTACTAGAAGCGCTATATGGTCGGCCTTGCGTATCCTGGCCTATCACGATTGGCGTATTTCTCAAAATGCTTCTCAATTTTGAGCGACGTGATTATTTTGACATGTTTTTGCGTTATTAGAAGATTAATTCGGGGTTTTTTTTGTTTTTTTTGTTTCTTTGTTTGAAGAATATCTGAGACATCTCTCCCCGGGAGTCCTCACGGTAATGTCTAATGTTGTGTATTTTCCGTGTTTATGAGTCACTTTCAGGTACCGTGAAGTGTTTGCCATTTCAGGCTAAGAAGCTGCGCTTTGTGATGTTCTGCTGGACCCATTAGGAGATTTACTGCTTGGAGCTGTGCTGCACATTAGCAGCCCGTCAAACTGCTATATATACTAGTACTGTATGTGTGTGTGTGTGTGTGTGTGTGCACTGGTGCTCTTTGGGCATGCAGGGCGGTCAGAAGGACATGCAGGCGTAGTGTTATATTACAGCTCATGATTAAAATCCATCCATGGATGAGCATCATGGGTGTGCCAATGTGTAAAAGCGCCACAGGACTTGAGAGATTGCTCTCACACACACACACACACACACACACACGCACACACTTGTCTCGTCCTCCACTACCGCCCTCTCGTCCTCTCCCTCACTGGTGAGATGCTCACTCTTTCTATCTGAGGCGCTCTCAAAGTCAAGGCTGCTCTGTGGTGAACCGTCGCTGTGATTGATTTCTGACGCTCATATCAACACTCCGGGACGAGTGACAGGCTGGCGGAGACAGGGAGACAGAGAGAGAGTCTCGGACCCAGTCATTGACTCAGTCGGGTGACGAGTGTTTGCGGCCGTCGGCGTGAGCGATGTGTTACTAGTGCTGATCAACTTCTCTCAGTTAGCCTCTTCCCGCCAACAGTCAAGAGGATTCTCCAAACCGCAAATGGGTTGCTACCACAGTCCATACTGGTGCACCAATGGTGGGATTACTGTGTCCTCTGAGGGATCTGGGAGCAACCATCAATGAGGACCGGGGTCGCTTTCACTCACTTCAGTTTGTGACTCCACGCCGTAGCCCCACCGTGAGGCGCTGGTTAGGATGGGGAGGATGCCTCCACTGCTGGTGCTGTTGCTGGTGGCCCTTCTGGTCGAAGTGCAAAGCGCGGTATCTTTGCCGGGGGACGGCCCGGTGAAGCATAAAGGGAGCTGGAGGTGGAAAGGTGACAGGATCCGTGAGTAAACGTCTCAGCCGTCATATTTGGGCGCTTTCTTTGTATTTTCTCCAGAAAATCAGAATAATGTGACTGCCTGGTATTGGTTTCTCAACTATGGGGAGTACCAGCTGTCATTTAAGAATTGATATTTACTCTTCTGTCCAACGTTTCGCTTTCTTTTGGGTCCACATTGCAATGTTGAGCAAGGTTTGGTTTGGAATGCGCCGCACTTATTCCTAGTCTTCAGCTTTACAGGTGCCACCTATGCTGTGCCAGATGCGGCGTTCTACTGGGGAAGAGTGGGACAATACATGATATGCTGCTTAATGAAAGTTTGCTCAGTTGACAAATCGAGAACATGATTACACGTTTCCGTCTTGCCCTGTCCGTTGCAGCTTGAGCCCTGGCAGCTCCGTCGGCTTGCTGCTGTGCCTCTCTCAATGCAGCTTGAAGACAAAAAGGCTTGAATTTGCGTACGTTGATACATTTTCTGGCATCACGTGATCCACGTCATTATGCTTGCGTCACATGACTGGCATATCGTCATTGTTTTATTTCTATTACTATATTGATGTCTGTTGCTTTGTCTGACTAAGTCCTGGGAACTTTATTTCTAGCACGCTCACTTGGGTCCATGTGCTAAACAGTCGCCTCTCGCCACTCTGTGCTCCACTTTATCACCATTTTTCCAATATTTTTTATATATGAATACAAAAAAAATCATATTGTGGTTCCTTGCTGGTTCATGGTTGACTTCGATCTATTATTAGTCAAAAATATGCATATAATTGTATTATATTTATATATATAGTACGTATTTTGGGCTTAAAATAAGCATTTCAAGCATAGAAATGGCTAAACAAACTAAAATACAAAGACTAAGCATTCATACTGTACTCCCATACTGTATGCATATCTAATGTATCATCATCATATTCAAACAAGTTGCAGAATTTTCACAGGTTAGTAGTTTTGTGTAAGAACTGTGTGCGTGTAATTAGAATGTAAAAGTGCTTAAGTATTGTTACTATATAAGCATGCAGTAAGCCTTTAAAATGAAACAAACTGGAGGCTAGGAGTATGTTTACGTCTTATTTCCGCTCATTATGTCTGTTTTCGTGGGTATTACAAGTGCAAAGGTGGGTATAGGGGTGTTATTTCATATCTAGAGGACTCTAATAATGTTTAAGAAATCAAAAGGTTAGAAGGTCATAAATGAAAATGATTAATTAGGACTTGTACTTTGCAGAAATGGACAAACAAAAGGATGATAAAATGGAATCAAACTGGTTGAGAAATACACATAGCTTTACAGAAGCCATGTCTGCTGTGGGACATGTCATATTTTATATGACCTTATCATATTTTGGTTGTTTTTGCTGCCATTTTAGTTCATCATCACCTTACCTAGCATCACTTTCACTCTTGATACTTTCCGGATCATTAATGGCTCTGCGGTGCGTTGTAAAAGTCCACTCAAGCGTGATGCTGCCTCACTAAAGTAAACGCTGAGTGTTGTTGCTCTCAGTGACTTCGTTACGTATGCTGACACGCAAGAGGAGCGGATGTTGAAAGCGAGCGGCCAGCGGGAAGACGACGTCGTCCCGGCCTTCCGGCCGCTGACAGCTAATGGGATTGTTTGGCATCGTACCGCCCGCTCGGCTCTTCAGTGATGAAGTGGCGAGCGTGGCCCCCCTCATGTCCGTCCCCTGTGTGGAGGTTAAAGGGACAACGCTGTCTTGGTCGCGTTCCAAGATGAAATGACTTCGATGGGATTGGAAGCGGACCTGCTTTTCAAGGATACTTGAACTTTATTAGAACCTGGAGTGACGGTGCAGATCCGGCAGATGGGGCAAATCTGTCTTTTTCGATATATATTGAATAAAGAACAGCGTATCTGCTGGGAAATCAATGTTTCACATACGAGTGTGGACTTGAGTGTATTTTGCTCTGTAGCTTGACCTAAGGGTTATGCTTTTATCTCGGCAAAGATGTCACAACTGATCCATTTATTTTTCTGTCCTGTTTTTCACACAGAAATAGAAACTTTCAGTCGTGAGTTTAGCCTTGTTAGCTGGTTTGATGGAGGGATTACCCAAAACTTTGCAACTGTGAAACTTTGTGGAGGCACCACATGCGCCACACAATATGCCTTACTTAACACCTTACATCACTCTCCATTAGTCTTAACAACGATTCGATTCGAGTCACAATTCCCGGTTGCCGATTCGATTCAAGGACGATATTGGTTCATTCAGAACGATTGGTCACAATTCATTCATTCATTCATTCATTTTCTGTACCGCTTATCCTCATTAGGGTCACGGGGATGCTGGAGCCTATCCCAGCAGACTTTGGGCGAGAGGCGGGGTACACCCTGGACTGGTCGCCAGTCAATCGCAGGGCACATATAGACAAACAACCATTCACACTCACATTCATACCGATGGACAATTTAGAGTCACCAATTAACCTAACATGCATGTTTTTGGAATGTGGGAGGTAACCGGAGTACCCGGAGAAAACCCACACACGCACGGGGAGAACATGCAAACTCCACACAGAGATGCCCAACGGAGATTTGAACCCAGGTCTTCCAGATCTCCTGACTGTGTGGCCAATGTGCTAACCACTCAGCCACCGTGCGGCCCACATTTATAAAATGTTTAGTGTTATTATTCACATATTTACCACCTGATAAATAGCCTTGGGTGTCTGGGCATGGGAGTCTGACCTTCAACATCACCCCTCCCATGTTGTCACCTTAATCAACATTTTAGCATGAATGGTCAGACATTTTCTGGAGAAACAGTTTGCATTGATTTGTCTCCTGACATGCAAGTGTTTTTAAATTGTTCTTCTCGATATTCTGAAAGTGTTGATCTTGTCCCGCATCTATTTTGGAGCCAGCAGCAGATTTCCAAGTTGTCCATATCTTGTTGTCAAGATATGCATATCAATTTCAGTTTAGTATATTTAAAAAAAGAAAATCCCATATCTCAGTTTCTGTCTTATATCTCAAAATAAATACTTAACAATTTAAGGGGGGTTTCTTGTAACTGCAAATTGTTTTGTATGCCAAATAAAATACACTATTTGTGGGCAGCAGAAAGGGAACATGCTGATCAACAACTGAGCATAAATTGCTAACGATTGAAGGGCTGTAGTATAAATTTTAAAGTAAATGATGAATGTTAGTGTCGTCTGTGCAACAGTGAGTTTTCCTGGCTAAGTGCTTGGAGCCCCATCAGTTGGCAAGCATAAGAACCGAATGTCCTTGGATTGCTGTTCTCTGACAATGTGAAGATTCATGACGTTTCCTCTGTTGTAATATTTAACTAAACATTCCTTGTGTGGGCGGGGGGGAAATACAAGCATTTGGAAGTCCGCTTTGTGAAAATAAAACATTGCATAAGGGCTGTTTTTATAACTCTTATGACAGCTTATCTGCTGAGTTGGGGGGGGGTGCTCTGCGTTGGCTTGGACCACCAGTATAGCCTCACGCTGAGAGTCAAGTCGAAAATGACCTGCAAAACATCCATCTGCTTACAGAGCTCACAGCTTGCAGGTGTTGTGAGGACATTTTATTTGCAAATGTACGAGTTCCAGCTCGTGCTTAATGCCATTGTTTGCTCTTCTCTTTGGTGATCCAGTCCAGAGCTTCACTTTTATTGAGGACATGTGGACTTTACTGCTGAAATTCTACATTGGTGGTCCGTTTAAGAGCTTCAGTGATTTTTTTTGTGCTCGGACCGTAACCTCGACAGCCAGGAGAATCCCAGCCAGATAACCACTAACATGCACTTTGGATTAGCATGTAGTATCACAGGTGTGTGTGTGTGTGTGTCCATGCTTCACACATCAGAGCTGCCTTTTTGCAGCACAAAAAAAATAATAAGTTGGTTCTACACCTGTATTTTTAAGCGCACACACACACACACGTTCAAATAATCCATCGTCCTGCACGTGAAATCACAGTAAACATAAAATGTGCACGTGTCTGTGTACCCGAGTGCTTGTGGGAAGTGTTCACACAAGAGATAAATTAAATATCTCGTTCTATTTTTAGCCATTTACCACATAGACGCTTTACATCTTTCACGTCTGGAATCTTTTTCCACAATTTGCTTGACAAATATGATGATAACTCCTTGTTTGGTCATTGTGTGTTTGCAGCAATGCACACAGGGAAATTGAAGAGTGTTTTTAGTTAGTCGCCTTTTGCCCGGGCTTTGGTTCCTTGCCCTGACGTCGCCTCCTGGTGATGCATGAGGCAGATTATAGGATTTAAGGCCAATTTACTTTGCTCTAGATGCTAATAGAAGTCCTAGGAAGACGGCTGGATGCAATTCCGTCTGAAGACCTTGGCTCAAACTTTCTGAAATGTATTAGCACAGAAGGGAAAAATAGCATACTGTAATATTCATACATTTGCTGGTTCAGTCAAAAGAACCTTGTTAACCTCTACCACAGTATTTACACAAAGCAGAAGCCATAGTTTTATCCGATAGATGGCAACAGCGACATTCAGTTCACTGCGAGTGTGTGAATTAAACCATTGTTAATGAACTGTGGCTTGAATCCTGTGACTTTATCTGAAAGACCAGATGGAGTCCAGACGCTCTGTATCTGACCGCAGCCTCAGTCGTCATCAGAAACCGGGCCAAAACCAGTAGGAACCTCAAAGGCACATGTTCCACTGTGTTTAAGGAATGTTTGATCACTGCTGACCAGGGTGGATGATGTCAAAACCAGGGCAGGATTTCCCTCTTTCTTCTCTATACAGCGGTTCCTCCCTTTTCCTTAATAACCCTTACCCAATAAAACTGAATTGTACACAAAACAAACACATTTTTCCCATGAGAAATAATAGAAATCCAACTCATCCATTCTGGACACCCAAAAAATATTAACACCAAACAGAATTTTATAGTGAACTTGACAAAAGAGACACCAACACACAGAATTTCTTGTTTGGACACTCAATGTTGCTATAATTGAGACAGTATACATGACTCATCTGCCAAACACAGATGGGAATTGTAAAGCACTACACTTTTCACCGTTGCTTTTCACCACAAATACCTGACAAACTTTACTATATCGGAAATATTTTCAATATGTTTGATAGATTTTATAAGACAACAATGCCAAACAAGAAATTATATTCATCTTACCAAAACTTACTTTCCACTGAACTTTTGAACATTTCCCAAACACTTTGGCAAAAGGATCCCTGTTCCTTAAAAGGTTTGTTTCTTAGACCGTAAAATGAGGTTGTCCTGGAAATGAGCGGCCAAAGTGAGTTTTTAGTTGAAAATTGGAGAAAACAATTTAGGATAAATGGCTTTTGAATGGTTTTCACACTCATTGATTTGATCTCTTGAAAGCTCAACCTTAAAAACCTGGTGGTAAATCTTTTTTATGTATCTGTACGACCTTCTGTTGGGACCTTAGTCACGATGGTGCGTTCTGTTACCGTGCATGTTAGCAGGAAGATTCTGGTGGTACAGTCAGATGCTCATTACTAAAATTGTGGCGGTACAACTTTTATATCAGTTTTATCTAGTTTTAACAACTTTTTTCTCTTCCAATACGATATTCATATTGCAGGCTTGAATATCGGCTGCACTTTAGTTCAGGATCGCCGATTCGTTCATTTCACTGTCAATCAAAAAGGGATTCTTCCTCAGACAGATCATCCAATTAAAATGCTGAATGCAAACCTCTGGGCCAGCCCACTGTCACATATACCCCCAGAGTCGCTGAGTCTCCGATGTGCAGGACAAAGCATAGCGCTTGGGGAATAAAAACGAGAAGGAAGTGGTGTCAGTTACCTGTGATAAGTAGCTGATTCTGAACAACATTCTGAGCAGTCTTAGAGCAATCAACACTGGTATGAGAAATCTTCTTGTGGTAGCAGCTAGGCATTATATAATATTATATAATGCCTATAATTGAGGACCTCAATTAAGAGTTTGAACCCGAAATTACTCGCTTTTGACAGGGGCTGGCTCGTTTCTGTTAGAGGTAATGACCTCTAGTTACTCAGTGGGAGTTTCCTGTGTAATTCTGCTTCAGTTGGTCGTATTGAACTTCCCTGGTTCTGTGCCACCACGGGAAACTTGTCAATGTCAAGTTTTGTCTGCTTTTTGTGACTTTAACGGAAAATACTGCCACACAGCCAACTCCTACTCCTTGCTACTTTTTAGCACATTAGCACACGCTGCTGTTTTGGTGTGAGATCTATCTGGTCGTGGCTTGATAGATATACTGATAGAATCGACTGCTTGTACGACTGGGTGTCAGTATTGGAAATTTTACATGGCGTCTGATTTATTTAAAAAAAAAAGAATGCAAAATTTACTTCCATCAGAGAACACAGCCTTGGACCAATCGGCAACAGCCCAGTTCTTTTTGTCCTTAGCCCAGGTGAGATGGTTCTGATGCTGTTTGTTCAAAAGCGGCTTGACACAAGAAATACAGCTGAGAACCGTGTCTTGCATACGTCTGTGTGTGGTGGCTCTTGAAGCACTGGCTCCAGCTGCAGTCCACTCTTTGTTTTGTTTCACAATCCTCTCCAGGGTTATACCTATTTCTTGTACACTCTTTTTTTTACCACATCGTTTCCTTCCCTGCGTCTTGCTGTTAATATGCTTGGACACAACGCTCTGTGAGCAGCCAGCTTCTTTAGCATTGACTTTTGACTTGTTTTGCCCTCCATGTGAAAGTGTGTTTGGAATGAATTAGCTGTTTGGAATGGGACACTAGCTGTCTTCAGTATTGAAGCTTTTGACAATATTCCAATTTTCAGAGATACTAAATTTGAGCTTTTCATTAGCTGTCAGTTATAATCATAACAATTAAAAGAAAAACACTGGAATATGTCGGTCTGTGTGCATGTAAATGAGTTTCACTATTTAAATGAAATTACTAAAATCCATCAACTTTTTCATGATATTCTCATTTATTGGACAGCACCTGTTTAAAGACAGTACAATAAACATATTCATACATTTTTCAGATATTATTATTATTTTTACATACATATGTAACCTACACGCATATATGCACTTTATACTGTGTTGCTAATATTTGTCATTTTGTAGTGAACATATTAACAGCTCAGTTATCATCAGCTTGGCTTCCAGTGAATAAAGAAGCAGGAAAAAGTCTGCGCCAGGAGAAAAATAAAAATGTAGGTTAGAAGAAGATAAATAGGAACACCCGCTCTTCTGGCAGGAATGATCTTTCTGAGGTTTCTTTTAGCTTTGCACTTTCCGCCATTGTTCCATCACATTAAAACCACATCAGCACATTTTTACGTTCACATTTGACAGAATGAGTTCAATTTGTGTTTCATTACTCTTCTTGCTGATGAGACAGTTTCGCGTGTGAAGGAAGCATCGTGTTGGGTCGGCACTCAGTGATGGAATCCTGCTTTCCTTCCACCTCAGCGAGGAGGTGATAATTATATATACTGTACATATCCCACCCGCGGCGTGCGGAACATCTTTACGCACCGGGCGCCGTGACCCGCTGACAGTTAAGCAGCGACATTGCGGCTCTGGAAGCTTCATGAGCAACAGGAGCACATGTGAGGATTGCAAACAGCAGCAGGGAGAATTTGGCATGGTGCTGTTAAGATGCTGACAGCACCTTTTATCTATCTTAGATTGATGTGGTGGCTTCTGCTTTTTGTTTGTCGTTGCTTAGACAACCCTCTTGTTGAACCC
This sequence comes from Oostethus manadensis, assembly GCA_024372805.1. Classification (NCBI taxonomy): domain Eukaryota; kingdom Metazoa; phylum Chordata; class Actinopteri; order Syngnathiformes; family Syngnathidae; genus Oostethus; species Oostethus manadensis. Next base: position 108,237 of record QODF01000101.1, read on the forward strand.
CTTATTAAAAGCTATACGTCCCGTAGATACGATACCACTTTGATAGCTCAGGCACATAGTTCACTGCAAGGTTGCATGTGTGTGTTCTTCCACTAAGTCGACAAAAAATCAGGTTTTCTTTGGGTTTGAAGACACTGATGTTGCAGAATTATACTGCTGAACATACAGCATGCTCAGTTAACATCCCTGTGGCAATGTGGGTGGGTGTACCACCTTTTAAGTTGTGGATCTGAAGGATGACATCATGGGATTCATCAAAAAATATAATAGCACGGTCTAGGGAATGGTTATTATTCCACAGTATATATGAACATTTGAAGGGGAACTGTTTCTGTGCTTTTTAAAACAGTCCCTCTGTGTTTTTTGTTTGTTTTTAGAATGATGTGGTGGACGGGCTGCTTTTGTCGAGTCTTATGTTAAAATAACAATATGTAACAATTTTACCTCAAAATACTAATGCTACGCTGTCTTGTGATAGGCCAGTGCTATTTCAATAATCATCTAAGTGTATGCAGAATGCTGGTGCCAGCACCTTATATAATGGGTCGTACAGATTAATAAAAACATATTTTGAGGTTCTCAACAGTATTTCAAATCGTGGAGGTGTGAAAATTGTTTACCCTCAAGCAGGGACATGACATAAAAGAATGAACAAATTATCATAATTAACTAAACTATTTGACTTAACATGGCATCTTTGATATCCTGTTGTTGCTGCACTGGCTTGTAAAAAGCAGAAAAGTGTCTCTGGTTGGGTATACAAAACTGGTGGATCAGCCAGGACACCTCACATGTTGTCTTAATGCTACCATAAGTTAAATCTTATGGTAACAACAATGTGTAACAATTGTACCTTACAGTAACGGTTTCTGTAGCGCCGCACGGTGGCTGAATGGGTAGCATGTTGGCCTTACAGTCAGGAGGTTCTGGGTTCCAATCTCTGTTAAGCATTTCTGTGTGGAGTTTGAATGTTCTCCCTGTGTGTGTGTGGGTTTTCTCCCTGTGCTTCGGTTTTTCTTCCCACATTCCAAAAACATGCATGATAGGTTAATTGGCAACTCTAAATTGTCCATAGGGACGAATGTGAGTGTGACTGGTTGTATGTCTTTGTTTGTCTATATGTCCAGGGTGTACCCCGCCCCCCGCCCAAAGTCAGCTGGGATAGGCTCCAGCATACCCGCGACCCTAATGAGGGTAAGCGGCATAGAAAATGAATGAATGAATGAATGAGTAAACGGTTTCTGTACCATGCTGCTGCTACTACCCAATAAAAAGGTGAATGGCGTCCATGGCTGCTTTGGCTACCCTAAATATTAGGGTCTTTAATATTGGTGGGCCAGCCAGGACACGTCCCATGTTATGTTAGCACTAGTGTAGGTACTAACAAAAGTTAAGTCTGGTATTATTTACAAATTATTCAAATTGGTACTTTTGAAACGGGGCCTGAATTGATTCCCATTTTTTGTCCAAAAATTATGTTGAATGCAAGTTGAACAGAATAGTCATTTCAATACATTAATTATACAGTATAAATACAATTATACCTAAGTAATACATTTATAAGTGTGAAATAAAATATACAACAAATAGTCATCCAACTGCAGAGCATATAAAAAAAACTGCTTGTGTTGATGTTTACATTTTGCACCTGCACCTTGATTGCTGTGACCGTGATTGGTGGACAACCAGGAAGTGTGGTTCTCTCTTGGAGATTTTTCTTGGAGATTAATAAATTATCTACCTAGTCTGTCTGTCTACCTAGTCTGTCTGTCTGTCTTGCTGTTTTGGAGCGTGGCGGAGAAATGAGTGTGTGCAGCTGGAACTGAGCGCTGCTGTTGGCGTGTTAAGGTTGGCAAAAAAGTTTTAAAAGAACGCCAGACTCTGTGTGAGCCTGTCAAGATGCTATATTACTTACAAGACTAGATAAACTTGCGCAATATAACTTTTTGCACATGGCTGAGTCTACGTTCATTTAGCACCAAAATGAGGTATCAATGTACTTTTTTTTACGTCAGTAGCTTCGGTACCCATGACTACTCATGACTTAAAGCAGTGCTTCTCAAATAGCGAGGTGTGCCTGCCCGGTGGACCACGGTGAACCGTCATTGAGAGGCAGGGAGTACTTTCACTGTTAGTGAAGACCTGCCAACAAGTACACATTTATTGTACTCAACATGCACTTTGACTTGAATACGCTTGTATGAGTCACTTCTCCCTTTTTTGTTGCATTTTCCTGGTTTCATTTTTGATTTCAGTCTGCAGACTACAGATAAAGAAATAGATATTATCACTTTGGGCTGATGTTTAAGCTTTAATGTCATGTTGATGCTACACTGGCTTGTAATGAGCAGTATAATATCTGTGTGGTTGCCATGGAGATGCTCACTTACGTTAAGAGTCTAACAGAGCAGCGGATCAGCCTCCCATGTTGTGTTAGCGTTGGCATCGGTGTTACGTGCATTTATAGAACTTTTGCTGCTTTTGATCATGTTTTGGGTTGTCTGTTTTGGCCTTAGTGGCTTAATAGGGCATTGCACTGCATTGTCCTACTGCAAATAGCCTTATCACAATAAAGCCCATTGCACATTTTTACACATGGTTTTAGAGTGCCATCTGTAATAGTTTCAACAGAGTGCTCCGTGTTGCCGGATAAAAGTGCAGCGGAATAATGCACACCACATGAAGGCCGTGTCGCGGCCATATTAGCACCAGATGTGCGACACTGGCCTCCAGTGGATTTACCACAATAAAACTTGCATTTTGAGCGCTGCGATGCGTGCAAACGCTTCTCTCTCTCTCGAGGACACGGTGACAGCGTCTTAGAAATCCAACGCACTTGAGTGTAGGGGTTTTATTTGGATGTTTATGCATTGAAGGTTGGGTAAGGCGATACACTGCGGTAAAGTTCCACCTGAAAAGATGGAATTCGGATCAACGTGAGCGGTGAAGGTTAGGTGAGAGAAAGAGCAAAGGCATTTTTCCTGGAATTACAAATGTGCTCCTTGGTGCCTACGGCCTCTGACTGGTCATGTGACACCACATCAAAAAACCTCTGTGGTTATAGTGTATGCAGGGATGGAGAACGACTGACTAAGCTTTGTGTATTGCAATTTAGAGATGATTTATTTGTGTATTTGAGGGGGAAAACACTTTTACTCGCGTTAGTGTTTATTACCCGTCGCTTAAAAGATGAAACCGGTGGTTGACGAATGCTTTTTGGCCAGAGCTGAGGTTACATTTCAGCAGATGTTTGAACTTAAGTGCAATCAAATGCTGATGTTTTTGCTGTAAACTTCATTAAATAGATCATCACCAAAGGGGAAAAGGGGGATTGTGTTTATTAGGTTGAGGACGCCTCTTAAATGAATAGTTGATTTATATCATCATTACATAAATAATTAAACAGGACTTCTTTTAGGATTAGGTTTTGCAGTAAATACTCTGACACCCCAAACGAGCTTGTTTACAGGGCTTTTGCTTTAATCCTTTTGATTAAAGAGGAATGGAGCAGTTTAGCCGTCCAGCAATTGAATGCAAAAACACGCTCAAGCACGTCTTGGACATCCTAGCATTCATGTTAAACAGATTTCATCAAAGCTTTGTCAACATTAGAGAAATGGTCAATGACTTATTGTCAATTGATTGGTAAGTCCCGCTCATGCCCCGGCAGACACATTTTGCTGATGGCGGCCATGTTTTTCAGCCAATCTCGCTTGCTTGTCAGTCCCTTACAGGCGTGTACTAAATTTCGTGTCTAAATGTCATAAAGTATGACTCTAGGGAATGTTGGTATTTTATGAGGAAAAATTAGTCATTTTATTAGCATAAAGTTGACAAAGAAAGATGTTATAATATTATGAAAAACAAACAAAACAGTGAAAAAAGTTGTAATTTTTGGAAAATTAGGTGGAAAAGTCCTAATGTATGGAGCCCCTAAAGGGACATGGAGGAAAAAAAACTGATGGGGTAAAAAAAAAAAAGGTTCTGGAGCAAAAGAGGGCTCTGTCATTGTAAAGTGTATTCGGATCTTGCTGTCCTGGTTGATTTCATCAAGAACCAACTGCAATACTCCGGACACACACAGAAGTCTATGCAGGCTACACGGAAGTGTATTACGTTTTGCGTTCCCTCGCAATAGTTTTGCACAAGTAGAGGTTCCGTACTAATGTTATGAGAATAAAGTAAAAATATTATGGGAATAATAATAGTTTTAATTACGAGACAATTACAAAAAGAACGTTTCAAAAAATGGTTGGGAAAAAGCTTTAAAAGTGTTTTGATAGAAAATCTTTCCATTTTTCATCATTGTCTTATTCTGCAGAAATACAATATTCTTACTTTTGAGAATTTTAGAACATTTGAATTGGCGTGTTTTATTTATAGGGTTTTAAATGGACTGGCTCCACCACCTCTGGGTGACTTCATTAAAATGAAATCCACTATGAGTGGTAAGGTAACAAGAGCCTCTATGAGAGGTGATTGAGTAATTCCTTTCAGACGTACAACCTTCAGCCAACAGGTGTTATCAGTCAAAGGTACAGAAATTTGGAATAATATTCCAGTTGTTATAAGAGACTCGACTACCTTTAGTGCATTTAAAATCAATCTCAAACAATGGCTTAGGATGAACCAGATCTGTGACCATTAATTTTAAAATCCTTTGTTTCTATAGAGTATGTATTGTTGTACATTCTTATCGTGTTTTATTGTTTAATTTTACTGTGTATATAGTGTCATTGTGTTTTGTTTGGTGTTGTTTGTTTTTTTTTTTTTTTTCTCTTCTTCACCTGCCAAGGACTACAGATGTAAAGTAGCCTTTAGCTAATTCTGGCATATTTACACATACGTGTTCATCAATATGCATTGTCCCTTTAGAAATAAAGATTTAAAAAAAGAAAGAAATCAGCAGAAATTGAAAAAATGGCTGTAGTTTTACGTGATTACGATTATTAAGAAAAAAAAAGTCAGATTGTAATGAGGAAAACAGGATAAAGTCGTAATACTGAGAGGAAAAATAATGTCATTTTAGTAACATAGAGGTTACATTATTATGAGAAATAAACAAAAAAGTTGTGCTTTTCGGACAATTAGGTTGGGAAAACATTTGTAATTTTATGGGAATAGAGTCATAATAGGAGACGAAAATGTACAAATTGTTGAAATATTTGGAAATATTTGAAAAAATGCGGACACCCCTGGCTGACAAACAAATATATAAAACTAAAACGTGTACTAAGCCCAAAAAGGACCTGTTTGTGTAATAGTTGCCTCGTTATAATAGCGCTCTCAGTAACTGACATCACAACTTCCCGCAAAGGCCAAGGTCCAGTTTAGTACAGTTTAGTTACACATTTAATAATAATTGAAAAGATTCCAGTTGACACGCAAACAGCCGATGAACGAACGGCTTTTTGACCTACAGCATAACTACATGGCCATGGCAGCATATCAAGTGGAAACAAGTTTAATGAGATGATTTCATAACAGGATGTTTTGAGCACACGTTGCACAGGGTTGCTCATGCTCGTCTTATCAGCCTTGAAGGGCGATTTGAATGTGTCTCTAAAGTCTTTTGGTTGTTAAAAAAACGGCTCGATCTGTCAGCAAAGTCAGACAGCAAGTAGTCACGCTGTAAATCTCCATCCCGCCTTCATCCTTAAGAATTTTCTTTACTTGCCCGAGGCCTTTTCTTTCTTTTCTCTTTTTTTTTCACCCGAAAACCTAATCAATTTCATCCCCACTCACTTTTTGACACGTCATTTGTCTTTCGTTTAGCATGACACCGCTATCATCGCAACGCTCAAGGCGGGACGACGGCTCGTCCCACAGCTTCCCTGTCCAGCGCTGGCGCTCGCATTCCTTCTTCGCTTACTTTGTGGCTCTTTTTCGCACCAAAATAAAAAAACACAGCCTTTTTTGGCCCACTGATTTGGCTCTTTTGTTTGTAAGGGGACCAAACGCTTTAAAATAAACACAAAAAATGATGGTCTGTTATGGCGACCAGTCCAGGGTGTACCCCGCCTCCTGCCCAAAGTCAGCTGGGATAGGCTCCAGCATACCCCTGAGACCTTAGTGAGGATGAGCGGCATAGAAAATGGATGGATGATCTGTTGCGTATTTTCAAACCTTCTCTGTTGGGATGCCAGTATTGATCTGCTTGACTGCTGCCATTCTTAATTGACAAACTGCCCGCTGCCCTAATTTGTCATTCAAACAGCCCAGTGGGCTTTGCTGGTCTATGCATAATCCACTCAGTTCGGCCAGCCCCGTGTACCGCCCTGGGCTCAGACCTGTAGTCTGTAGAACGACAGCCCAGAGCACAAGCCGTTGTGCTAAAAGCCCGAACTGTCAACTCCACGTCTAGCATGACTCTTAAGGTGTCAGGGAATACAGTTTTGTCGCTTTGCCACACTGGCTTGCAATCGTAACAATTGGCTTATTTTCGGTCTTATTTTGCCAAAAAGATTTGCTGTGCAACATTTGAGTAGAGCACACTCCTCCGGTCGTAGTTTGTGAAGGATTTCATGTGCAACGCTACTGGACAGTGTGTGGTTTGAGGGGGGACGGACAGAGAGAGAAGAACAAAGAGGGAGAACAAAATTAGCAAGCACTTGGCTGAAAATGGTACATACTAAAAAAAGAGAAAAACATTGGTATTCCTTTTAAGACGGGACAGATCAACAGAAACGCTAGAAGCTAGAACAAAAGGGGATGAAGCAAAAAAAATAAAATAGATGCCAGAACAAAAAAAATATTAGTACTTTTGATTAGTACTATTTTTAAGCGGGGGCAGTTCAAGAAAAAAAAACTGAACACAAAAACAGCCAGAAGCAACAACATCAACTCATACTCACAACAGAAATAGAACCCACCACGAAACAAAAAAACAATACAACAGCACCAACAACAACCACTAGTACTATTCTTAAGAGGGGCCAGATAAAGAAAAGTGCTAGAAGCCAGAACTAAAAACAAAAAGACATCCATGTGTACATATTTAACAGGGGACAGAGCAAGAAAAAATAGATGCCAGAACAAAAAAAAACTGCAGCTGCAACAACATCAACTAGTGCTATTTTTTAAGAGGGGACAGATAAAAAAAAACGCTAGAAGCCAGAACTAAAAACAAAAAGACATCCATGTGTACATATTTACCGGGGGACAAAGCAAGAAAATATAGATGCCAGGACAAAAAAAAAACAGCAGCAACAACGACATTCACTAATACTATTTTTAAGAGGGGACAGATAAAGAAAAACACTAGAAGCCAGAAATTTTTAACAGGAAATAGAGCAGGAAAAAAAAGATGCCAGAACAAAAAAAAAACAGCAGCAACAACGACATTCACTAATACTATTTTTAAGAGGGAACAGATAAAGAAAAACGCTAGAAGCCAGAACTAAAAACAAAAAGATACCCATGTGCACACTTTTAACAGGGGACGGAGCAAGAAAAAAATAAATGCCAGAACACAAAAAAAGCCAGCCAGCAACAATAACATTCACTCAAACTCAAGACAAAAATCAAAGCCATAACAAAAAAAAACAACAGCAGCGTCAACATCCACTATTACTATTTTTAGGAGGGGACAGAACAAAAAAGGCAATAACAACAACAAAATTGGCTATTATCCGGCTTAAGCAACAAAGTAGAAGAGAAGACATTTGCAGCAATAACCACAAAAAAAATGTTGCCAGGTCTCAGAATTTATATTCACTGTTTGCTGTTACAGTCCGCTTGCATTGGGGCCAAGTTGGACTTTGACTAACCAGATCCAGCAGATTGAGCAGTGATATGCTATACGCGGAATAATACGTAGCGGTGTGTCTGCACACTAAGGAAGAACATCACTTGTTGTCCTTGGTCTATATCTTCCCAGTGTGAGGCATAATCTTCTGATGCAGTGCGTCAAAGCAACGGAAAGCCAAACCCTCGGAAGTGTGAAATTAGACATTGTTGAGAAAAGGGATAAATGCCATAAGGCACTCGACTGTTGCAAGCGTCCTCAAGGATAAAGATCAGCCTTGGTGGAAGTCCACGCTAGTCGTATAGCTGTTGTGTCCATCTACAGTATGTCTGTGCTAAGGCCTGCAGCCTGGCTTCCATCCTTGTCCCACAAACAACCCACATGGTCCCATTTCCAACTGTTCTGTGCAAACATCTGCTTTTTAATCATCACTGTATATCACTTCTAAACCATTTTTTTTTGTGGTGATTTCCTTGAAATGACTCAAGTTGCCATAATGACATGCTTCTCTTTTTTTATGCATCGCTAATGATGGATGGGGAAAAATTCCCAGAGACCCACTCCAACATTGTGTAAAACGTCTTCCCAGAAGTGTAGAAGCTGTCAAAGTAGAGTCCCGTATCATCCGTATTTTCACTTCCTGTAGGTACAATGGCCACTTTTAGTCCAAATACTTTTGCCTCCTGCCAGTTGGCTCGACGTGCCCTGGAAATATCACCCCCCCACCCCCCACCACCACCAATGTGTGGTTACTTGAACATGCCCTCTTAGAAAATCCATCACGACGTGCGTTTGCTCATATTTCTTCCTTTTCACGTGTGTACTTTTTATTCGACCGCAGTCACATCAAAAACATGCGCTCGCTGATGAGTCACAGCGCAGCTTTGAGGATTACCACGTATTTGTCGTGGGCTGATGGGTAGTACGTTTAACACACACACACACACGCGCACACACACAGAGAGACAAGCAAATCCCTTGAGCATCCAGTCACTCCGAAACCTGGCAGGTTTAATCCAAACAACTGGTCTGAGCAGTGATGTTGCTGCAGAAATGACATTTTCTGTTTAAAGTCTTCATTATTATTATAAATGGTCAATATGAAAAGAACAGCAGAAGCTGTTTAGAAGGTAAAACATGATCCAAGTCCTTGCAGTTAAAACACACTAACAAAACGGAATACATGTCATTTCGTGACGTTCTAATGAGGGCCGTCTCCATGACAACCGGGTAAAGTGTTGTTTCATCAGCACAAAAAAAACTATAAAAAAAGAATGTACCTCAGTGTGTCCAAGCGAGCTGCTTTGATCAGCCGCAGTGATCAAGTCTTGATCTATTTTGGGTCGTGAGAAGTGTGAACGCAACGGTGTCTTGGGGTTCTTAAGAGTCAGACAGCGCACGCTATTGTTTGTGTGTGTGTGTGTGTGTGTGTGCTTTGTGTGGTTATTTTAGTGATGCTTGCATGCTTTCATATAAGAGTGGGTGTCTTGCCGTCTGTGTAAAAACAGTCACAGAACCGCCGGATGACAAGTTTGGCCATGCATGAAGTCATTAGCTGCGGCGTGCGGTGACAGCATCGCAGCCTTTCCACCGTCTAGTGTGTGTTTCTGGGTCCTTAATGGCTATCTATGTTATGTTACACAATTTGCTCTTCATAAAGTGTTATTAATGGCTTATCAATTAGTTTTTTGTAATCATTTTAAAATACGTAGTTAGCTGCAGAAAGTCATTATACAGTATTTAAGTTATACATAAATATGACCTGATAATATATCATATGACACACACTTAATATAAATCATCACTCTGTTATTAGTCCCAACAAAATGCACATTTTACATATTTCTTTCAACATAAAAATGGCTAAATGACCAAAAATAGACATATAAGGCATTCAGAGGACACATTCAAAAACGGTTTTATGATATGTGTCAGTTATGTTACACTGATAAGACAATAGTCGCTGCAGGAATGTTGTGCAGAAACTAAATAAGGAACACCAAGGAATTCTCCCGATGCTAACATGTGAGTCTATATTATGTCTTATTTTGTCTTGTTATGTCTTATTGAACCCCGCCTCCCACCCAAAGTCAGCTGGGATAGGCTCCAGCATACCCGCGACCCTAATGAGGATAAGCGGTATAGAAAATGGATGGTTGGATGGATGTCTTACTGAGTATTATGAGTGTAAGGGTGACTGTAGGGGTGTTATTACATCTCTGGAAGGCTCTAATAATGTTTAAAACAACAATATTTAAATGTCTTCTATGCTGTAACTACAAAAATATTCCATTTATAAGTAAGGACTCCTACTTCACTTATTGCAGTTGTGTCTGTAATCAATTACCTGTGATAAACAAAGGATTGGTGTGCAGTCAAATCTCAATTCTTATAACTCGATGCTACAATTTTGCCAACTAACCAAACAAAATACCCTGCATGTAGCTGATTAACTTTGTGCTTTTTTTATGGTGCACAATTGTTAAATAACACGCCACGGAGCCAAAACAGTTGCGAGTGACCGCATTTTGATAAAGATGGTGAGACACGCTTAAATTCAATCTCACCAGCATGAACGGGAAGTCCGCATCGACAATAAGTCCCATCCATTTGTCATTTATAATTATTTTTGATACTGTATAATATGAATTATCGCTATAAAATGCATTTTTGTTTCTATTTTTAGGTGTCTGTAATAGACATTATTTCTTAAGGGTAAAATGTCCTCTATTTTTGTATGTTTTGGTTTATGTCAGACCTTCTGGAACAAATTAATGACAAAAACCGAGGTTCCACTATGTAGAGGTAATATCATCAATATTAAGGCATGTATGAACAATCTTCACATGTCGTATTTGTGTATACTTATTGTTATAGTAAGTGGTGTCAAAATGTAAGGTGATAGTGTAATATTTTGTGCAGAATTGACTTAACTTTTCCAAAATTGACAACAAACTGATATGTAACCATTTATCCATAATCAGCGAATTTATTATAACACCATTATTAATCTATTTATACCTATCTGTACATACTTTTTAAATGTACCTCTAAGTGTTGGTTGTCAAACACCCAAAAAAATAAAAAGAAGGGACATCACACACATAGTGTTAAAAAGTCTTGCTTATAAATAACTTACTAAGCCTTTCTAACACAATTAATAACCCATTTATTCTTATATTGATGCAGTTTTTAGACCTTTATTGTAAAGTAGTGCCATAGACTACCTACTGCATTTAAAAAAAATTAAAAATATCAGAAATGGAAAAAAATGCTGTTATTTTTCGAGTATAAAGTCTAAACATTAAGAGAATAAACTTGTAATGTTATGAGTAAAAAACAATGTCATTTTAATAGCATATTCATTTTATTTTTTAAATGTCATTAAATTATGAGAATCAAAGAAAACAATATAAAGTATTTTTTGGAATATTATTTTGGGAAAATTTTAATATAGAAATAGTGTTAAAATATTGTGGGAATAAAGTCTTATTATTACAATTAAATATAAAATGTTTGTTTTATATATATAATAATGTATAATGTTTTTTTTTTTTTATTAAAACATGACAGGAATTACAGTGTTAGAACTAACATTCAAATGTAAAACCTTCTCAGCACTTTAATCCATCCAGTTCAGAGACTAATTACTAATGATTCATGTAATTACTTGCACACTTTTAGTTGTAATCACTGTAAAAAAAAAAATGGATATGGCTCTCACGGAAATATATGAAAATATGTGGCTTTCATGGCTCTCTTAGCCCAAAAGGTTTTTGGGTTTTTGGGTTTTTGGGTTCCTGACCCCGGCTCTAACTTGTCTAATGGTCAGGATCATTGTTGTCCGTGTTGTAAACAATTAGTGAAGCCTTTATCAAGCTATATAGTGTGTTGGTGTCCTCAAAAGGAATAAAGATAGCTCACACTGAGATGTGGTAATTAATAAGCAGTAAGTAACAGCCTATGGATGGTTCATAACCGCTAATAAACACTTTATAATGTTGCGTCTATTGTGATTTTATCGTGCTTTGTTGGGCCTGTGCATGCAAAGTTGGTCCTCCTTTTGGGGAAGGGGGCGTGCAACAGTGGGCGGTGGTGTGCCAAATGAAGAGTGGCCCGAGTGGTCACACCCTGCTGATCTCAAGCACCCTCCAGTAAAGTATCTCCCGTCTGGTCGCCTGCTGTTTATCAGAAGTGATGCCAGATTTCATCGAGGAGACAAATACTTCCGACAGACTGACACTCGGTTATCCAGGGGGAGGGAGGCACGAGTGGATGGTCCGTCCCTGATTAAGGGTGGTTTACCTCGGCCAAAATGAACCCCCATCTCAGCCCACAAAGAGATGGCTTATTGCTGTGTGTGATTTATCCCGCTCATGAGCCATGTACCCCCTCTTTTACCGCCTCCCCCCTTTGTCCTGCCCTCAAGCCGCCTGTCACCGTGAAGACGACACAAAAGTTGGAGATGATTAGCAATTAACGCCGCATCTTTGCATTTGCATATGTGGCGGTGTCAATCATGTTGCGTGTCACTCAGCACCACCCTTGACCCCCTCCCGTGCCCTGCCCATGTGCTCCCATCGGGGTGCAGCCACTTATGGCGATTGATACACTCGGAGACGGCCGTTTTCACACTCACTTAAAGCTCAAGCAGCAGAGGAACAACCTCCTGTTGAGACACATCATCATCCGCTGTCCCAATTTTGTCTTTTTAGTTCTCTCACACCCTGATTGGATTATATTTTGGGGAGTCTTTAGTGTCATGGTGTGCACGGAGGGTTTCCGAAGATGGAGGCCGGCTCTTCTTTGTGTGTTTGCTGTCGGCCTCCGTCATCAGGTTGGAAGCGGTGTGAGTGCGTTCCGGTTCTCAGTCCCTCTGGTGTTATTGTTGACAGAGACAGAAGTGGCACAGGACGGGGTCGGAGAGGGTCCCACGGCGGCTCCCACCACTGAGCACGAGGATGACAACTCTTTGGGCTACACAGGTACTGATGCTCCTGCTTTGACACTGCTGCTGCTAATGTGCCATTTTTGCTATAACAGTATGGACTCCTGCAGAGTTTTCACACCATCATACTGTATTGTATTAAGGATTAATACAATGTATTAATATCCAGTATCAACAAATTCACATTTTCTTTGTGACACCACATTGCACACACGCACACCTAAGAACTCCCAGGCCCGAAAGTGAAGCGGAAGACTACTTTTACTCAAGTAGTCCCTCATTTACTCTGGTTAAGTAATTTCAGACCCGACCGTGGCAAGTAGGAGTCCTTATTTATTACTGAAATATTTTTGTAGTTAGAGCATAGAAAATCTGTTTACAACCTTCTAATTACATTATTAGAGCCCTCTAGACATGAAACAACACCCCTATAGTCCCCTTCACACGGCAATTACCAAAAACAGTATCATGCAAAACAGTATTATTTTTTTAATTAATATATTTTTGAAAAACTGTGAAAGAATGCTGTAAAAATTGAAGCGTTTAGGGACTTGTGAATATTATTTGAATGGCTTATTTCTGTGAAAACCTGCTTACAACTTTCGAAATATGTTTTTTTTAAACATTGTTAAAGCCCTCTAGACATGAAATAACACACCTGTACTCACCTTTGCATTAGAATTACCCAATATATTAGATACAATAACAGAAAGTAAGGCATTTAAGACATAAATAAAACTCATGCTTGTGTGTGTTGCTCAGGGACATGAATGGGTGGGACAGGAAGTGACGTCAAGGGTCAGAGTTGAGTTTTACTCTTTAGCTTTATTTTCGCTCGGTTACGGCCGCAACAGTAGCACGTGTTATTATTTGCCTGTTCTGACATTGTTCAAGTAGTAGTAGTGGTAGGTTTTGACTAATAATAGGCCATATTTAACGGCAAAACAGTATGACTTATGAAAGAATATATTTATGAAAAATACTGTGATAGAGTGAAGCCGTACAATTTGAAGCGTAAAGTGGTGAGGGACTAGTGAATATTATTTTAATGGCTTATTTCTGTGAAAACCTGCGTACAACTTTCTAAATATGTTTTTTTTTTTAAACATTATTAGAGCCCTCTAGACATGAAATAGCACCCCTATGCTTACAATTTGCACTAAAATTACAATAACAGAAAATAAGCCATTTAAGACATAAATAACACTCACGCTTGTGTGTGTTGTTCAGGGACATGAGTGGGTGGCGGACAGGAAGTGACATCAAGGGTCAGAGTTGTGTTTTAGTCTTTAGCTTTACTTTTGCCTGGTTACGGCCGTGTTATTATTATCAGAGTTATTATTATTGTGCCTGTTGTGAGATCAGTCAAACTTGCAATAAAAGCATGTTGATCCGTTTATTAAGTTTGGTGATGGTGCTTCAAACATTACAACGAACATTAAAGTTACATTAGTGTCACCTAGTGACCAGTGTAGCATACCACATACCGCTGTTTCAATGCGTCATCTGAATGTTTTATATTTGTTTTTTATTGCATTTAACAATTTTTATGGCCAAAAATGCTTAATTTTGGCAAAAAAATAAGGTGCTGAAATATGCATACTGTAGTTTTTGCCAAAAAATGTACAGTTAATCCATGCGCTCCGTATCAGTATCAACCGATCTCACTCATGGGTGGTCGTATCAGAATCGGCAGCATAAAACCCTAAACAGCGCATCCCTAATAAATATAATTATTATTATCTTCCTTCCTCACAGACATAAACTCTGTTGTAAGTGCCAGCACTTTGATAAAGAACACTTTTCAATTAGATTCTGCCACATTGTACGTAAAATCTGCATCAACAATAGGATGATTAGTCATTTATAATTATTTTGCATTGTTTACTGCGTGGAAAACATAACTATTCTCTTCGAAGTGTATTTTTTGCTTAAATGTTTGGGTGTCTGGAACGGATTAATTGGATTGACATTATTTCCTAGGGGAAATCATGTAGGTTTTGGTTTCTAAGATGACCTTTGGGAGGAAATTAGTCATGAAAGGCAAGGTTCCACTGTACGTCACTCCGGGTTTTGCACATGACCTCAGAGGTCAATCGGCAAATAGTCTATTTAGAATGTAATATCGTGCTTAACGTTTTCTTTGTTGATGATGTTGAGGATAAAGTGCACGTGTGTGTAGATCACGTTATAGGCATGAGAGACGGCTTTTTGAGAGTTTGACAAAAAAAAAGCTGTACTTTTGTTTTCCTTATCTTCTCGTAACCGGACAAATGAAGCCTCTTTGTGTCTTGTGTGGTTTGCGGCCGTGGCAGCGTCATAAATATTCTCTATGAAGTCCCGCTCTTCCTCTCATGTGGAGAAAGCAAAAAGCTGTCTCCTCCATGTGTGTCAGTGTTAGTGCAATGTTTCATAATGTTGCTCTCTCATCCGCTGCCTTCACACCGGTCACCCTCATTCATTATGAATGCGATGCTCACTGCAAAGCGCCTTCATGTCAGGAAACAATTTGGAGCCGGCGCAGCGTCGGTCTTGAGGGACCAATAAAAGCACTTTTAAAGTGTTGCAAAGTTGGGCTCGGCACACACTTAGCTCCGTATAAAAGCAAAAGTGTGCCGGATTGATCCCAGGTGAGGACCTCATCGGTGCCCAGTTCTGTGCCAGCTGCTTGCAGTTTAATACCCGAGCCAAGAAGGTCCAGTTACTGCATTAGTACAGCCTTAGCGCCTCGCTGCAAGTTCCGTTTCCAGATCCAAGTAAGCGATCCCAAAGGTCACGCCGGGGCGAGACGACAAAGACAAGCCGCTCTTGTTATACGGTATCACGTGCGGTTGAGACTATCATCACATTGGTTGGCTGCAATCTAAAGTGTTTGCAGATTGACTCTCAGTGAAGGTCGCCCGTGTCACCATCAAACACAGCGAGGCGACCTCACTGAGAGTGCCGCAAGTGTTTGTCAGCGGCGCCCCGTTCCCAGCCGAGCTAAAACTGGCAGCTGTCAAGATTATGTTATGGCGTTCCCGAGCGAGGAGTCACGCTCCGAGGCGGCGCCGTGTTCGCCAAAGTCGAGCAGACACGAAGTATTAGGACACGTTAGTCTCACTTCCAATTCACTGACTGGGCCAGGTTGATTTTGCTTCGTTTTCATGCACTGATGGGATTAAAAACGGTAGGGTTAGACATAACCTCACGGCACCGTCCACTGCACTGATATATCATTAAGTGCTATCAGGAAAACTATCATTTAAACCACATTAGGTTTGGACACGTAAATGTTTTTATTTACTAATATCTGCTACATCCCTAGTATAGTACATGTACATGTCAGCTACGGTGCTAACATAAATGAGGAAAAGCACAGTGATCACATTTACACCTCCCACTTTGTTTTAATATGTGTAGCGAAGCCTTTTTGGGGGGCGTATACACCGGGTGCTCCATATTGGCTTTCTTACTGACCTTTAAAGGGCCACTGACAACTTTGCTGAAATATGTTATATATTGTTTGTGATGATGTTATTGCTTGTTTTTTGAAAGCGAATGGTAAAGTCGCAAAAATGCCATTTAGAGTTGATGGCACCACCCATGGCGAGCTAGCTCTCGATGTTCGGTCTCGTTTCCGGAAGTAGGACCTCCACGTGGTGTGAACGAGACAGAGAATGGGTACGGGGATTGTACAAAAGATTTGACCAATTTGTTAATAGTTTTGAGAAGGAGAAAAGAAGGGAGAAACATTTGGATATGAAATAGAGAACTTGTAGATCATAGATTTACTTCTTAAAACATGAAGATGAAGATTGTTTGCATTCAAAACACAGAATGGAATCTGTAATTTACTCTGGAGTTGTTTATCCCTTTCAATTATTATTTAGAATTGGCTTCTTAATGAGCGTAAATGGGTCAACTGTCACCACACCATGAATATATCGCTGTGATAAGATGTTTAAATTACATGCACAAAGCTTTGCAGGCTTGTCGCTATGGTGGAATACAGTAGTGTTTAGAAAACATTACGTAAAGAAGACATGACTGTTCTATTGCAACTTTGGCGTCATTCTTCTTGTCTTTTTTTTTTCCTGTGTCAGGAATAGCATCCTTTTTAATCAGTCATCAGTGAAATGATCCCTGCAAAGTCATTCGCTGGACATGCTTTGTCACTTTTTGCCACAAACCTTCCTGAGTATCACTCAGATACTTTGAGCAGCCAGAAGCAACACAAGTTTTCAGCATGACTACTATTTTGATGAAAATGATACCAAACAAAGTCGGGAAGCTTCCTCGAGAAGCGTTTGTTTACTCGGCTTGAGCTGACAGGTGTCACCCCGATGCGAGCTAGCTCGTCACGGGTGGCGCCATGAACTATAAATGTAATTTTTGGGAATTTAGTGTTTGCTTTAAAAAACAAAAAACAATGTTGAACATAATTACAAACAAGTAATTACAAAATACCGTATAATTACATATACTGTGTATATATGAAGCACCGGTGATAAATCTTGCCAGTGATCAGATAAGAGAATAAAGACATAGGCCATTATTCCTTAGTGCTTTAATTCAACTTTATTGAGAATATGTGGGCCATACTTGCAGACCACCAATGCTGCACAAAAGCTGGATGGACGTCCATCTTTTGTGCAGCATCCATGGACGTATAACGTGAAACACAATCTTTTCTGAGGTGCTGGTCCACTGCATCAGTTAGTGTTACATCTCCATAACGCCCACGGGGGAGCGTCGTCGGTCTTAGCAAAACAGGAAGAAGCAAAGTACAAGCGGCACTCTCACACGTTATTCCCTCATTGTCTGTCTCGGCAACGATACCGAAGCAATCCGGTCACGCCCGGGAGAAGAGATTCTTGTTCCCCATCCAATCTCATTTTCATCTCCCTGATCCACACGGCTTAGCTGCGCAGCGTGCCAGGAAATGGGCCTGTTAGCAGTATCAGGGTACCACAAGCAGTAATGTAGTCAAGAGGTAAATGTAAATGCTCCAAAACTGTGTGTGTGCTGGTTTGATTCAGGGGCAGGTTTTGTCTCAGACTTGACTAATAGGATGCTGATGGGAGGTCACTTTCCCTCGACCCGAGCTATAATCGGATACCGGACAGATGCGGAACCTTCGTGGAAATTGGGCTCATTAAGGTGCAGAAAGAATACTCATCTGCTTGGTGTGTCACGAGGTCTCGTGTTGCGAACTCTCACCAGATGAAAACACGACGAGATTTGAAGAGAAACTGTCTCGCAACAACCGGGCCGCCAGAAGCCAGTCAGACTGTGATCCATTGCCGGTTTCATGCCGCATAAAAGCTGCATAAACCCCATCGTAATGCAACTTGACAGACCCAGGAAGGCAGAGTTGGGACACATTACTCCGCCGCCTGGCAAAGACTTGCCTTCTTGGCGAAACCAAAACAGTAATTCGGTTTGCCAAACACGCATGGCTGCGCAAAGTGTGAAACGTAGATCATTGCAGAAATCAAATAAACAAAAACCCAACAAAAGTGCAGAATTAGAGTTCAGGGGTGTAATGTAACTAGAAAAAGCTACAAAATATTCACACTAACAACTGTTAAAAGATTTGTCGTCATATTTGACAAATGAATTGCCCGGCACAAAATGCATGTCACAAACTCCAAGTCTGCAACTTTACAGGGTGAAAGATGACAAAGGAAATGTCGCTTTACAGTATTATTTGGTATTATTACTGTTTAAAATTATTTCAAAATTACAACTTTATTTGTTGTTTTTTTTCCTCATAATATTATTGTACATCTTATATATACTTTATATTATATAAAATATGGCTTGCGGGACTCCCGAAGCAGCTGACAGGTACCGGCAGGCCAAGCGGCAAGCGGCTTCAGCGGTGGTCGAGGCAAAAACTCGGGTGTGGGAGGAGTTCGGTGAAGCTATGGAGCACGACTTTCGGTCAGCCTCGAAGAGGTTCTGGCAAACCGTCCGACACCTCAGAAAGGGGAAGCAGCCCCCAGTTCACACAGTTTACAGTGCGGACGGGGGCTTGCTAACCTCGACTGAGGATATAGTTGGTCGGTGGAAGGAATACTTCGAGGCCCTTCTCAATCCCACTGACATGCCTTCCATAGAGGAAGCAGAGTCTGAGGATACGTTCGTGGACAGTTCTATCACCGTGGCTGAGGTAATTGAGGTAGTTAAATCACTTCCCAGTGGCAAGGCTCCGGGGGTAGACGAGTTCCGCTCGAAATTCCTCAAGGCTCTGGATGTTGGAGGACTGTGTTGGTTCACACGCCTCTACAACAATGCATGGAAGTCAGGAACAGTACCTCTGGATTGGCAGACCGGGGTGGTGGTCCCCATTTTTAAAAAGGGTGACCGGAGGGTGTGTTCCAACTATACGGGGATCACACTCTTAAGCCTCCATGGGAAAGTCTACTCCAGGGTGCTGGAGAGAAGGGCACGACCGTTAGTCGAATCTCGGTTACAGGAGCTGCAATGTGGTTTTCGTCCCGCTCGCGGAACACTGGACCAGCTCTACACCCTTGCAAGGGTACTCGAGGGTATGTGGGAGTTTGCCCAACCGGTCTACATGTGCTTTGTAGACCTGGAAAAGGCATTCAACTGTGTCCCTGTGGAGGGTGCTCCGGGAGTACGGAATTGATGCCCCGCTACTACGTGCCATTCGGTCCTTGTACAATCGAAGCAGGAGCCTGGTTCGCATTGCCAGCAGTAAGTCGAGCTTGTTTCCGGTGAACGTTGGCCTCCACCAAGGCTGCCCTTTGTCACCGGTTCTGTTCATAATCTTCATGGACAGAATTTTGAGGCGCAGTCAAGGTGTTGAGGGAGTCCAGATTGGTGACCTTAGGATCTCGTCTCTGCTATTTGCAGACGATGTAGTCCTTGTGGCCTCATCAGGCTGTGACCTTCAGCGTTTACTGGAGCGGTTTGCAGCTGAGTGTGAACCTTCTGGGATGAGACTCAGCATCTCCAAATCCGAGGCCATGGTTTTCAGTCGGAAATGGGTGGACTGTACCCTCCGGGTTGGGAGTGAGGTCTTGGCTCAGGTGGAGGAATTCAAGTATATCGGGGTCTTGTTCACGAGTGAGGGAAGGTTGGAGCGTGAGATCGACAGACGGATCGGTGCAGCATCTGCAGTAATGCGGGTGCTGTACCGGACCGTCGTGGTGAAGAGAGAGCTGAGCTGGAAGGCAAAGCTCTCTGTTTACCGATCGATCTACGTTCCCACCCTCACCTATGGTCATGAGTTATGGGNTGACCCTAATGAGGATAAGCGGTATAGAAAATGGATGGATGGATATTCGTTAAAATATTTCCTCCTAATATTACGACGTCATTCTTGTAAAATTATTACTTTTTCTTGTTACATTACAACTTTTTTCTTGATTTTTGTAAAATGACCCCGGATTTTCCCAGTTTTGCTGCTGTTTTTGTTTTTGTTTCTGTTTTTTCTTTTGTTTACTTGTGAAAATTCTATTTTCAGAATGTGCCAACAGGCCAAATGGCCCCTGGGCCGCACTTTGGACACCCCCGTCCATGTCCCGTCTATCACATCCACGTTAAAGCCCTTAGGGCCTTTTAAAAACGCTGTAATCCCCATTAAAGATGGCACTCATAGTTTTAAACGACATTTACTGTATTTGATGGCGCAGCCAAAGTGATGTCTTCTTTGCGGCTTAAAGCCACTCTGTGCTCCAATAAGGACTTGATGGGGTGTGTAACATCACGGTGGTTGTTAAAAGGTGTGATCGGATTCAAGGCTTGTCGTATTACTGCTGAGGCTCGGGCCAAAATGAGTTTCAGGGCCCGAGCGGCAGGAGGCGTGAGGGCCGTGCGCACTCACCAGTGTGACGGAGTATATCATCAGATGGCGGTGGGCGGTGGTAAACGGGGGGCTGGCGGGGTCGTAAATCTGAGCAGCACCTGCTACCCCCCGACTGGGTCGCGTGGTGTGAGGTCAGCGCCAGCAGATATCCCATCGCTCATATTTATTACGCCCATCGCAGCGCCAGTTTGTTTTGGCAGCTGCATGCAGACAGCCAGAGAGAGAGAAATACTGAAGAGGCATTTTATTTCGGCGGCGGCGAATGCTTGAGGCGTCATTGCTTCCTTTCCCGCACACGAGGGTGGGTCGGCCTCTGATGTCGGCCCTGTGGTCTTATCAAAAGAGTTGACTACAGGAGAATTCAACTCGTCTAGAAAGTTTCTTTAAGTAGTAATTTTCCATAAATGCACCTCCAGCGAAATTAATTTATTGTCATTTTAAAGCTGCAGTATGTAAAAATCTATCTGCTTGAAAATATGATTCAATGCACACGGGACTCAGGTATAACCAGAATATCAACATTATTTTTTCTACTGTGACCTCTGGATCACCTACTTTAGTGGTCCTTAATGACTGCGGACCTGCCGGATCGCCTTTTCTTCTTGCTCCAGTGCTAAACATTTGTGTTCAAAGTGTTGTGCCATGCTTGTATGAACTTTGCGGCACCTAAAAATCAGACAATACTTTTAGAAAACATGATTCATGGCATTTTTCTCATTGGCACCACTTCTAAAGCTTTTTTAATGTTCTCTCACTAACGTTTGCTCATTTACATGAAAAATATACACTCTCAGAGGATGGAAGACGCCAGGTTCGCCAAAGTCTCCTTAAAGATCCTCTGGAAGTTTCACGNCCATGACCCTAATGAGGATAAGCGGTATAGAAAATGGATGGATGGATATTCGTTAAAATATTTCCTCCTAATATTACGACGTCATTCTTGTAAAATT
Organism: Oostethus manadensis; assembly: GCA_024372805.1. Classification (NCBI taxonomy): domain Eukaryota; kingdom Metazoa; phylum Chordata; class Actinopteri; order Syngnathiformes; family Syngnathidae; genus Oostethus; species Oostethus manadensis. The sequence goes on from QODF01000101.1 coordinate 129,701, forward strand.
ATTACTTTTTCTTGTTACATTACAACTTTTTTCTTGATTTTTGTAAAATGACCCCGGATTTTCCCAGTTTTGCTGCTGTTTTTGTTTTTGTTTCTGTTTTTTCTTTTGTTTACTTGTGAAAATTCTATTTTCAGAATGTGCCAACCGGCCAAATGGCCCCTGGGCCGCACTTTGGACACCCCCGTCCATGTCCCGTCTATCACATCCACGTTAAAGCCCTTAGGGCCTTTTAAAAACGCTGTAATCCCCATTAAAGATGGCACTCATAGTTTTAAACGACATTTACTGTATTTGATGGCGCAGCCAAAGTGATGTCTTCTTTGCGGCTTAAAGCCACTCTGTGCTCCAATAAGGACTTGATGGGGTGTGTAACATCACGGTGGTTGTTAAAAGGTGTGATCGGATTCAAGGCTTGTCGTATTACTGCTGAGGCTCGGGCCAAAATGAGTTTCTGGGCCCGAGCGGCAGGAGGCGTGAGGGCCGTGCGCACTCACCAGTGTGACGGAGTATATCATCAGATGGCGGTGGGCGGTGGTAAACGGGGGGCTGGCGGGGTCGTAAATCTGAGCAGCACCTGCTACCCCCCGACTGGGTCGCGTGGTGTGAGGTCAGCGCCAGCAGATATCCCATCGCTCATATTTATTACGCCCATCGCAGCGCCAGTTTGTTTTGGCAGCTGCATGCAGACAGCCAGAGAGAGAGAAATACTGAAGAGGCATTTTATTTCGGCGGCGGCGAATGCTTGAGGGGTCATTGCTTCCTTTCCCGCACACGAGGGTGGGTCGGCCTCTGATGTCGGCCCTGTGGTCTTATCAAAAGAGTTGACTACAGGAGAATTCAACTCGTCTAGAAAGTTTCTTTAAGTAGTAATTTTCCATAAATGCACCTCCAGCGTTGACAATTTATTGTCATTTTAAAGCTGCAGTATGTAAAAATCTATCTGCTTGAAAATATGATTCAATGCACACGGGACTCAGGTATAACCAGAATATCAACATTATTTTTTCTACTGTGACCTCTGGATCACCTACTTTAGTGGTCCTTAATGACTGCCGACCTGCCGGATTTTCTTCTTGCTCCAGTGCTAAACATTTGTGTTCAAAGTGTTGTGCCATGCTTGTATGAACTTTGCGGCACCTAAAACTCAGACAATACTTTTAGAAAACATGATTCATGGCATTTTTCTCATTGGCACCACTTCTAAAGCTTTTTTAATGTTCTCTCACTAACGTTTGCTCATTTACATGAAAAATATACACTCTCAGAGGATGGAAGACGCCAGGTTCGCCAAAGTCTCCTTAAAGATCCTCTGGAAGTTTCACGAGTGATATATTTTGTCTTCAGAAAGTACATAAAATGTTTTCGTGGTTTTACGGTTCCTTTTTCATATCATATAGCCAGTAGCAGGGGCTGTCTTCCTGACAGTTGAACTGATTTTTCTGTACTGTTCTCTCCGATTGACGTCATTGGACCTTTGCCCCGGAAGAAACTCAGTTTGGACGGCTGTCTGGTACTTCCCTTTGCCCAGTCCCCTCAACCGTACAACAAATCCGCCTTCACGCAAATGTGCAAAACAGAGGCGAACAATAAAGGCTTAGAGGATGGTTTTGAATTAGAATTCAGCTTTAATCTGCAAGCTTCAAACCATGGACAGGACTCTATTTGGTACTGAAGTATGTCATTGTGTCTTCCATTGCACAGGAATGGTTATTTTCGTGCTGCAGCTTATCTTTACGCGGGCCATACAAAGTTGCTGTAACACAATGCTTTTGTTTCATCTGTCAGACCAAGAGTGAGGTTACATAATCATGAGGAGCAGAGTCATCCACGTGAGACATCGGATGCTTATTAGTAATCCAAAAAGCCCTGGCGTCGTTTACTCTATAATAAAGTACAACTTGCGGAAAGCTGCTGCAGTGTAAATCCAATGTCCTGCAGCTTTATTGATGTAAATAATCCAAAGTGTGGCTGCCAGAATGTTATGTGATAGTTTTTTTTTTAAGTAACACCCTCCACGGGCCATGTCTGGGGCTGACGCCTAACAGATGCTAATGTGAGGCCCGTTTGTAAAGACAGTGGGGCAAGAAAGAGGCGCTGAGCCTGCGCAGGCAAGCGGAAAAGCAACAGCCCGTTTATCGCCTCGTCTGCCTTTGTACCGCATGGACTCCCCCTTCTTAGCCTCACACTTGGGGGGGCATTCCCTGCACACAATCACATTTTTATTACACACTACGTGAGGTCATGTTGCATCTTTTCTGGCAGTTTTTCCAAGTTACTTTTGCTAGGACACAAAAATCAGAGGGCGGCCACTGCTAATGTGCGGGTACACACCGATTTTTTTTCTTTTTTGCTTGAGGTGCTTCAAATGCTCCCTCGTCATGCAATCAGAGATGATTTGTTGCCTCTTTTAGCCGCGGCCGTCCAACAGCAATATGATCTACCCTCCGAAGGTCATCTCCTGTCTCCTCCCTCCCTCCTCTAATTAATGTCTGTCTCGGCTTCTTCTTCGGCTCCTCCTTCTTCTTCTTCTTCTTCTTGTGTGTCTCTCTCTTCCACACCAGACTGTCACGGCTGCACGTATGAATCAAACATACTTCCCTACACAGGAAGTCAAAAAGTGAGACACATTTGTTTGTTGACAAGAGGTTCACAAAATGTTGCTGAAGCGGGAAATTCCCTGTTAGTTTTGGCATTGTTTTGGTGGAAACAGGGGAGTGAGTAATAGTATTAAAAATGATAATGGGAATATGCAGATTTCGAATAAATCAGTTCCGGAGTCAAACACCATAAAACATCTTTATTATTAAAGGCGATGTTTGAAGAAACAAGTGTAAAAAGAAGTTAACCAGTGCATGATAAGGCCTCCCGTCCATTTTCCATACAGCTTGTCCTTTTTAGAATCACAGGTGAGCTGGAGCCTATCCCAGCTGACTTTGGGTGAGAGGTGGGGTGAACCCTGGACTGGTCGTCACAGGACACATATCGACAAATACGCATTCACGGTCACATTTACACCTCGACTAAATAAAGATAAATCATTTTTACTAACTTTTATATTTCATCCTGGGGAATACTGTGTAGTTCCTGTTACTACTTATCATGTACAATATTCTTGATCCTTTTTAGTATTCAATTCAGGTATTGTTTGTCATATTTAATATTATTCTTTATTACTCTGCTGTTTCTGCAAATATTTACTTCATTTTTTTAAATATGTATTACTTTTTTATATTATACTACTTCTATTACAGTAATGAATGGTTACATAATGGTTAATGGTGGTTAATTGGTTCCAGACCCGACTGTGACACAAAAATTTCCTTGGAGTATGATTTCTTTTTTTTATAAATGCAATATTCCCTGACCCTAATGAGGATAAAGCAATATAAAAAATGTATGGATTAATGGAATATTTTCTCAGTTAGAGCATCGAAATGTTGTTAGAACAGCCTTCTAACTATGTTTTTTAACATGATTAGAGCCCTCTAGACATGAAATAACACCCCCATAGTCACCTTTACACTGTATAGTAGACATGACAGAATATAAGCCTTTTTAGACACAAATGAGCTGCAACAGTAGCCTGCGTTTGGAATTATTGTGACTTTTTTTGAGATAATTCAGACCTGCCAGAGAAGCCTGTTTTGGCAATCAGATGTGGGGCTTGTGTGTCTCGCCAAACATTACAGTACCATTACAGACACCTATTCACCAGTATAGGATTTTACTTTCTTTAGCCGTTTATATGCTTGGAAATGCTTAATTTAGGCAAAAATATGTTCAGTTTCCTTAGATATGCATATTTTTTGCTGATAACAGGCCGTATTCAACCACAAAACAGCATCCATCTATTCATTTTCCTCTGCTTATCCAGGTCCTGGTCGTCTCAGTAGGTCTTAGTAGACTCAACAGTCTCAGTAGGGAAGGCTAGACTTTCCTACGTGAGCTGTGAGACAAAATCCCTCCAGTGTGTCCTAAGTGCATGATTTATGAATGAATATATTTTCTTTTAAAAATGCGATACAGTGAAGCCCCAAAATTAAGAGTGCAAAATGGGAATGTATTACTGTACTTGAGTTGCCATTACCATCCCCATACCAAGAGCACCTTGAAGGCCTTTGTATCACTCCGGTCCCGTTTGGAGTTTAAGCGAGATGGGAATGAAAGCCATTAAATCGTCTTAAGTCTTGGGCAGCCGAGGGAATGTGGGCTCCTTTCCCGTCACCCCTTCACCCCTTTGCCGAGGAGGCCTGGGTTTTGTGCGGCGTTCCAACGCGCGTGAATGGCGACTCAGCATGGAAGCTACAGCATCCCTCGTTTGGTCGCATGCATAGAAAGATCATAAGAAAAGATTGAACGTCCCCAAAAACACTCTCTGTGAATATTAAAAGGAGTATTATGGGAACGTGAAAAGGCCCTTGGGGGAGATGAGAGACACTCTCTTCATTGAGGCGGTGAGATTTTGAAAAAGGGGGTGCGGACTCTACCATTGCCACATTGTATTTAAGCTTGCCCTCATTAGGATGCCGTCGTACTTTAAGGGGGGGGGGGGGACATACACCACAGTTAGAAGACCAGCAAAGCTTGCATGGATGCAGCAGCATGAAGGAGTGGGAAGATTTCGGATGATATTATGGAATTTCATTGATATTCTTTGCCGTTTTTGTTGTTGCTGCCTGTCACGATGCAGATATCATGCTTGCTAGTGTTGCTGTTGGGCGTGCTCGTCATGCTGGAGGTCCCCAAAGACCACAGGGGTCAACGCGGGGTTCAGCATGATGCTCGCTGGTGCAAACTTCTACCTGAAAACTTTGGACTTTTACCGAACCACCAGTACCGCTATCACGCTTCCAGACGTTCCCACGGGAAAGCTCCCAAATGTCCTCACAGTAAGTGTCAGTAATGCAAAGAAGATTTTCCATCTTCAAGGAAGTGCACTGCAGTCCAGAATATTTCAGTGTAAATGAATGGATGTTGTTTGGAGCTGAAAGTGCTTTGAATGTGCTGTCACACGCTTGTCACTTTGACATTTTTCTGGCCTGTTTTGGGCACTTAGTTGTAAAAAAAATGTTTTTTTAAGCAGGCAATGTGCAGCAACTATGGGGTGCTGTGTCTAGGGTTGAATGCAGCATGGAGTCACATCTTCATCAACTTTCTAAAAACATCATTTACCAGGGAAACTAAAAAAGCAACAACAGCAGCAGCATCAACAAATGCTTAAACAATAAAATCTTATATCACTCTTATTTAAAGTCTTATTTTAATGCAAAACGACAAAAGGGTAATGTGAAGTTGAGTTGAGAGGCGCCTCACTTATCTCACTTTTTGACACAGGTGTGTAAACAGAAGTGAACCCCTGGTAATTATAAAAAGAATACACAATTTTATTAAATCCACCTTAAAGTGCGTGACCGGTTTTAATCCCATTGTGCTTAGGTGCGGTTGTTATTTGTTGAATTCATCCTTTGATGCTTGCTGTACTGAGGCTTTGGGACTTCCAAATATCACGGTTGGTCTGAATTTAGAAGCACAAAAATCTTGAATTGATAGACTTTTGATGTATTTCCACAGCTATGTTGAGTGGTATACAGATACCGTATGTTTCTGTAATTCCTTTCAAATTACTTGCACATAGCATAAACGTACTTTATGTGTATTCTCATTCATTAATATCGCTTGTCTTTTTAAGGTACAGTAGTGTTCAAAGTATTAGCAGTCCAATGTGATTAACCAGATTAATTACTGTTATTAGTGTATTTGTATTGCTGCATGGCAAACAAATTACCAGTAGGTGCAGTAGATTCTCAGAAAACAAATAGGACCCATCATTCGTGATATGCACGCTCTCAAGCCTGTGCAATTTGGCAATTAGTGATAAAAGCAGTGTGGCATTCAATCAGTGATCAATTTTGTGAAAAATCACGTGTGAATCAGGTGGCCCCGATTTAAGGATGAAACCAGCACTTGTTGAACATGCATTTCTCAGCATACTTTGATTAAAAAGTTGATTGGAGAGGAGGAAACTTATTAAGAGGTGCAAAAAATATTTTGCTGTTTAGCTAAAATGTTCTCTAATGCCTTAAAATGGAGAGAAAAACCAGAGACACGTGGCAGCTCCAGGATGATCAAAGACAGTTTGGAGTTACCTGTAAGTACTGTGACAGTTACAAGACGTCTGTGAGAAGCTAATCTACAGTATGTACAAAAATCCCCCGCAAAGTCCCTCTGTTAAAAAAAGGCACGTGTAGAAAAGGCTTCACTCTTTTTGCACTGATGACAGCAAAATTGCTCTTTGTTTAGTCCAAAGATCGTAGAAAGTTTATGAGATTACCCCCAAAATCTGAATTCAAGCCACAGTACAGTACATTGAAGACAGTGAAGCATGATGGTGGAAGCATCATGATATTGGCATGTTGCTTCTACTGTGGAGAAACATGGGCCTATTTATCCCATAGCAGGGATCATGGATCAGTTTGCATGTGTCAAATTACTTGAAGAGGTCATGTTGCCTTATGCTGAAGAGGACATGCCCTTGAAATTGATGTTTCAACAAGACAATGACCCCAAACACACTAGTAAACCAACAAAATGAATGCTATGGAGTGGCCAGTCCAATCCTCGGAACTAAATCCAATGGAGAATTTGTGGGGTGACATTAAAAATGCTGTTTCTGAAGCAAAACCAAGAAATGTTAATGAATTGTGGAATGTTGTTAAATAATCTTGGAATATCAGATGAAAGGCGCCACAAGTTGGTTTACCCCATGCCACACAGTTTAGGGATTCACAGCATTGCAATGTCCTGGAAACAAAAAAGTTTCTACAAAATAGTTTTGAGTTTGTAAAGTCAACGGCAAACACTATTTTTTTAGCACACCCCCTTCCAACTAGTTGCACAGCCTTAAGAGCGTGCGTATCATGAATGCTGGGTCTTGTTTGTTTTCTGAGAATCTACTGCGCCTACTGGTAACTTGTTTGCCATGCAGCAATAAAAATATACAGTGAACAGTACTGTACTGTACATAGTAATACGAGCACTTATTTGCACTGTGTTGTTCTGGTTTGACTGTCAGCGGTGATCAACGTTAGTACCTGAGATCTTGGTCTAATTACATGTACTCTTGATCCTAAGTTTAAAACCAGTTTAAAAATTGCAGGGATTTACATTTTGCACCTTTGGATCTTGAGGAGGTTCTAAGTAGAGCTTCAAAATGCAAAAAGAAAAACTTGGAGCAAGTAAGCAATGTATTGCAGACAACCATTACGGAGAAATGAGCTGATCAAAATTGAATACCTTTAAAAGCCAAAATATTGGTAAAAATGTTCTGTATTCACACTGTCGTGATATTTTGATGGCAAAGGCAAACAAGCTTTCTCTCTTTTCAGCGCGGTCGGATTGTTGAGCTACATAAGTAAGGCCTGTCACAGTGCGCCATTGCTGCTGAGGTTGGACAAAGTACTGCACTAATGTTAAACTTCTTCAAGGATCCTGAGGGTGATGGAACAAAAAAGTCCATTGGGAAAACCGAAAGAACCAGCCTTTCAAGCATTGTCGGTCCAAATGAAGGTTGTTAACGGGGTCAAGTGCATTTCAGTAACTATAAGACGGCTTCCGTGAAAGAAAGGTTTGAAGAACAAAAAAACATCTTCAAAGGCCTCGTCTTTTTCAACGTCAGAAAATTACAAGTTTGGAACTCGCACGAGAGCACCAAACATAGGACATTGGAAGAAAGTTTTTTCTTTGATGAGGAAAAATGCTACCTTGACAGTCCTGAAGAGATCCCACATGAGCTGTTTTCCGCACGTCCACATTGTGGACTGGGGTGCTTTTTCCTTCAATGTAACAATGGAGCTTCGGGTTGCGCAGGGGGTTCAAATGCCAGCTGGGTATGTGGAGATATTGCAGGGGGCATCTCTCATGACTGAAGGCCCTTATCTGTGTTGTAATGACTGCCTTCACAGTGCCTGCCTGACAAAGGACGCATTCCAGTGGAATAACTTCACTCTTTTGGACCATCCTGCATGTTCCCCTCATCCAAATCCATTGGAGAACATCTGGGGGATGGATGGCCAGGGAAGTTTACAAAAATGGACACCGATTCCAGACAGTTGGTGTCCTCCGTGACGCCATCTGTACTGCTTGGAGCAACATTCCCACTAGCATCCTGGAAACTCTGGCATCAATCAAGCCCAAGGATGGCGTAGCTACTCATTACTGAGTCATTTTTTGCACCATTTATTTCTATTTTAAGGTTTTTTTTAGCTATGGTCTGAAACTTTTGATCAGCTAATGAAAAGCCTATTTCATTTTAATGTTTGTTTGCAGTAAATTGCTTACTCAAAAAAAAAAAGTCATGTCAAAGCCCTACTTAGTACCTTCTTAAGCTCTAACAGTGCAAAATGTAAATGCAATTTTTAAACTGCTCCTAAACATTTGATTTACGTCAATTACACTTTAGACTTAAACATCACATTATCATCACTGAGACATCTAGAGTATGTTTTTGCATTCTGGAATAATGTTTTTGCTGCATGACGCCTCCTGGTGGGTCAAAGGTAACGCTTGCCACCTTTTTGGTTGATCAGTTCCAGCAGCTTTCGCTAGAGGGCGCTGCTTGGTAACAAATGTACTTGAGTGCGCAGACTCCTCCTAGGAGTTTCAAGTGAGTGTAAGAGAGAGACTTTTTTTTTTTTTTTTTTTTAGCAATTCTGTTTTATGCCACTCACATCTTATTTTAATGCAGCTCTATCAATTATTCATGCCCAGAGTTTGAGGAGGTGTCTTTTAAGCGGGGGGGGCAAAGAAGTAACTTCCACAGCATTGCAGCATGCGTTGTGGTTTATAATGCAGCATAAAGAAAGGGCCATACAGCTGCTGTTGGCATTAAATATACATCAAAGGGCTTCCCTTTGTATTGGGAGTCCTTGTGCTTTAGTGTGTATTTATTGATGCAATGATCTCTATCTAAAGCGGTTATGTTCACAGTGGGCACAAGGCACGCAGGCCCAATTAGATTGTCGCCTAAACGGGCCGCGTGAGAAATTGAACACAACTTATTGTATGTAATGGGTATCGGAGTATATTAAAAATGTCCGTCAGTATAATGACACTCTGTGCGACCAAATCAGTCCCAAAGGGAAAGCGTGTGGGCATTCCGTGTAGATGGATGGGTGGATGCTTGATTCATCTCCAAGAGACATTCACTGTAAGTTTTAGTTTATGCAATTCAGCTTTTCTGTATGCCTGCACTGTTGCAATGGAAGGGGTCATTAAAAAAAACAAATCTTAGCCAAATTTCATACAATTAACCTAAAAACGGCATCGAGAAGCAAGTAAGCGGAATGCAACGTGTGGCGCCTTCGGGGTCAAAAAGTCGGATTATCATGGAGAGTACAACGAATTCGAGGGTTTGAATGCAATTACATACACACAATTATTAAATCCTTGTTGGTGCCTCATTTGGGTTGTTTTGTGTTTATTCACAGTGAGAACCCACATCATTTGTGTTTGTTTTGCAATGAACCAAATACAAAGACATAAGTAATGGCCACTTAACTTGTGTTGCTTTGATCATTGTGGCGTTATAATAATAATAATATAGTAGTAATAATATATCCAAGTAACAAAATCAACCACTTTTGAAAAAGTTCTCCTTGATGACCTTGGTAAGCTGCTATTTACTCTGCACGCTGGTCAACACTGTTGCCTCTTGGAGTATCCAGATCCAGACGGGATCCAGACGGGGAGAGGTTAAATTTCCACACTGGAAAAGAGCTCCGTGGAGGGGGAGGAAAGAAGGAGGTGTGCGTGCGTGCGTGTGTGCGTGTGTGCGTGCATGGCAGCAGACGAGTCATATGAAAAAGCAGTGAGTGGGAGCTCCTTCGCACCGGCTTTCCACCATCGTGAAGCTCCGGGATGTAGAAAAAAAAAAAAGAAAAAAGTGGGATGGAAAAGTTGCACTGATCGCTGCATGCTGCGGTTCTTCTTCCTCTCGGACAAGACGCACACAGGACCGGCTCGCAAAGTTCCCCCACTCTGGACTGGAATAATGTGACTTGCACGGAAGGAGGTTGTCTTTTTGTTCTTTCAAAAAAGGAGCTGAAGGCTTCGGGATGCTTCTGCAGAGCGGACACAACTCTTGCACTCGCTTTCTTTTCTTCAACGCGGCTCCTCTTTAGGTTCCTCCACACTTTGGCGGGGAGAGGACATGTGTTGACATTTCCAATCCAAGTGTGGACTTTGCGGCTCTGGATGCTTTCCTCCCTGACATGAAGAAGTGGATGCTCTGTGAATAGTTTGGATTCCTACCAGAGCGAGACCTTGAATAATGTCTCCAACTTCTACTGGATTTCTATTGCTATTAGGAATTCTCCATGTGTGCTCAGGTGAGGTTTCCCTTCCTTTAGTCAAGTTTTTGCATCCCTCATGAAGACATGAGGAGTTTACCGTCCCCTTCTGTGTAGACCACAGCTTTTTTTTTTTCTTTTTGCTGAGCTCAGTGTTTCATTCAGTCCTGCTTGACTGCAGATGCATGCATTTGCAAGATGTTTCTTAATTTTCTGTATCATAAAATTGTTGATATATGTCCCATGGATTTTGAAGAAGAAAGAAACAACGGTATATTGTTGTTATAATGTTATAAATGTGTAATGGGAGTCAATTAGGGCTGCACAAAAAAAACAGACTATTTTGTAAATTCTGCTGGACTGTACTGTGAGCCTCTCCAGGGCCAGGGCGAGTTGGCACCACTGGTCTGGCCGACGAGGCTCGCTTCATTCATAAGCTCTCAGGAGGTGCGATGCCATTCATTAGTTGACTTTGACGTCTTTATCGCATGCATGGATGTGCTATGGAGTGAGCGAGCGTGAAAATAGATTATTTTCAGTCTTTCTCTTCATTTCCATGACGTCTACTGTCCGAAGACTATTGGAAGAAGAGACTTAGACAATGGGGAGTCTAATAATAATGATCTTTGTTTAAATAACAAAAGCACATGGCTTGCCCTGGACAGTGTCTGTGCGCAAGGGTGAAAAAAAAGAGTGGCAATCTACATTATAAGCAAGAAAATCAGGATTACAGAATTAAAAAAAAATATTAATAAGAAAAATCAAAGTCTGGACCAGTTTCATCACCATCCCCTCCATGTGTCCCCACGTTTTTGCAAAGATCAGGCTTTTATTATGTATAGGCTTTTGATATCCAGCCTATATCAAATACCACCGCTCTTTATCCCAATGTTTCTCTTTGACCCAGAAGGGGTAAAAAAGCACAGGGTGTAACAACCGGTCATGTCTTTTGTCCTCCCCCGTGCCGCCTTTTTTTATCTTACGCATTTATTCCTCTTCAGACGTCACATGAATGTCCTTACGGAACTTCTGGACCATGATAGCCGGCTTTTTCCAGGTCACTTGCCTCTGAGTTATGAGAAACACCAATGGCCGGGCTACCCTATTAAAAGACATTAGTGCAAGTGTGTCCTGAGTAGGGCGTGAGAAGGGCTGCTACGGATTCTCTTGCCCAAACTCTTCCCCAAAAGAACTTCATCCTGTCTCAATATGGGACCACTTACAGCATGTAATCATACTTACACTACCGCACCATCGTTCGGCCTTTTTCTGTGTTATTGTTGCGTATAAACAACTTCAAATCATCAGCGTCTTAGCAGAGAAGCAAGGCACATTTGTGTGGGAGGGTGAGGAACAATAAAGTTACCCCTGGAACAGTTAAGTGTTAGCCTTGCCAAGGTTGTCAACACAAAAACCACCCAGCTGTTATTATTTAATATTATTTTTCAAATTTGCCATGGCTATTTTGCTTGTTGTCTGTGTGAAAGGGGTTATAGTAGAACAGAGATGTAGTGATACAGGAAACAATACAGCTGCCTAAATGGGAGGTCAGGTCATACAGTCATCCCTCGTTTATTTATTTACCAAATGGAATATATTTTCTGTTATGGCACAGAGAACATGTTAATCTTCTAAATATACTTTTTAAACATTTTTAGAGCCATCAAAACATGAAGGAAGACTTACTTCCTTGCAGCTTTGAGTGTCTTAACACTGGTTTTACGCAATAGAGTGTACAGAGTAAGAGTGAATAAGCCAGGAAGGACGTAAATAAAACTTCGAGCAGTGTCAGAGTAAATGTGCTCCTTAGGGGACCTTTGTGAGGAGTCTAGTGCCATTCCCACCCAACACTGACGAGTGGCCAATGTAGTACTACATTCACAATTACTATGCTTCTTCTGCCTCGTATTTGTTTCAGTTCATTTTGCCATTTTTATGCTTGAAAATGCTTACTTTAGAATAATTGCAGTTTGCTTAGATATGCATATTTTTTGCTATTATAATTATATTATATTTAACCATAAAAAAGTGATCATTTGATAATGAATTCTTTTTTTTTAAAGTTTAATATTGCGAGGGATGACTGTAGTTGCAAGCAAAGAGTCCGAGGCGGGCATACGTTAAGAATAAGTGTAACCGGCCAGGTCCAGTCAGCCCGGGCTTGACCCATGGTCCGCAGAATGAGAGTTGAGAGCACTAGCCATCGAGCTAATAGCCCGGATTATCAACTTGATGTCTAGCGCCACCCTTTAGGTGTCAGGGAGTGAGATTTACCAACGTGCTGCACCTGCTCTACACAAAACTAATATGACAAACAGGACAAGCTAGTGAAAAGAGGCTAATTAACTGCTCATTTGTGTTTTGCCAACTTCCGTTTTGTGTGCATGATGTATTTGTGTCCCCATAATAATGTGGTAATCGATGAATTGCCTGCTCTGTTTGTGTGCAGCTGTTGATTAATGGCGTCTTATAGCAAGTCAACATGACAACATGATGTCTGCTAGTGGAAGTTGAGCTCCATCCAGGCTATTTATGTCGTGACGTTCGCGAACAAACCGGTTCTTTTGAACGGCTCGTTAACATGAGCGATGGAAAGCAGGTCACAGCTGGGAACCATTCGAGTTACATGGGCAACACCCAGGGACAGCCCACCAGTCTATTGACCAGTTTGTTTGTTTGTTTGGTTTTTCTGTATTATTAACAATGTTGCTGTGTGAAAATTGTGTCACTGAAAGCTGTTTGGCACAGGAATTCATGACAGCCTGTTTTGTCATGGTTTACACTCAAGTCATGCAATTTGTAGAAAACAGTGACGTCACTGTAAACGCAGAGTGATATTGCGCCACCCAGTGGACTGTATACAATGAATCCACTTCAGATTTTATTAATTCATCCTCACGTCTAAATAAGGTTATAAGCAATAATTCAGAATAATTCAAACTCAGTGATGACTTCCACGATAAAACGAGTTAAGGCCAGGCTGACTTCTTAAAACTTAATAACTATTAAAATGAGCCAAACGAGTTATGCTTGGCATTGAAACAGGAGTTCGGAACACTCACAGAGACAGTGTCATGCAAGGAAATGTCGTCAAATGTTTATGGCTAGAAATTCCAGTGGTTGGTAATGGATGAGGGATGAGACCAATTGGATTTAATGCCCGTAAAGCACATGTGGGCAAAGCATATGTGTGGAACTCATGCCATAGAGGGCCGAGACACTCCAGGTTTTCTCCCCAACCAGTTTCTTCAGCAGGTGCTGTAATTGATGAGCTCCTTCCCTCAATTTGAAGGAGGTGTTGATCATTAAAATCACCCGCTTTAGTGACGGAAAGAAGTGGGAAGAAAAACCTGCAGGGTCTCGGCCCTCCAAGGCACGAGTTTGACAGTAAAAATACCGAATGCCACATTTGCTGCTAATCAGAGGCTCGGATCACACCCACAGTGGTGGTGTTTTCTAACGTCTCTGCACGGAGACTACGCAGATCATTTGTACTCTTGTGTCATTCAGGGAAGGAAACGCGCAACATGACCTTTGTCGACACACCGGCGCTGACTCACCTATCGCTTCCACCGCTTTGCCCCGTCAGAAGGTTGTAAACGGATACGCACATCAATCAGGCATCGCCCTCTTATCAGGCAATCTGCCCTCCCGAAGCGCTAGACGTGCGTCTTATCTGACCTCCCGATTGCTCATCAGACCTCTCAAGCAGAAGGAGGGCAAAAGGTGGCTGCACTTTTCACCTTTGGTATTTGGCCTGATAGCAAAAGGGACCACTTTGACGATATAAACCAGAACCACAAAATTGTTGTTGCATTTTAACAAAGCCCTATTGCTACAAAAATGTGGGGGTATGAGGCGTATCAGACCCTGCTGCCTCCCGTCCCGGCAGCCCCTCAACATCTTGACAAATTGGCTTGTAAGTGCTGATAAATTGCAGTGTTCCTTCGCCTTCTACATCACGGCGGCATGACAGGACACAGCCTGGCTCCACCGCCAATTAATGACCACAGAACACAGGTGAGACTCATCACTGTCGGCACACTGTTATCTATCATAAGACCCGAAAAAACAGCGCCGAAAAGTAAGGAATTTAACATACGTGGAGTTATGGCCTTGGTTTTGTTTGTTTCGGACATGCTTATCTGGTTACGTTATGGAACATCAATTGTTTTCACCTGCACAATCAAACATGCCTGAAACAGAGTAGGAGGAAACAAAGCAGAAAATATTATAAATAATTTCAAAAACTAAATTAATAAATGAAGGAGTAAAAAACTGACACATATTATTATCTTATTGAAACCCATTAAATAATAATTCTCTTCTTTTCCTTTTGGCTTATCCCCTAAGGGGTCGCCACAGCAAACAAATTGCCTCCATGTAACCCTGTCTTGTCTGCATCCTCTTCTCTCCTCTGGACATGTCAGAACCATCTCAGTCTGGTCTCTCAGACTTTATCTCCAAAACCTTGAACATGTCCTGTCCCTCTGATGTACTCATTTCTGATCCTGTCCATCCTGGTCACACCCAAAAAGAACCTCAGCATCTTCATTTCTGCTATCTCCAGCTCTGCTTCTTGTCTTTTCCTCAGCAGCACGGTCACTAAACCAAACTTATCATTAAAGAATGATTATTGTTAGATATAATCTTACAGTTGTATTATTCCTCAACCGAAATTAGCGTCCGTAACTATATCATTCTCCAAATTGTTCTCAGGGTGGGATGATGTTGTTCCCCCAAAGCGAGGCATCTACATCTCTATTACATCCACTAATACATCGCTCCTAATCCAAATCTAACACGCTTTCAAATCCTTATAAAGTCCCAGATTAGACAGATTTAGCGAGACCACGTGAAGAAAGGCTCACGAGAAGCGTGGCTCATAAGAAAACCGTGACGGCTGACAAGATAAGCATTGTCGACGCTGTTTGTTTGAGGATGGTTAAATTAAACTCTTAATGATCTAACTCACTAAACCCTCCTGCCGAGTACTACTTTAACGAAGCAGAACATGTGGTTAATTGGATTAATTAAATCATCCATCTCCATTTGGCGGCAGTTTGACTTCAATCAGAAAGACTTTAGATCATTGCTTAAAATTTACAAACAAAAGAAAGGCGTATGGATGGACCAATGTTGTTATTTGTGATGTTCAGGTATTACTGTTGTTTTACGAATATTAATTAGTAAATACAACAATACAATGTTTAATAATGTTATACATATAATAAATATATTCAGAAATTGCACCAAATATGAGCTTATGAGCTCTTCATCTTCCTACCCCTTGTCAAATACGTTAACATGGGGACCATTTTTTGTCTTTATTATTCCATTATTACAAAATATATGTTTGTAAATAATTAAAAATGATCATGAACAATCTAATATTTCCAAATAACATTTTTTTTAATTTAACCATTATTGGCAGGAAAGTATAAGCTCTGCTTGTTGCCACTCCTAGTCAGACAATTTTTTTAAAATTTTGGCTATTGTAAAAATATTAGAGTAATTGACAAACATTTTGTCAACAATCACATTTTTAAATTATTAGTTTATTTTTTATATTGTTTTAATTTATTCATAGATGGCAACAAAAAAATGCTATGCTTTTCTGATTTACTTATGAACTTATGAACCCTTTGACCAATTATTATTATTACTCAGTATTAATTAGTATTTTTAATTTTTAAAATATATTTTATCCTTCGACTATTAAAAAACTTCAACAGTGTAATATATCCATATTGTTATATTATACGCTGAAGTCTGAAATTCAGGTCTCCAATTATTGTATAGGGAGAGCCATACCCAAAGTGACTTTATAATTGAAATTTTTTAAACAAATGTATGCTTGATCAAATTATAAATAATGATAAAACATTGATTTATCCTGAATACAACCCTCAGTATCATCTGCCATTGGGGAAAAAAAGCACCACAAAGACTGTAGTTCTTTTTTGTTGTCTTATTTGGCCCCTTTGTCAAGTGTAATGACTAGAAACATCCAGTCGGTCATGGTCAGAGCCGAATTCTCCAGAGCATCACTTCCTATGAGTGTCTTTTATTGTGAACGTGGCTGATAGAAGGCAGCAGGCGTGTCCGGCCCACTGTCCAGTCACCTTATAGTTAATGCATTTTGTGCTGACACTTGACATGGAGGACAAACATCCCCTATTGCCGCTCACCGTAGACGTGATAAATGAGCGGCGGAGCGCGGGATGAAAGGTGCGGTCTGCTTTCTGTCTCCTGTCACAAAACGACACACTTCCCGCCGCTCTGCTTCCTGTAATGAAAAATGCAATGCGGTTACATAATGCTAAATCCGCATCTAATGCTCCATGACATGTTTACCGGATACGGCATCATCGTGGATCAGTTTCCACCTAATACCACCAATTAAGACGTGAAAGGCGATGTGGAGGAGGGGCCAAAGGGGGAATCTCTTCACCTTCCTGACAACCCCCCCAATGTTTTGTTTTGGCACAATTTTTTAAGACTTGTTTTTTTGTGCCCGGACAGCCCAGAGCCTTCAATAAAGCGGGCCACAAGACCCCGTGGGGACGGCAACGGGGAAGGCTGCATTGTGTTGGCATTTGTAAGGCATGGAGGAGGGGAAGGCTTCGGCGGGGGACTTGAGTGTAAAGAGAAGGAGGAAGGAGAGAAGGGGGTTTGGCTAACAAAGCCTACCCTAGAGGCTTGAAGTTGGGGGGAAGGACAGAAGAGGAAGAACAGTCAAAGCTAGTAATGGTAATGCCCTCCATCCATCCCACTCACATATTCCTGCAGTGAATGTGCTGATGCTGGCAGGGACGTGTGAGGCTTCTCCTTAAAAAGTGCACATCTGGGGAGAGGTGATGTTGATTTTTGGAAGAGCTGAGTAAACACATGTCTCCGCAGCGCGGGCTTTGCTGCATATTCCGACTGTAAATACTTTCCCACCATTCCAAAACAAAAGAAAAACTGGATAGATGGATAGATTTTTGTTCCGTAGGATTTTATTGTTACGAATGTAAGATTTTTCATTCTCCTGAATGACCATCCTCCTTTCAATTCCCCCACCGGGACACTGAGAGATGCAGCCCTTCCCCGATATCCGTCTTTTATCCCTCCCTCCCTGATCCCGAGCCCCCTCCTGGTTTGAGTGACCACTCTGTTCTCCCCTTGAACCGCGACTTTTCAAATGCTAAACCCCCCCTTGGTCATAAGCGACAGAGGAAAATGCCTCAAAGAAAAGCCGATTCAATTAGCAGTTAAAAAAGAGACTGCTAATTAGTTGATAAATGTCTCTGGTCCCTCCCCCTTCTTTACGGTCGTAGTTAATATTCTCTTTGCTGAGAGATTTCTCAGAGTTAAAACCATCATAGGCTTCACAAATCTTGTAGTTTTTTTCCCATGGCCCATCCTAAAGCTATTATCATCGACAGCAGCATCAGCAAATTTATATCCGAGGATATAAATCGACCGTCAAGGCAAAACAAAGCCATAACAGTGGGCGGGACAAGCTCTCTATTTAAGAGTGAGCGCAGCAAAATTAATGACAAGGTGACCTTGGGATTCCTTATGATAGCGTCGTTCCTGGAAACGTAACCATGGCGGCTCCATATAAGCAAGATTGAGCATGTCAACACGGACGCTCCGCGCTGGGAGGATGCCTTATAATCGCAAGCTATTAGTGAGCGGATAACTTAATAGGAGGTCACTGCCGAAACACACAAAGTCGTTGCATGCGTTTTGCATTTGCATAATAGCGTTATTGCTGTTGGTCTCGCAAGCCGATTCCCTCATCCCCATTATAACCCCCTCTAGAGCCCAACCCGTCAAGGTTGATGGTCAGTTCTCACATAATGGCAATGATAGGTCATTTATTTACTCGTGCCTTTTGTGCAAAACCCAGCGTACTGTTAGCACAAAGCATATAAAATACTTACAAATCACTTTCAGCACAACAGAGTGAGCTACTTGGGTGTCAGGTGTTCAACTTCACACCCCAGTCCTGGCATGACGGACTACCCCAATAGGGAGGCCATGTCCCACGAATGTTATGGCTCTGACACGCCCACTAAAGATAAATTGCCCGGCCTACTCTGCCCCCATGCTGTGTCGGTGCAATTCATATATAAAATAATGGCGGACTGCGGTAGATGGTTGATTCAGAAGTATATTACAGGCAGGGTGAAATTTATTGGACAGTTCTGTCCTAAGTTCCTTAACTGTGTATGCTTTCACACAGAAACACGGCATCCCATAAGTTAATTTGATGATTTTACTAACAAAAACACATGAGCATACCGGGAAAATGACTTGTTTTGCATTCTATGACAGACCAGTAGAACAACTCAGGAACATTTAGAAAAACGGAATATTTTATGAGCAACGTAAAAGGGGCTGAGCAGTTCTGTCCGGTGTTACACTCTGGGTGCGTTCACACCGACAGTTACCACTCTCTGGTCCAAATCACTTTGATAGTTTGGTTCCCTTCTGTTTCTAACAAAGCACATGAGTTTGCGACGATTTGTTGTCATTTTCCTCACCCTAACCCATCCCAACTCATCTCTCCTCTCAGTTTTTGCTGTGTTCACGCAGATTTGAACCGCCTTTCAAACTTGCACGCCGCAACTTTTCTGCGTCTTCTTAGGGTTATTTATCAGTCGCCTTCTTCCATTCCAGCCTCCCTCTCTGCCACCCACGTCCCCTCATGGTTCTCCTGCAGTGAAAGCTCTAATTGAATAACAATTGTAGCTGGCCTGGCTGAAAGACAAGCATTCTCTGCAGCTTCGAGCCAAGGATTTGCATTTGACTGCGAGTCTTAATCGGAAGCTTCGCGAGTCAAACTAAAAAGCGGCGCAGAATGTCACCCGCCCCCACGTCATACGTCTGAAATCTCACCTTTGTGACTCAGTGAGCAAACTGAGGCTGTAGGTGCTCGATGACGACGGTTGCACCGCTTTAAACACGCTTGCATCCTCTTCCGTCCTGGTTTACCGCAGTCTGCATGTAGGGCTAAAACCTAAAAGCATCATTCAAACACATACCTTAGCCTTTAATTTACTCTGGGCAACGCTTGTGTGTGCTGTTAAGTGTTTTCAGAAGAGTAGCCTTTCATTTGGACTCGTGTTGTTTTCAGTATGGCAGGCCAGACTGCACCGCGATGATTAAAAGCCGCACGCTAATTGGTCACTCTACTGGGAACGCTGCTAGTGTTCCGACGCTGTATTTATGCTTGGCCATCAAAGGTCAAGGTTCCACACAAATGGTGCCGCACTGATTGCCTCTCAAATAGATAGCCTGCAGTGGGATCAACTGGGAAAAAAGTATGATAACGTCTTTTATTTCAAACGTTATAAAAGCCAATGAGACAAGCATAGTTCTTGGGTTGCACAGTCCCGGTTCGGTTCTTTTTCAATAATGCAAGAGAATGAAACATAAAAGCGATTTGCTTTTGAAACGATTTCAATGATTTTAACAATGAAACTTAAAAGTAACATTCATTCATTTTCTAAAATGCTTATCCTCAATAGGGTTGCGGGTATGCTGTAGCCTATCCCGGCTGGCTTTGGGGCGTACACCCTGGCATGGTCGCCAGTCAATCGCAGGGCACAACAACTGCCCAAACCTATGAACAATTTAGAGTCGCCAATTAACCTAACATGCATGTTTTTGGAATGTGGGAGGAAAGCGGAGTACCCGGAGAAAACCCACACATGCAAGGGGAGAACATGCAAACTCCACACAGAGATGCCCGATGGAGATTCGAACCCTGAACCTCCTGACTGTGAGGCCAACGTGCTACCCCTTCATCCACCGTGCAGCTAACATAAAACATGTTTCCAGTAAATAAAATTGTCAAAAAAATATTATGAAATTATTGAATATTTGTGTTTTTATTAACAGTGCCATCACGCTGAGTTCATCTGATCCACTCGTTTTTGTCGATTTATGTAATTTGGTTTGGCAATAGTAATGCAATGTGTGTGTGCTGTGTCGTTGTATTATTATCTCTCCAGACTCATTATATACTTGCTAATTTCCCGTTTATGACGTTATTCAAGCTAGACGTCTGTTGAAATTTACTAAACACTTATTTGTTTGCTTGCGCTACTTTACATTTAAGCTAGTTTATTGGTTAGCATGGATTATCTGTCTTTGTTGAGCAATTTCTTGTATCCCCCCCAGTGATAATGGTACTTGCAAGAAATGTAGTTTGTTTGCCGCCACAGAGGTGAAGTTTAGTACCTTATAAGAGCGGCTCTGCACTCTGGACGGACATATTTTAGCCATGCTAGCTACAGCGCGAGCTACATTACATTTTGTAGCCAGTAGTGATGGAAGTTTCGGCTTTTTTTAGGGAGCCGGTTCGTTTGGCTCCTTTCACTGGGAAGAGCCGACTCTTTTGCAAATGGGCTACACTGATTTTTTTGTAAAATTTCCAAATTTTGTGTGTTGTGTAAAAATAATTTCTAATAGATTTTATATCTTTTTAAAAACAGCTACAAAAATATATAATAATAATAATATAATTTTATAAATGCAGACCCATCTGAAATAGACGCAGTCAAATCTTTAACTAGTTACAATCATACAACACACCACACAACAAAACAAATTAAAAAGTAGCCTCCAGGCAACAGTTGTGTCTTTACTGAAGATTGGCATTCAAAAACTCTTCCTCCGTGTGGTTAACCCCACCCCTATTGCGTCACAATTTAGCAGAAAAAAAAAAGAGAAAAAAAAAATCAGGTCTCAATTGGCTCCTGTCATTCATTTCAAAGAGCCGGCTTGTAGAGCTGATTCGTTCGCGACCGACACATCCCTAGTAGCCAGCTATCTGTCCCAAAACCAATACCCCACTAAAAATCCCTATTCTTTCTGCCCTATTTCGTCACATGCTTCCATTTTTTCATGATATCACTGATGAAGAAAGCATCTCCTTGCAACGGAAAAAGTGGAGATAATCAGTGTCATTCATTCTCATTGGAGAGAAGAAAGAACACATGTCCTCAAGGTGGTTCTTTCCAATCATCACGGCTGTGTGGTTGTCCAAAACGACCCACCCCCCACCTTCACATCGTCACCAAGGTTCTCTCCAACTTGGAGCAAAAGAGGTCTTCGGACGTCCGTCATGGATCCGAATGTCGGATGCTAAAAAGCAACAGCTGGGACTGGAGGACCTGGAATGCTTTCACCAGACAAGCCAGTGTCAGTTGTAGTTGTAGAAGAGAGTGTTTGCTTAGATACTCTCAACCTGTTGCTATGTGGAGAGGATCTGGACGCTGAAACTGTAGGTTTGCATGATTAAACCTTGGTACGGTGTTGTGTTTCCACGCGGGGTAATTGGGTTAGCTCTGCAAACAGTGTGATGTCATTGCAGCGGGAGGCAGTGCAACCTGCCAATGAATGGCTCGTTTCCACGACAATGTAATGCAAGACTGTAAAAATATGATTTTCTTTTTTAGCTTTTTTGGAAAGTTTTATGTAGGGACGGCGCCGTTCTTGGCATTGAGATGGAAAAGGTTAACTGTCCACTCTGAGCCACATTTTACAGTTTCTTGGGGGACATTTTCAGGTTTCAAAACTTCTTTTTAACATAAAATAAACAACCAAAATTGCATGTTTTAGTTTTTCTTTACTGTAACTGATTCCTCTGTAGATTTTAAATTACATATACAGTCGTCCCTCGCCGCTTTGCGGTTTGAGTGTCGCAGATTCACTCAGTTAAAGTTCATTTATTCATTCATTTTCTATGCCGCTTATCCTCATTAGGGTCGCGGGTATGCTGGAGCCTATCCCAGCTGACTTTGGGCGTACCCGGAGAAAACCCACGCACGCACGGGGAGAACATGCAAACTCCACACAGAGATGCCCAACGGAGATTCAAACCCTGAACCTCCTGACTGTGGGGCCAATGTGCTACCCACTCGACCACCGTTAACAGTAACAGACCTCAGTTAACAGTAAAATAAATAAATAAATCATTCTGTTTTGTGGATGAATGCAAACTGTTATTAGTCAAAAGGCATGCATATTTAAGTTAACGTGACACATTTCTTGCATAGAATTTGCTAAATGAACCAAAATAAAAAATATAAGGCATTAAAAAGACACATTGGCATTTGAAATCAATTTGAGTCACCTCATGACAGTCACAATAATCCTTAATTCAAAACACAGGCTACTGTAGTGGCTCTAATCCAGGGTAAGGTAAAACTCCACTCTGAACGGCCAAAGTCACTTCCTGTCCGCACTCACATGAGCAAGAGTCTTATTTATTCATTAATTTTTTTTTCTTTCGTACAGGTGACTTTAGGGTTGTCTTGTTTAGAGGTCTTTATTCATGTTAAAACCCCTATTTAGAAGGTTGCCAACAGGGCTCACTGTGAAAGTATTCCGTTTACAAATAAGTAATACTGTGGATATTTACATTTAGCATATGGCCATCCATGTCATGTGGATGGATGCAAAAAATGAGACAATGCGACCATTTTTGGCCATTCTAAATCTCACCAAACTGCCCTCCTCCTGGAAATGAGACTTTATGAAGTGTCTGTTTCCTGCCAGGCATGCACACTCCTCCACTCCTCTGTGTAACTCTCTTTTTTTGGCAGGAATTGTGCCCAAATATTTACACCGCAACACGTGGCTCAAAAATCCAATCCTGCTTTCATGTTTTCCGGTGGCCAGATTTTGGGGGTTTGTCGTGGCGCTTCCGTGTGACCGGAAACTGGCTATGCCGCACTCAGCGATGTCACATCCACAGCTGTAGCTGATGATGCGCCGTCGCCAGCATGCTCACGTGCACCCTTTTAACCTAAAGGGTGGAGGAGACGTTCCAGCTTTTTACACTCAGATGTAAACTGATTCCCTTTCAACACCCAGCTGGATGAGATCTGCTCTAGAATGTGTCCATATTGGTGGTTGTGGTTTCTGGTTTGATTATAGCAGTCTTAAGGTCCCAGCAGTAAGACTGTATCAGCCTCCGCCATCAATGAAAGTATAACATTTACAAGAATTCACTTTGGTTTTTTAGCCCTGACTGGTATTTGGAGTTTTAATGGAGACAATGGAACCGAGTGTGCCTGTACTCCTTAAACTCCCTACCATTCCCGCAAAAACACTCACACAATCTAAGTCGAATGTTTCGGCAAAAAGTTTTTATTAAAGGCAGCAAGGCTAAATGTTGTAGAGCTGTGTTGCAGCATCAGGAGATTTGCTTCTATTTTGCCATTCAGCTATAGCTATAATACCCGTCAAAAGCTTTAGTCAAGTTGTTTCAAGTCCAATGAATAGCTTGAAATGAAAAAGTGCCAGACGTTAAAAAAAAAAAAAAAAGATAAGGTTACCCAAAACTGAAAAATAATGTGTAATTCAGAATTAAACAAGAAAGCCTTTTCAGAGACCACAAAATGGGTCAGCAATTTAAAGCTGTTTTGGTGGTTAATAAACCCTTGGGACTAATTCCAACAGGTGTTCCAAATTATGGAGTACTTACTACCTCCTCTGTCTACATAAGAGCATTATTTTAACTGGAGAAAGTAATTTATTGCTTTATGGCTAGAATATAGGCAATTAACATTGGAAAAGAAGCCGCACGGTGATCGAGCGGTTAGAAGGTTGGCCACACAGTCGGGAGATCTGGAAGACCTGGGTTTGAATCTCCGTTGGGCATCTCTGTGTGGAGTTTGCATGTTCTCACCGTGCATGTGAAGGTTTTCTCCGGGTACTCCGGTTTCCTCCCACATTCCAAAAACATGCGTGTTAAGTTAATTGGCGACTCTAAATTGTCCATAGGTTTGGGTGGTTGTTGTGCCTTGCGATTGAGTGGCGACCAGTCCAGTTTGTACCCCATCTCTCTCCCTGTGTCAGCTGGGATAGGCTCCAGCATACCCCCACGAGCCTAATGAGGATAAGCGTCATATAAAATGGAGGGACAATGGAAAAGAGACAATCTTAGCACTTAATAATTTAGATTTTCTCTCCAGAGAAATTGGAGTGTTTTAACTTTTTGGCTGGTAGTAATTAAAGTAATTAAAAAATGATTATGATTGTTGGTAAGCTCATCCGGAAACAATGCGCTACTGGGCTGCAACCAGCAGAGGCGCTGTTGATGCACTCTTATCTAGTGTGAAAGTGCTAAGCTGCAGTACTTCAGCGCAGGCTGAAATAAGTATATATACTGTAGTACCTCGCTTTGCATTAATTATTTCCAAAATGTCAGATGAAAATTGAAGCGTACAAAAGCTGAAGCAAATGGAACATATCCATGTGGCAAAGGGATTAGTTCTTACTTGAGTTTGCCAAATGATCAGCCTTACAAGATACTGTATTATGTAAACTATTGTTGGGTGTGTCCCCAAACTAAACAAATTACATTTATTAATATTGACTCCTATTTTGATGAAATTCACCTATTGCAGGCGAGTCTGGACCGGAACCAATTAACTGCAATAAACAGGAGACGAGTGTAGCTGATTAAGGAAAGTGAGTCAAAAGTGTGCACTGTTGGCATTTGTTGTTTTAGCAGTGCAATAGTAACAACAACGTAGGGCAGCTCTTCAAATATTGACGACTTCCTGGTTTATGGAGCGTGACAAACAGGATGGGCTGTCAGTGGAAATAAAGTATTGTTTGCATACTTTATCCAGATCCTCATCAAAATTCGTCCTGTGCACTAACTCTCCACAAAGTTGGTGTTGTCTTTTTTGCATAATCCTGCCAACAGTCCAGCCTTATTAGTTTCTGCGACATCCTGCTTACAGATCCTTGACCAAACTCCTGCATTTTTCCGCGTTTTTTTTTTTTTTTTACATATTGTTTTTTTTAAAGGAACAACGCGGCCATCCAATTTGTTTTTCTTCCATCCGCGTTTATTAGCCTCTTGAGGATTTGCAGTCATCACAAGGACGAGCGAGACAGCAGTGAGACTCCAGTTGGGGAATAAGCGTACACATACTCGATCCACTTTGATGTATCGCTCAGGTCAAACTTCATTAAAAGAAAAAAAAAAAGGTTGGAAAAAATAAATCAGAAGTAATTGCCCACGTGTGGTCCCTCATGCTTCTTTTCCGTGATCCTCTTAGTGCTGCCTCTTCCTAATAGGAGCCCCTTGCTTGGCATCTGGGGCCCATATTGATTACTTTTCCTGTGGTATCATCTGCTGCAGGAATGACATTCTTGAAGCCATCCTTTTTTTTTGGGGGGGGGAAGCGGGGTCACACCTGAATTTGCAGGGTCAACATGTGCAGTTAGTCTGTCAGTTCGCTAATCTATGCCACATATTCTGCAAAGACTGATCTATAGATTGCAGCCATTCATGGATATGGATGCTCTCCAGAGCTGCTTTTTTTAACAAGCATCCCAGGCTTCCCTTGTCTACGTGATTGTACTTAATAAAGCATATAGGAAGCGTATGTATCCTGCATGAAGCCGCATTGCCCTGACGGCCCCTCTGCCCGAGTTTTGACAGCTTTTAACGACACTTGTCGGGGGGACTTGGCATCGGGAGGAGCCTCAACTCTTCCACAATTGCGTCTCCCGGGATCCTGTTGGTAATTCATTACTGTATAAGTGTATCCCCCGCCCCCCTCCACCTGCCTCTGTAACGTCTTTTAACAGCTCCTTCTCGGTTGTTATGTTGCTGGCCTAGCCAGTAAAATGTCAGCAGCCCGTCCATCCTCACTTCCTGCTTTTCCTCCTGATGATGATGATTATAAAAATTGCTGAGCTCCCGGAGCCGAGTTGTGGCAACCAGTGGGCTGGAGGAGGGGAGTGTCGCTTGTTTATGGTGTCATCAGCACATTTGTCATCTCTTTATTGCACATGACAAATGAGCCACCGGATAATCGGAGGGGACAGGGGAAGGAACGTGAGGACACCATCGAGTCCAAGAATTCATTATGGCAAAGGACAAAAAAGGTGCTCACGCCCCCAAATAAATTATATTGCCTACCTTTTACTCTGCCAGTGCCATCAAATATAAAATAATGTGTTTAATGGTTTAATGCTTGGGCTACTGGTTAGTAGAAAACGATGTGTTGTGTGCCACAAAGGAACCACGAGGGAAAAATTTGATTCATATTTTTTTTCCACAGTTCTTTTTGGATCACATTCAAATTGTGTGTACTAATGGTACCTATGCTTAATTGTAATGCTACTGGAACATGGTTGTGTTGTTTGTAAAGCCCAAATGATTTATTCTATTGTATAGAAGGTCCAAAGATCCGGTAATAATGGAAATCCAATTGATCCCTTTCACAAACCCAAAAGTGGAACTCATGCCATAGAGGGCCGAGACACTCCAGGTTTTCTCCCCAACCAGTTTCTTCAGCAGGTGCTGTAATTGATGAGCTCCTTCCCTCAATTTGAAGGAGGTGTTGATCATTAAAATCACCCGCTTTAGTGACGGAAAGAAGTGGGAAGAAAAACCTGCAGGGTCTCGGCCCTCCAAGGCACGAGTTTGACAGTAAAAATACCGAATGCCACATTTGCTGCTAATCAGAGGCTCGGATCACACCCACAGTGGTGGTGTTTTCTAACGTCTCTGCACGGAGACTACGCAGATCATTTGTACTCTTGTGTCATTCAGGGAAGGAAACGCGCAACATGACCTTTGTCGACACACCGGCGCTGACTCACCTATCGCTTCCACCGCTTTGCCCCGTCAGAAGGTTGTAAACGGATACGCACATCAATCAGGCATCGCCCTCTTATCAGGCAATCTGCCCTCCCGAAGCGCTAGACGTGCGTCTTATCTGACCTCCCGATTGCTCATCAGACCTCTCAAGCAGAAGGAGGGCAAAAGGTGGCTGCACTTTTCACCTTTGGTATTTGGCCTGATAGCAAAAGGGACCACTTTGACGATATAAACCAGAACCACAAAATTGTTGTTGCATTTTAACAAAGCCCTATTGCTACAAAAATGTGGGGGTATGAGGCGTATCAGACCCTGCTGCCTCCCGTCCCGGCAGCCCCTCAACATCTTGACAAATTGGCTTGTAAGTGCTGATAAATTGCAGTGTTCCTTCGCCTTCTACATCACGGCGGCATGACAGGACACAGCCTGGCTCCACCGCCAATTAATGACCACAGAACACAGGTGAGACTCATCACTGTCGGCACACTGTTATCTATCATAAGACCCGAAAAAACAGCGCCGAAAAGTAAGGAATTTAACATACGTGGAGTTATGGCCTTGGTTTTGTTTGTTTCGGACATGCTTATCTGGTTACGTTATGGAACATCAATTGTTTTCACCTGCACAATCAAACATGCCTGAAACAGAGTAGGAGGAAACAAAGCAGAAAATATTATAAATAATTTCAAAAACTAAATTAATAAATGAAGGAGTAAAAAACTGACACATATTATTATCTTATTGAAACCCATTAAATAATAATTCTCTTCTTTTCCTTTTGGCTTATCCCCTAAGGGGTCGCCACAGCAAACAAATTGCCTCCATGTAACCCTGTCTTGTCTGCATCCTCTTCTCTCCTCTGGACATGTCAGAACCATCTCAGTCTGGTCTCTCAGACTTTATCTCCAAAACCTTGAACATGTCCTGTCCCTCTGATGTACTCATTTCTGATCCTGTCCATCCTGGTCACACCCAAAAAGAACCTCAGCATCTTCATTTCTGCTATCTCCAGCTCTGCTTCTTGTCTTTTCCTCAGCAGCACGGTCACTAAACCAAACTTATCATTAAAGAATGATTATTGTTAGATATAATCTTACAGTTGTATTATTCCTCAACCGAAATTAGCGTCCGTAACTATATCATTCTCCAAATTGTTCTCAGGGTGGGATGATGTTGTTCCCCCAAAGCGAGGCATCTACATCTCTATTACATCCACTAATACATCGCTCCTAATCCAAATCTAACACGCTTTCAAATCCTTATAAAGTCCCAGATTAGACAGATTTAGCGAGACCACGTGAAGAAAGGCTCACGAGAAGCGTGGCTCATAAGAAAACCGTGACGGCTGACAAGATAAGCATTGTCGACGCTGTTTGTTTGAGGATGGTTAAATTAAACTCTTAATGATCTAACTCACTAAACCCTCCTGCCGAGTACTACTTTAACGAAGCAGAACATGTGGTTAATTGGATTAATTAAATCATCCATCTCCATTTGGCGGCAGTTTGACTTCAATCAGAAAGACTTTAGATCATTGCTTAAAATTTACAAACAAAAGAAAGGCGTATGGATGGACCAATGTTGTTATTTGTGATGTTCAGGTATTACTGTTGTTTTACGAATATTAATTAGTAAATACAACAATACAATGTTTAATAATGTTATACATATAATAAATATATTCAGAAATTGCACCAAATATGAGCTTATGAGCTCTTCATCTTCCTACTCCTTGTCAAATACTTTAACATGGGGATCATTTTTTGTCTTTATTATTCCATTATTACAAAATATATGTTTGTAAATAATTAAAAATGATCATGAACAATCTAATATTTCCAAATAACATTTTTTTTAATTTAACCATTATTGGCAGGAAAGTATAAGCTCTGCTTGTTGCCACTCCTAGTCAGACAATTTTTTTAAAATTTTGGCTATTGTAAAAATATTAGAGTAATTGACAAACATTTTGTCAACAATCACATTTTTAAATTATTAGTTTATTTTTTATATTGTTTTAATTTATTCATAGATGGCAACAAAAAAATGCTATGCTTTTCTGATTTACTTATGAACTTATGAACCCTTTGACCAATTATTATTATTACTCAGTATTAATTAGTATTTTTAATTTTTAAAATATATTTTATCCTTCGACTATTAAAAAACTTCAACAGTGTAATATATCCATATTGTTATATTATACGCTGAAGTCTGAAATTCAGGTCTCCAATTATTGTATAGGGAGAGCCATACCCAAAGTGACTTTATAATTGAAATTTTTTAAACAAATGTATGCTTGATCAAATTATAAATAATGATAAAACATTGATTTATCCTGAATACAACCCTCAGTATCATCTGCCATTGGGGAAAAAAAGCACCACAAAGACTGTAGTTCTTTTTTGTTGTCTTATTTGGCCCCTTTGTCAAGTGTAATGACTAGAAACATCCAGTCGGTCATGGTCAGAGCCGAATTCTCCAGAGCATCACTTCCTATGAGTGTCTTTTATTGTGAACGTGGCTGATAGAAGGCAGCAGGCGTGTCCGGCCCACTGTCCAGTCACCTTATAGTTAATGCATTTTGTGCTGACACTTGACATGGAGGACAAACATCCCCTATTGCCGCTCACCGTAGACGTGATAAATGAGCGGCGGAGCGCGGGATGAAAGGTGCGGTCTGCTTTCTGTCTCCTGTCACAAAACGACACACTTCCCGCCGCTCTGCTTCCTGTAATGAAAAATGCAATGCGGTTACATAATGCTAAATCCGCATCTAATGCTCCATGACATGTTTACCGGATACGGCATCATCGTGGATCAGTTTCCACCTAATACCACCAATTAAGACGTGAAAGGCGATGTGGAGGAGGGGCCAAAGGGGGAATCTCTTCACCTTCCTGACAACCCCCCCAATGTTTTGTTTTGGCACAATTTTTTAAGACTTGTTTTTTTGTGCCCGGACAGCCCAGAGCCTTCAATAAAGCGGGCCACAAGACCCCGTGGGGACGGCAACGGGGAAGGCTGCATTGTGTTGGCATTTGTAAGGCATGGAGGAGGGGAAGGCTTCGGCGGGGGACTTGAGTGTAAAGAGAAGGAGGAAGGAGAGAAGGGGGGTTTGGCTAACAAAGCCTACCCTAGAGGCTTGAAGTTGGGGGGAAGGACAGAAGAGGAAGAACAGTCAAAGCTAGTAATGGTAATGCCCTCCATCCATCCCACTCACATTGCAAATTCCTGCAGTGAATGTGCTGATGCTGGCAGGGACGTGTGAGGCTTCTCCTTAAAAAGTGCACATCTGGGGAGAGGTGATGTTGATTTTTGGAAGAGCTGAGTAAACACATGTCTCCGCAGCGCGGGCTTTGCTGCATATTCCGACTGTAAATACTTTCCCACCATTCCAAAACAAAAGAAAAACTGGATAGATGGATAGATTTTTGTTCCGTAGGATTTTATTGTTACGAATGTAAGATTTTTCATTCTCCTGAATGACCATCCTCCTTTCAATTCCCCCACCGGGACACTGAGAGATGCAGCCCTTCCCCGATATCCGTCTTTTATCCCTCCCTCCCTGATCCCGAGCCCCCTCCTGGTTTGAGTGACCACTCTGTTCTCCCCTTGAACCGCGACTTTTCAAATGCTAAACCCCCCCTTGGTCATAAGCGACAGAGGAAAATGCCTCAAAGAAAAGCCGATTCAATTAGCAGTTAAAAAAGAGACTGCTAATTAGTTGATAAATGTCTCTGGTCCCTCCCCCTTCTTTACGGTCGTAGTTAATATTCTCTTTGCTGAGAGATTTCTCAGAGTTAAAACCATCATAGGCTTCACAAATCTTGTAGTTTTTTTCCCATGGCCCATCCTAAAGCTATTATCATCGACAGCAGCATCAGCAAATTTATATCCGAGGATATAAATCGACCGTCAAGGCAAAACAAAGCCATAACAGTGGGCGGGACAAGCTCTCTATTTAAGAGTGAGCGCAGCAAAATTAATGACAAGGTGACCTTGGGATTCCTTATGATAGCGTCGTTCCTGGAAACGTAACCATGGCGGCTCCATATAAGCAAGATTGAGCATGTCAACACGGACGCTCCGCGCTGGGAGGATGCCTTATAATCGCAAGCTATTAGTGAGCGGATAACTTAATAGGAGGTCACTGCCGAAACACACAAAGTCGTTGCATGCGTTTTGCATTTGCATAATAGCGTTATTGCTGTTGGTCTCGCAAGCCGATTCCCTCATCCCCATTATAACCCCCTCTAGAGCCCAACCCGTCAAGGTTGATGGTCAGTTCTCACATAATGGCAATGATAGGTCATTTATTTACTCGTGCCTTTTGTGCAAAACCCAGCGTACTGTTAGCACAAAGCATATAAAATACTTACAAATCACTTTCAGCACAACAGAGTGAGCTACTTGGGTGTCAGGTGTTCAACTTCACACCCCAGTCCTGGCATGACGGACTACCCCAATAGGGAGGCCATGTCCCACGAATGTTATGGCTCTGACACGCCCACTAAAGATAAATTGCCCGGCCTACTCTGCCCCCATGCTGTGTCGGTGCAATTCATATATAAAATAATGGCGGACTGCGGTAGATGGTTGATTCAGAAGTATATTACAGGCAGGGTGAAATTTATTGGACAGTTCTGTCCTAAGTTCCTTAACTGTGTATGCTTTCACACAGAAACACGGCATCCCATAAGTTAATTTGATGATTTTACTAACAAAAACACATGAGCATACCGGGAAAATGACTTGTTTTGCATTCTATGACAGACCAGTAGAACAACTCAGGAACATTTAGAAAAACGGAATATTTTATGAGCAACGTAAAAGGGGCTGAGCAGTTCTGTCCGGTGTTACACTCTGGGTGCGTTCACACCGACAGTTACCACTCTCTGGTCCAAATCACTTTGATAGTTTGGTTCCCTTCTGTTTCTAACAAAGCACATGAGTTTGCGACGATTTGTTGTCATTTTCCTCACCCTAACCCATCCCAACTCATCTCTCCTCTCAGTTTTTGCTGTGTTCACGCAGATTTGAACCGCCTTTCAAACTTGCACGCCGCAACTTTTCTGCGTCTTCTTAGGGTTATTTATCAGTCGCCTTCTTCCATTCCAGCCTCCCTCTCTGCCACCCACGTCCCCTCATGGTTCTCCTGCAGTGAAAGCTCTAATTGAATAACAATTGTAGCTGGCCTGGCTGAAAGACAAGCATTCTCTGCAGCTTCGAGCCAAGGATTTGCATTTGACTGCGAGTCTTAATCGGAAGCTTCGCGAGTCAAACTAAAAAGCGGCGCAGAATGTCACCCGCCCCCACGTCATACGTCTGAAATCTCACCTTTGTGACTCAGTGAGCAAACTGAGGCTGTAGGTGCTCGATGACGACGGTTGCACCGCTTTAAACACGCTTGCATCCTCTTCCGTCCTGGTTTACCGCAGTCTGCATGTAGGGCTAAAACCTAAAAGCATCATTCAAACACATACCTTAGCCTTTAATTTACTCTGGGCAACGCTTGTGTGTGCTGTTAAGTGTTTTCAGAAGAGTAGCCTTTCATTTGGACTCGTGTTGTTTTCAGTATGGCAGGCCAGACTGCACCGCGATGATTAAAAGCCGCACGCTAATTGGTCACTCTACTGGGAACGCTGCTAGTGTTCCGACGCTGTATTTATGCTTGGCCATCAAAGGTCAAGGTTCCACACAAATGGTGCCGCACTGATTGCCTCTCAAATAGATAGCCTGCAGTGGGATCAACTGGGAAAAAAGTATGATAACGTCTTTTATTTCAAACGTTATAAAAGCCAATGAGACAAGCATAGTTCTTGGGTTGCACAGTCCCGGTTCGGTTCTTTTTCAATAATGCAAGAGAATGAAACATAAAAGCGATTTGCTTTTGAAACGATTTCAATGATTTTAACAATGAAACTTAAAAGTAACATTCATTCATTTTCTAAAATGCTTATCCTCAATAGGGTTGCGGGTATGCTGTAGCCTATCCCGGCTGGCTTTGGGGCGTACACCCTGGCATGGTCGCCAGTCAATCGCAGGGCACAACAACTGCCCAAACCTATGAACAATTTAGAGTCGCCAATTAACCTAACATGCATGTTTTTGGAATGTGGGAGGAAAGCGGAGTACCCGGAGAAAACCCACACATGCAAGGGGAGAACATGCAAACTCCACACAGAGATGCCCGATGGAGATTCGAACCCTGAACCTCCTGACTGTGAGGCCAACGTGCTACCCCTTCATCCACCGTGCAGCTAACATAAAACATGTTTCCAGTAAATAAAATTGTCAAAAAAATATTATGAAATTATTGAATATTTGTGTTTTTATTAACAGTGCCATCACGCTGAGTTCATCTGATCCACTCGTTTTTGTCGATTTATGTAATTTGGTTTGGCAATAGTAATGCAATGTGTGTGTGCTGTGTCGTTGTATTATTATCTCTCCAGACTCATTATATACTTGCTAATTTCCCGTTTATGACGTTATTCAAGCTAGACGTCTGTTGAAATTTACTAAACACTTATTTGTTTGCTTGCGCTACTTTACATTTAAGCTAGTTTATTGGTTAGCATGGATTATCTGTCTTTGTTGAGCAATTTCTTGTATCCCCCCCAGTGATAATGGTACTTGCAAGAAATGTAGTTTGTTTGCCGCCACAGAGGTGAAGTTTAGTACCTTATAAGAGCGGCTCTGCACTCTGGACGGACATATTTTAGCCATGCTAGCTACAGCGCGAGCTACATTACATTTTGTAGCCAGTAGTGATGGAAGTTTCGGCTTTTTTTAGGGAGCCGGTTCGTTTGGCTCCTTTCACTGGGAAGAGCCGACTCTTTTGCAAATGGGCTACACTGATTTTTTTGTAAAATTTCCAAATTTTGTGTGTTGTGTAAAAATAATTTCTAATAGATTTTATATCTTTTTAAAAACAGCTACAAAAATATATAATAATAATAATATAATTTTATAAATGCAGACCCATCTGAAATAGACGCAGTCAAATCTTTAACTAGTTACAATCATACAACACACCACACAACAAAACAAATTAAAAAGTAGCCTCCAGGCAACAGTTGTGTCTTTACTGAAGATTGGCATTCAAAAACTCTTCCTCCGTGTGGTTAACCCCACCCCTATTGCGTCACAATTTAGCAGAAAAAAAAAAGAGAAAAAAAAAATCAGGTCTCAATTGGCTCCTGTCATTCATTTCAAAGAGCCGGCTTGTAGAGCTGATTCGTTCGCGACCGACACATCCCTAGTAGCCAGCTATCTGTCCCAAAACCAATACCCCACTAAAAATCCCTATTCTTTCTGCCCTATTTCGTCACATGCTTCCATTTTTTCATGATATCACTGATGAAGAAAGCATCTCCTTGCAACGGAAAAAGTGGAGATAATCAGTGTCATTCATTCTCATTGGAGAGAAGAAAGAACACATGTCCTCAAGGTGGTTCTTTCCAATCATCACGGCTGTGTGGTTGTCCAAAACGACCCACCCCCCACCTTCACATCGTCACCAAGGTTCTCTCCAACTTGGAGCAAAAGAGGTCTTCGGACGTCCGTCATGGATCCGAATGTCGGATGCTAAAAAGCAACAGCTGGGACTGGAGGACCTGGAATGCTTTCACCAGACAAGCCAGTGTCAGTTGTAGTTGTAGAAGAGAGTGTTTGCTTAGATACTCTCAACCTGTTGCTATGTGGAGAGGATCTGGACGCTGAAACTGTAGGTTTGCATGATTAAACCTTGGTACGGTGTTGTGTTTCCACGCGGGGTAATTGGGTTAGCTCTGCAAACAGTGTGATGTCATTGCAGCGGGAGGCAGTGCAACCTGCCAATGAATGGCTCGTTTCCACGACAATGTAATGCAAGACTGTAAAAATATGATTTTCTTTTTTAGCTTTTTTGGAAAGTTTTATGTAGGGACGGCGCCGTTCTTGGCATTGAGATGGAAAAGGTTAACTGTCCACTCTGAGCCACATTTTACAGTTTCTTGGGGGACATTTTCAGGTTTCAAAACTTCTTTTTAACATAAAATAAACAACCAAAATTGCATGTTTTAGTTTTTCTTTACTGTAACTGATTCCTCTGTAGATTTTAAATTACATATACAGTCGTCCCTCGCCGCTTTGCGGTTTGAGTGTCGCAGATTCACTCAGTTAAAGTTCATTTATTCATTCATTTTCTATGCCGCTTATCCTCATTAGGGTCGCGGGTATGCTGGAGCCTATCCCAGCTGACTTTGGGCGTACCCGGAGAAAACCCACGCACGCACGGGGAGAACATGCAAACTCCACACAGAGATGCCCAACGGAGATTCAAACCCTGAACCTCCTGACTGTGGGGCCAATGTGCTACCCACTCGACCACCGTTAACAGTAACAGACCTCAGTTAACAGTAAAATAAATAAATAAATCATTCTGTTTTGTGGATGAATGCAAACTGTTATTAGTCAAAAGGCATGCATATTTAAGTTAACGTGACACATTTCTTGCATAGAATTTGCTAAATGAACCAAAATAAAAAATATAAGGCATTAAAAAGACACATTGGCATTTGAAATCAATTTGAGTCACCTCATGACAGTCACAATAATCCTTAATTCAAAACACAGGCTACTGTAGTGGCTCTAATCCAGGGTAAGGTAAAACTCCACTCTGAACGGCCAAAGTCACTTCCTGTCCGCACTCACATGAGCAAGAGTCTTATTTATTCATTAATTTTTTTTTCTTTCGTACAGGTGACTTTAGGGTTGTCTTGTTTAGAGGTCTTTATTCATGTTAAAACCCCTATTTAGAAGGTTGCCAACAGGGCTCACTGTGAAAGTATTCCGTTTACAAATAAGTAATACTGTGGATATTTACATTTAGCATATGGCCATCCATGTCATGTGGATGGATGCAAAAAATGAGACAATGCGACCATTTTTGGCCATTCTAAATCTCACCAAACTGCCCTCCTCCTGGAAATGAGACTTTATGAAGTGTCTGTTTCCTGCCAGGCATGCACACTCCTCCACTCCTCTGTGTAACTCTCTTTTTTTGGCAGGAATTGTGCCCAAATATTTACACCGCAACACGTGGCTCAAAAATCCAATCCTGCTTTCATGTTTTCCGGTGGCCAGATTTTGGGGGTTTGTCGTGGCGCTTCCGTGTGACCGGAAACTGGCTATGCCGCACTCAGCGATGTCACATCCACAGCTGTAGCTGATGATGCGCCGTCGCCAGCATGCTCACGTGCACCCTTTTAACCTAAAGGGTGGAGGAGACGTTCCAGCTTTTTACACTCAGATGTAAACTGATTCCCTTTCAACACCCAGCTGGATGAGATCTGCTCTAGAATGTGTCCATATTGGTGGTTGTGGTTTCTGGTTTGATTATAGCAGTCTTAAGGTCCCAGCAGTAAGACTGTATCAGCCTCCGCCATCAATGAAAGTATAACATTTACAAGAATTCACTTTGGTTTTTTAGCCCTGACTGGTATTTGGAGTTTTAATGGAGACAATGGAACCGAGTGTGCCTGTACTCCTTAAACTCCCTACCATTCCCGCAAAAACACTCACACAATCTAAGTCGAATGTTTCGGCAAAAAGTTTTTATTAAAGGCAGCAAGGCTAAATGTTGTAGAGCTGTGTTGCAGCATCAGGAGATTTGCTTCTATTTTGCCATTCAGCTATAGCTATAATACCCGTCAAAAGCTTTAGTCAAGTTGTTTCAAGTCCAATGAATAGCTTGAAATGAAAAAGTGCCAGACGTTAAAAAAAAAAAAAAAAGATAAGGTTACCCAAAACTGAAAAATAATGTGTAATTCAGAATTAAACAAGAAAGCCTTTTCAGAGACCACAAAATGGGTCAGCAATTTAAAGCTGTTTTGGTGGTTAATAAACCCTTGGGACTAATTCCAACAGGTGTTCCAAATTATGGAGTACTTACTACCTCCTCTGTCTACATAAGAGCATTATTTTAACTGGAGAAAGTAATTTATTGCTTTATGGCTAGAATATAGGCAATTAACATTGGAAAAGAAGCCGCACGGTGATCGAGCGGTTAGAAGGTTGGCCACACAGTCGGGAGATCTGGAAGACCTGGGTTTGAATCTCCGTTGGGCATCTCTGTGTGGAGTTTGCATGTTCTCACCGTGCATGTGAAGGTTTTCTCCGGGTACTCCGGTTTCCTCCCACATTCCAAAAAAATGCGTGTTAAGTTAATTGGCGACTCTAAATTGTCCATAGGTTTGGGTGGTTGTTGTGCCTTGCGATTGAGTGGCGACCAGTCCAGTTTGTACCCCATCTCTCTCCCTGTGTCAGCTGGGATAGGCTCCAGCATACCCCCACGAGCCTAATGAGGATAAGCGTCATATAAAATGGAGGGACAATGGAAAAGAGACAATCTTAGCACTTAATAATTTAGATTTTCTCTCCAGAGAAATTGGAGTGTTTTAACTTTTTGGCTGGTAGTAATTAAAGTAATTAAAAAATGATTATGATTGTTGGTAAGCTCATCCGGAAACAATGCGCTACTGGGCTGCAACCAGCAGAGGCGCTGTTGATGCACTCTTATCTAGTGTGAAAGTGCTAAGCTGCAGTACTTCAGCGCAGGCTGAAATAAGTATATATACTGTAGTACCTCGCTTTGCATTAATTATTTCCAAAATGTCAGATGAAAATTGAAGCGTACAAAAGCTGAAGCAAATGGAACATATCCATGTGGCAAAGGGATTAGTTCTTACTTAAGTTTGCCAAATGATCAGCCTTACAAGATACTGTATTATGTAAACTATTGTTGGGTGTGTCCCCAAACTAAACAAATTACATTTATTAATATTGACTCCTATTTTGATGAAATTCACCTATTGCAGGCGAGTCTGGACCGGAACCAATTAACTGCAATAAACAGGAGACGAGTGTAGCTGATTAAGGAAAGTGAGTCAAAAGTGTGCACTGTTGGCATTTGTTGTTTTAGCAGTGCAATAGTAACAACAACGTAGGGCAGCTCTTCAAATATTGACGACTTCCTGGTTTATGGAGCGTGACAAACAGGATGGGCTGTCAGTGGAAATAAAGTATTGTTTGCATACTTTATCCAGATCCTCATCAAAATTCGTCCTGTGCACTAACTCTCCACAAAGTTGGTGTTGTCTTTTTTGCATAATCCTGCCAACAGTCCAGCCTTATTAGTTTCTGCGACATCCTGCTTACAGATCCTTGACCAAACTCCTGCATTTTTCCGCGTTTTTTTTTTTTTTTTACATATTGTTTTTTTTAAAGGAACAACGCGGCCATCCAATTTGTTTTTCTTCCATCCGCGTTTATTAGCCTCTTGAGGATTTGCAGTCATCACAAGGACGAGCGAGACAGCAGTGAGACTCCAGTTGGGGAATAAGCGTACACATACTCGATCCACTTTGATGTATCGCTCAGGTCAAACTTCATTAAAAGAAAAAAAAAGGTTGGAAAAAATAAATCAGAAGTAATTGCCCACGTGTGGTCCCTCATGCTTCTTTTCCGTGATCCTCTTAGTGCTGCCTCTTCCTAATAGGAGCCCCTTGCTTGGCATCTGGGGCCCATATTGATTACTTTTCCTGTGGTATCATCTGCTGCAGGAATGACATTCTTGAAGCCATCCTTTTTTTTTGGGGGGGGGAAGCGGGGTCACACCTGAATTTGCAGGGTCAACATGTGCAGTTAGTCTGTCAGTTCGCTAATCTATGCCACATATTCTGCAAAGACTGATCTATAGATTGCAGCCATTCATGGATATGGATGCTCTCCAGAGCTGCTTTTTTTAACAAGCATCCCAGGCTTCCCTTGTCTACGTGATTGTACTTAATAAAGCATATAGGAAGCGTATGTATCCTGCATGAAGCCGCATTGCCCTGACGGCCCCTCTGCCCGAGTTTTGACAGCTTTTAACGACACTTGTCGGGGGGACTTGGCATCGGGAGGAGCCTCAACTCTTCCACAATTGCGTCTCCCGGGATCCTGTTGGTAATTCATTACTGTATAAGTGTATCCCCCGCCCCCCTCCACCTGCCTCTGTAACGTCTTTTAACAGCTCCTTCTCGGTTGTTATGTTGCTGGCCTAGCCAGTAAAATGTCAGCAGCCCGTCCATCCTCACTTCCTGCTTTTCCTCCTGATGATGATGATTATAAAAATTGCTGAGCTCCCGGAGCCGAGTTGTGGCAACCAGTGGGCTGGAGGAGGGGAGTGTCGCTTGTTTATGGTGTCATCAGCACATTTGTCATCTCTTTATTGCACATGACAAATGAGCCACCGGATAATCGGAGGGGACAGGGGAAGGAACGTGAGGACACCATCGAGTCCAAGAATTCATTATGGCAAAGGACAAAAAAGGTGCTCACGCCCCCAAATAAATTATATTGCCTACCTTTTACTCTGCCAGTGCCATCAAATATAAAATAATGTGTTTAATGGTTTAATGCTTGGGCTACTGGTTAGTAGAAAACGATGTGTTGTGTGCCACAAAGGAACCACGAGGGAAAAATTTGATTCATATTTTTTTTCCACAGTTCTTTTTGGATCACATTCAAATTGTGTGTACTAATGGTACCTATGCTTAATTGTAATGCTACTGGAACATGGTTGTGTTGTTTGTAAAGCCCAAATGATTTATTCTATTGTATAAAAGGTCCAAAGATCCGGTAATAATGGAAATCCAATTGATCCCTTTCACAAACCCAAACATTGTGAACAAAAAGTAAATTTTGTAGAGAAGAATTATAGTTTCAATTGTATTTTGCACCTCCTTTATCAATTGCTGGCACTTGCAACCTTCTTTGGTGCCATGATGGGTTAAGTAGCAGTCACATTTATGCAAAAATGCACAGTGAGTCCGCAACGTGTAGTGTGCTTTGTTTGAGACGGACTAGTTTGTTACACGGATGTTGTACAGGAACCGAGACAATGTACAACAAATCGAGGCAACATTTGGCAAAAACTCATCAATGAAATGAAATCTAACCAAACTAGTCAGCTGTCCAAATTCCAGGCGTGTCTTAATGACATAAAGAGCTGGATGAGCTCAAACGATTTAAACTCAGATAAAACTGAAATTGTAGACCTTGGGTCCCAGCGCCTCACACACAAGATTACAAATGATATCACTGACCTGGATGGTCTTGTACTCACCCGCCACTCTACAGACAGAAACCTTGGTGTCGTCTTGAATCAGGACCTTTCCTTAAGTTCCCAAATACGACAAGTGTTAAGAACCACATTTTTCCATTCACCAAGAAAATCAGAAAATTCCTGCCACTACCAGATGCGGAAAAACGTGTTCATGCTTTTGTGACCTCCAGGTTGGGTTATTGTAACTCTGTTAATAGGCCGCCCTAAGAAATCTTTAAAGACCCTTCCGTTAGTCCAAAATTATGTCACAGTCTTAACTGGAACCAGAAGAAACAATCATATCTCGCCCGTATTAGCCTCACTGCACTGGTTACCAGTACAGTTTAGAATTGAATATAAAATTCTACTTCTTACATACGTATAAAGCGGTCAGACACCCGTATATCTTAAAGAGCTCCTAGAACCCTAACAACCCAGTAGAACACTGCGTTCATAGAATTTTCAATTACACTCCTAGAATTTTTAGAAGTCGAATGGGACGTCTTTCAGTTACCAGGCTCATCTGTTTTGGAACCATGTCCCAGACTCAGTCCGATGGGCAAACCCCTTCGATTTATTTAAAAGTCAACTCAAAACTCACCTCTTTGCTATAAAAACACAGAACTGACGCTTGATACGCCGATTTGTATCAGAGACATTTCTCTGAGTTCCTTGGTTTAAGACTAAGACTTGATCCACTCTGATGTTTTTATATCTCAACCCAACCGGTCGAGACAGACGGCCACCCCAAGAGCCAGAATTCTGTCCAAGGTTTCTTCCCCAGAGGGAATTTTTCCTGGCTTTTGTCGCCAAGTGCTTGCTCATGTGGGGGTTTAGTCGGTTCTCTGTTTGTGACCTCCGTGTGTAAAGTGTCATGAGGTGACTACCCCTGTTCTTTTTAGCGCTACACAAATAAATTAAACTGAATTGAACATTTTTGTCATTAACTGAATCATACGAAAACTGTTTGAGTAGGATTCTTAGTGCTAAGCTGCTAAGTAGATATCCTTGGTTGATTATGGAGAAAATGAATGGTCATTTTGGATTATTGCTTGTAATGGGATTCCTTTTGAACGGAGTGGTTCTGAACTCCAGCTTCCATGCCATTGTTGTTCTGAGTAGAATAATGCTGGGCTTTAACTTCCCCAAGTAGTGCACTCCTTTTGCCAGTTAATTGCACACCACTGATTAATCAACGGATTAACTGGCAAAAATGCCTACCCTAGTTCCTATATAAACAATTGCAAGCCATCTGCAACCATGCATTTCTAATTTCCAGCAGTCATTTTTTATTTAAGACCTGTTATTAACTTATTTTTGGCAATCTGATATATCTTCCGGAGTGTCACTCGGGTAACAGCAGCAGAGTCTATCTGAAGACAAAGAGCTGAGGAAGGAAAGAAGCTATAAAGATATCTATCAGCTCACCTCGCCCCACCTCTTGGCCTCAGCACACATTGGCACTCAATGCTTTAATCCTGCCTCTTAGCGCTGTAACTGATAGCCTTGTGTTAAAGTATTAAGACAAAAAAAAAGAGTCATTCAGGTGAAGGTTTACTTCCCGGTTTTAGTCAATCGGTTTCTCCTCCTAATCTCTGCACTGTGTTGTAGTCAGCTACTCTCATTCAACACAATATCCTGCTTTTTTCTTTAGCTCACATTCCCATTAGGAGCCGGCGCTGTCCTGAAAAGGTGTGGCCACAGCCTCCAGTCCCCGGGTTCACCCCTAGGGACACGCCCTCTGCTCTTATCTGTGCCGTAAATCCCTCTTAAGTCCCCTAATCACACATTAATGGGGCTGTAGATATGAAGTGCTCTACTGTGCTTGCAGTTTCTTATCAGAGATCCATATTCCGTATCTGCAGGACATCTGACAGGCGGCGTGGCTCTCGGGCTCCTGCAAGACCCGCTCAGCCGTAGCGTGGGCGTTTATGAGATTACCTTGAGCGTGTTTATGGTGGAAATTAAAATTTGACGGGACAGAGGTCTTTTGTTCCAACCGCAGACACATTGTTCTCTCAGGAGGCCGTAGTGATCCAAATGGCTTGCTTCCCTGTCTCTCTCCCCGGAGTCGTCTTTGTGCTCACTCTTTGCCAAGCTGTGATAAAGAGGGTTTTTTTTTTGGTTCATCTTAAAAATTACTGGACCTGAACCCATTACGGCAACCATTACTTCCTTTAGACCGATCCGTCCTCTA
Organism: Oostethus manadensis; assembly: GCA_024372805.1. Classification (NCBI taxonomy): domain Eukaryota; kingdom Metazoa; phylum Chordata; class Actinopteri; order Syngnathiformes; family Syngnathidae; genus Oostethus; species Oostethus manadensis. The sequence continues at coordinate 172,012 of QODF01000101.1, forward strand.
CTGCCTTTTTTTCTTTCATGTAGATGAATTCAACGGAGACTAATTAGCACAGCTCGCATGCTGCCGCTTAAGGGGCTCGGTGAGCTTTTAATTGCACAGGGCGAGCATGTTGGGTCTTTAAGGAATGATGACCCTGGTTCTGACAGAGCTGACTCTGTCCCCTGGGCCTCTGCCGGGTCTTCCTTTATTGGTTTTCTTTATCTCACAAAGGCCCACCAGATTCATACAGTTCGAGATCCGGTATCCGGACCGTTTGATCCCACTTTTTTTTTTTTTACAGCTAAACAAACCACAGTCCACTAATTGATAACCATATAAGTGAATATAGCAGTATAATATAAGTTAATATGAGACAAAAACATTTAGTTCCTTACTTCCTTAGTTCCCACAAGGGGAAATGATCTTGCAAAACTGACTTGATTGGAATGTATCCTTACATATGAAAGCGATCTTATCCACCAATCTTATCTACCGCCACAAAGAAAGGTCTGAAGGTCAACCACTGCCCCCTTTTGCTCTACCGGACTGACATCTAGTAGTCGAGCTTAAGCCAGCAGGCCCAAAGAGCCAGGCAGCAGCCCGCTGCTAGTGCTTATTAGCAGGGAAAAAAGCAACACTACTATGAGGAAAATTATAATTAAACGAGGATAATGATGGAGTTCATGGCAATGGAGGACCAGCCATTTTTGGTTGCTGTAAACTTTATTTTTGCAAAAAGGCTCAAATCAGGTCTGCAGTGTAACCTGTTTTTAAAATGCAAATAATGAAAGACTAAAGCAACATATATAATTTAGTAATTTGGTCAACAATTTTCTAAACTTTTAATTGCTTCTAAACTGGAATTGGCAGGTCAGGCTTTTTATAGATCGGTCATCCCTGCACCCGTAATGCATAGTAAATAATAAACAATATTCCATATGTCAAGCAAGTGCTTAACTATTACCACTCCGACATCAATTAACTTCTACAGGAAAGTCTTGTCTAAATTTCCATCATGCAGTCAAAGTGCATAATCTGTTACAAATGCCCATCCATAGTGAGTTTTGAGCTCTCTGATCAAAGGGCACGTCCTTAAAGGCTTCCGCCCAACCTCCGTGTGCTCTACACCTACTGGAAGGTCTTCCCTCAACTTGCATTGTGCAGTCATAGATCATGGACATGAAGAAATGTCCATAGTCTGTGTAGAGCCCTCAGGTCCAAAGGCAAGTCCTAAAAGACTACCATTCCCATGTCATTACAGTGTTTTTCTACGGCCTATGTTTCCACAGTAGGGTATATGTACCCCCAAGAGTACGCCATCGTATGAACAAATAGTTAGTTAGTTTGATGATTATTGTGTGCTTTAGGAGTGTCAATTAAATTGGTATTCAAATCCTCGTGGTGAAAACCTGTCACTGTGAGTGGGGAGTCCCGCGAAAAAGAGGCTTCGTCTTTGGTTGTATGTATTTTTGTACTTCGGTTGCTGTTTTGTCATGACTGTTAAACTTTCCCCTTCAATTTGGTGTTTAATTAATACGTAGATTTAAACCATTGCCATCGTGAGTGCCCAAAAAGTGATGCTCCAACCCATTCAAAGGGAGGGCTGCCAACATCAGACTGGAATAAAAGAAATGTAGCATGATTGCTCATCTATTTATCTGTGCTCTTGACGAACTTGATCAAAATGTGACCATGAAAAATATGACATTTTGACCCAAAATTACTACATAAGTAATACATCTATTAAGTATGTTAAATATTTTAAGTTAAGGTAAATATGTTTATGTTTTGCCCTGCGATTGACTGGCAATCAGTCCAGGGTGTACCCCGCCTCTCACCCACAGTCTGCTAGGATAGGCTCCAGCATCCCCTGTGACCCTACTGAGGATAAGCGGTATAGAAAATGAATGAATGAATGAATGTTTATGTTTTAAGTGTGCGGGAGGAGGGGGTATATGGCTTCAGGTCAAATGTCTGAAGGGGTACGCCACTGTAAAAAGTTTGAGGACTACTACTCTATGGGAAGTTCTCCTCTTGTATCATGCAGTCACACAGAAGATCATGGACTGTTGCACATTTCCATATTTCTTGTCCACAGTGAGTCCAAAAGTCTTCTCTAAACCTGCGTCCTGTCTAGTCTTACATTACGGACACTCTAAAATGGCACGATTGTGTCTTGTTTATCAGTCTTCAAGTGTTGTTTCAAAATCGAGAAAAAGAACATGTAGGTCTTCCAGAATTCTGTCAACACGTGGGTCAGTGTGTAAGTCCGAGCCTTGGTGGTATCTCCAACATAGTAGCTGCTGCTGTTAGACTCTCTCACGCTTTTATCGGTGGGCGAAAACTCAGAGGTGTGTTGGTTTTCTTAATTACCTCCACAGCGAGCGAAGACTCCCTCAAGCCTCCTTTTTGAGTGTGTGTGTGTGTGAAGCTTAACAAGAAGAACAAAAATCAACACGGAGCTCTCCGTCGAGTTGGAAAGGAGAATCTTGCCCGAGGCCGCGATCGATTGGCTCCTCAGAGTAGAAGTCCCATCTTCCCTCCGGGTAGACTGGGTGTTGCATTAGCTCATCGCACAAAAGCAAAGGCGGGAGGAGGATGAGGGGGATAGAAAATCCGAGGGTGGGCGGTTGGAAGCAGCCGAGGAAAAAAAAGAAGTGTTAGATAACTCAAAGCCGTGCAATATTCATAACATCATGGATGAATCGCGGATCCTCTTCCTCTGTCTTACGGCTGTGAGATTGCGCCATGTTGTGCCGGTGTGGAGATGTACTGGGCGCTAGTGCCTGGACAGAACCACCCTTCACCCCTCCTGTGTCTGTCCCCCCCCCCCCGGTGAGGGGTAATGGCGCTGAAGTAACCGAGGTCACGCAGTGAATTCAACCGAGAACAAAGCGAGTATAATAGCATTGTGTAACTGATACTGGCACCGCGGCCTACTCGCTGGAATCCTGCACAAACACATTTCCAAGTGCAGGACGAAGCAGTAGAAAGCCATCCGTGCATTCTACAAGAGCCTGCAGAGGCTGCACAGCAGCCCACGTGTTAATAGTTAATGGCGCCCACGCAAAACCCCCAAATTTCAGGCTTCAAATTAGAGAGGAGCTATCTTAAATCAGGAAGGGAGCCGGGGAAGTTGTTGGCGGAGCTCTTCAAAGTCCTCTTTAATAAAACATATTCCCCCCGCCTCGCCTGGTTTGGCGAGCGACATCGCTGCGCTATCAACACAAGTGAGCGCTCGGCTACAGTACGGCTGGGGGGTGTGGACCTCGTTAGCATATGGTCTGTGACAGGAAGCGGTTACAAATGGAGGTTAATTAACCCACTGGTGGTTCAGCCAGCGCAGGTTAAAGCTATGCCTTTTACACAACTGACATCACTTCTGTCCGTCACGCTGCTTTGAAATTCTACAAAGCTGCAGATGCTTCAACTAGCATTTCTTAGAAAGAGTGTATGCATTAATGGACCGTTAAGAATTTTCTCATCGCCGTTGAAATGGATCAGTCGTGTCTGGACGCAACTCAGTCGAAATGGACGGCACCGCTCGGCTGCAACCAGCTGAGGTCCTGTTTTTTTAATCTCAACTAGTTGGCGGTCCAAAGAATTACAGGACGTTGTTACTCTTCTCAGTATGACACTGGGCATGTAAACAGGAGTTCAGAACATTCACATAGGGATTGTAATTTTGCGCAGTGTGTCAGTGTGTTATTCCCACCCTATCACAGTATACTGTGTTGTGTTGTAAAACTTAGGACACCCCATTTTTGTAACGCTTCATATCCTGAACCGATACATACAAAGGGGTGAAAATGTGTCAGAAGATGCGTCTCCACTGTATTCCTATTATTTTTGTGACAAATGCACCATATGAGCCCCAAAGTCCATCCATCCATCCATTTTCTATGCCGCTTATCCTCATTAGAGTCACGGGGATGCTGGAGCCTATCCCAGCAGACTTTGGGCGAGAGGCGAGGTACACCCTGGACTGGTCGCCAGTCAATCGCAGATGAGCCCCAAAGTGAAATTGGAAATTATCTGAAAAATGAAATTAGGTACACACCCATGTCTGTAATATTGAGCCTGATTGGCTGAAAAGCATGGCCGCTGTCTCGCTGCGCACAACCATACAGGACTCCACAAATGCCGTTTACGCTCATTTTTCATAGGTAAGAATCACGAGAAACACATGTGCAACTCATGACCGTCTGTTTGCATCGTCGCATGACAGAAGAACTTTTAATAGCATTTGATGAAAGCTCTGATAACGATTATAGATATCATGTCTAGGCATTGTGGTACTGCAGCACGTTTGTAATGTAGCACGGGCCACTCTGCTACTTTTGCCTTGCAGTGATTAATCTTACCACGGAGCTGTCCCTAATTATGCTGACGACTTTAAAAAAAAAAGAGAGAAAAAAGATGCCTTCCTCAGCAGCGGATAATGGGGGATGGGCAGAGGGCACGCAGCAGCGGGGTGGCTGGTGAGGCGGCTGGTGAGGTAGCGTCACGGCACGCTTGCGGAATGAAATGCAAGCCAGTGCTGCCAATTAGGCAAGATTCTTTTTAATTGGAACTCGGTGTGCTCCAAAGGCCGGCGCTGGCAGATACGGCGAGTTAAGAGTGTGTGTGGGGGGGTGGATGCGGGGGTCGGGATGGGCCTTTTGGCTCTTATTGTTACGCAAAAACACACAATGCATTCACCACCAGTCAGGAATTACCTCCAGGAAGCTAATTAGCATGTAAAGCAGCTTGCATCGCCACAGCTGACTAGTTGGAGAGTCATTTGACCTGAGATAACGACAAAGTGTTAAAACCCCTTTTGGCGCTAGTGTGGTTTCACTTCATTTGTTCTATTTGTCCCCAAGCCATGCGGCGCATCCTTGTCTTATCTTTTATCACCTAATTTCCTCTTTGCCTGCAAGGTGTGTCACATTCATGTGCGCCACCTCCTTTGCCTTCCTTCTTGCCGTTTGATCTTTCGCGTCACATGATTGGAGTTTTATCAAACGGACTGTGGCTGTAATTAAAGGTCACACACACAATGCAGTAAATATATGCAACAAGTCATTTTAAGAAGCAAAGCGCTTCCAGAAAAAGAGAGTGGTTTTCTTACTCAGTGCTTTAGTTTCATGGTTGAAAGTCAGAAACATTCCCAGACTTTGTGCACAGTTTCTAAATATGTCAAAGATTAATCATTAGGTTATTAGATAGCTTCAGAGTGGATACTTGTTTTAGTGCATGACTCATCCTGTCAAGATGAGAACGCTTTCTGCAGAAGTGATCAAAGGTCAGCGGCGCTCATTCAGCATCAGTTTCTATGAACACATTTTTCTTAAAGGTTCTGTGTGCAATTGGCTCAGGATGACACTTTCTTCAACCGAAATATATAAGAACACCGCCACCAGTGCATGTTGCTATGGAATCACAGGAGTCCCAAAATTAAAGGGAAATAACTGTGGAAATGTATAGATAATCAATAATACAAAATTATACAAATGTAATCATATTATTTTTCCATATTGCCTTTGTTTTTTGCATTTTGCTATTTCTGTTTTGTGTTTGTGTTCTCCATTTGTTTTTTGTCATTGCATTTACCGTATGGCTCAAGCTAGCTGGTAAAAGCAATGACAATATTCTGCCAGGGTGACTAGTCCCATCCAACCTGTTAGCTTCTCTCAGCAGCTCTGATATGGACTCCATCGTGTAAGACGTTCACTCAAAGTGTGCGCATGGTGGCGCGATGGTGTTGTAACTTCCTGTCTGTCACTCTCTTCCAGTCACATGGAAGATATCAACATAGTTACTACATAGTCACTGCAAGCAGGAATCATGTGATCAGGTATGAACTAGTCACCGTGTCATTGTATTGTCACTGCTACTATCAGCTAACTTGCCGGCCGGTAAATGCAGTGACAAAAAGCAAATGGAAAAGACAAAGACAAAACAGGAATATTAACGAAAACATGGAAAAAATCAAAGACAAAAGGGAATTAGAATATGACTACATTTCCACATGTGTTTACTTTTAATTTTGGCACTTTGATTCTTTGATTCCATATGTTACCAAGAGTGGTTTAATAAAAGTATTTAATAAAAAATATTGTAAATTCCTGTTCGGCCCAAAAAAATAATTGGCATTCATAGATGTCTGGTATTTAAATACAGGTCGTACTTTGTACACACACACACAAAACAGTCTATTTTTTTTTTGTCTTGTCCAGCATCATAACAGCTGAATGGGAGTCAAGCTGCCTTTAAATGCTGAGCAAAATTTTACACAAAACAGTAATAATCCATGCTGTTGTTATAACAGGCTATATATTCAGTTGACGTGAGTAGCTAAACTTTGCCAAATCATTAACATAGCACCTTTTGCATGCAGGTCCCATATTACAGTATATTAGGCCAGCTGGCCTATCAGTCGAAAGTCTCTTAACCGGACCTCTGCAGTTAGTTCCTTCAAGGGCCATTGTCTTGACTTGGTTAAAGTTCTTCTCTTTTGGTTGGGCACTTTCTTTGATGTGGTCCTCTCAACCTTTGCTTGGTGTGCCCACGGACGGTTTCTCTTTGGACTCCCAGTTGTACATTCAATTGGCGCCTCTTGGCGTGCAGGGGTTTCTTTGTTCCTTGTGAATATTTCTGTGAATCCCTCCCTTTTGACATGATTTCTTTCTTGAGGGTATGCAGTTCTGTTTTCAGGTGTCCTGTCCTTCTGTTCTCCTTCTCTTGTCACTCCCTCTGTCGGTCCAACTGTGTCTTGTTGAATGGACTCCACACACTTCTTGAAGTCACTCCAGCGGTTGATGTTTTCAGCCTTTATGTTGTTTTTTTCTCTTCTGCATAGCTTCCTTGTCTGTGTGACTTCTAAGTTTTCTGTTTTTAGCCCTTTTTCTGACTACCTTTTTTCTCCCTTTCCGGCAAATATATTTTTGTCTTGCCTTTAAGTAGTTTGGTCTGAGTCCACTGATGGAGATGAAATTGCCTGTACATCATTTATTATGGACTGCATGCTAGAAAGTATGAAATGATTTTGATTTGAATTATGTTTTTGTATTTATACTAGGTGTACTGATGGGTTTCTTGATGAGTGAGGAAGGCGTTGATAACAGAGAAATTGTTTCAATATGACAGAAGATTATTTTTTTCTTCCCCCATGTCTACCATAAATGTGTCCACATTGTCTTCAACATGATCAGCGCCTGCACGTGGCCTCCCTTGCAGTGGGGCATACACTTGGATGAAAGTCATCCAGTAACCTTGTATGCTTCCTCACATGACAATTCTGGGTCTAGGACAGAGGTGGGCAAAATTTTTGACTCGTGATAAACAACTAAGCACTAAACCTAACTTAGGACTGTTATTTCCAAATACCTGCAAGGCATGCTGGGTAGTGGAGCGGCAGCAACAATATGAATGGACATCAAGTGTATGTTAACACCTCTTTATTTACGTCTCCTTTTCAACATATTTTGCAATCTAGCAAACATTTGTACCACAAGCTACCCAGCATGTCTTGCGGCGGGAATATATAGGTGTTTTTTGGCATGGGTATTGCATGTAGATATTTGTTTGTATGCCCACATGGTGTAGCAGGAAGGTTACTTTGTTCGTTGTGTTGATTGGATGTTTTTTTGTATAAGCTACATATTGCATTTGTTTATTTTGGTGCCTCCAAATAGTACTGCAAGTCGTGTTGCCGGTTACAGCTTCCATGTTAAAGGATTAAGATGCTTGAATCTTGTTTCAAGTCCGTTCAGTTGGATGGTCTGGTCTATCTGTTTTGACGCTTTCGGCATTTTTCATGAAAACATGTTTGTCCTCTGTCGGCTTGGTGGGCCCGTCCCAGCTTGGCTGTTAGCGTTACCCAGGTGGCGCTGGGGAGGCCAATATGGTTATGGTTTAATTTAACATGCATACAGGTCACATTGGACTACTTCATTCGACAATTCACAGTTCCACATGTACAAAAAGGGGTAGGTATAAACAGATCCCTCATCACACATAAATTGTTCTCGTCATTATTCTTATTATTCCGTATAACAAAAGCTGTTGTGTGTAAAAAAAAAAAAAAATCCTTATTTCCTTGTTGTTGTTTGGTTTTATACCATTCTCCAGTCCAGTCACTGAATGTAGATACATGGGGTCCTAATTCCCGTGCTTCTTGTCAAGCAGGCCCTTGCTGATTGTGACTAGCCATTGACTTGGCCATTGAGGAATATTCCATTTAAGGAGCGTTTTACACTGCCCAATGACGACGTGGAGGTTCTGACTGAAAAAAGACGAGAAGCACGTTTATTCTTGCACTATTCTTGTATTAACCGTAAACAGACATCTTCAACGACCCACAGTTGATCGGCTACGTGAAATAGTAAAATTACAAACTCAATTGTTTATTTTCTCATTTACCAGGATCCCGTCTGCGCCAAGAGGACACGCCACCCCGGATAGTGGAGCATCCGTCTGATCTGATCGTGTCCAAAGGTGAGCCGGCCACCCTCAACTGCAAGGCGGAGGGGCGTCCCACTCCCACCGTAGAGTGGTACAAGGATGGCGAGCGGGTGGAGACGGACAGAGACAACCCACGGTCCCAGCGCATGCTGCTACCCAGCGGCTCGCTTTTTTTTCTGCGCATCGTGCACGGCCGGCGGAGCAAACCTGACGAAGGTTCATATGTCTGCGTCGCCCGTAACTACCTTGGAGAGGCAGTGAGCCACAACGCCTCGCTGGAAGTAGCCAGTAAGTGCAGCATGTCTTCTATGTCCTCTTCTGCTCACTGCAAATTCTGAATAGAAGGTTCCAGTTTCCTCCAGTGTTTTCCATCCTCAATGTGCTCATTGAGTTGGATAATCTCTCAGGAGATGGGCAGGATGTGTTTGGCCCAGTGGTCTCCATAGGCCTGTGGAGCCTTAGGGTAGGGGGAGAGTCTGATCATTCCAGGGTGAGTGCTCCTCTAAAGGACCCTTAGTAGGTGGCCAGGAGCTACAATGGGAACAAAGATCTTTCTGTTTTGGGCCTGCTTTTGCGGTTTGTCTTGTTTTTAAAATCAAGATCCATCTCTAAATGAAGGAGTTGCCCCACATGTTTCAATGTTTGCCGCAGGAGGGATGGATTTAAGATAAAAGCCAAGAGAATGTTTTTACCTTCATGTGGTCTTTTGTGCCGACATGCATGCTCCTTTACTCTGCACAGGCAGCTTTAGTGGGATTAGGTCATCTTTTCGGATGCCTTATCTCCTCTCCTCTCTCTTAATGAGCTGAGTGAAGGCTGAGGAACGCACGGATATCAAGCGCTCCTTTGGCATGGCCCGAGGGTTTCACCAGCCCGCTTGCTGTAATCTAATCAAGATGGGAAGAGAGAGAGAGACATGTGTGAGGTCGCACACTGGATGGTCTCCTTCCTGGCATTTTTTTAAGGCTGAAGGTGTCGCTTGGCCTCAGCACCAGCAGCCCCAGCAGTCTCGAATGTAGCCATGCCAGTTTAACTCGTCAGCAGAAATGAAAAGCTCCCATGGAAATAAATCTCGTGAGATTACATTAAAATGTGCTGTTCTTTCGCATGCAAGCAAAAAAGACGGCGTTTCCATAGGTCAAAGCTAAGAATACTTTCCTACTTCTGTAGATGATATATGTGCAGCGTTCATGTCAGAGGTGGGTTTGTCGTGCAGAAAAAAAACAAGCCACTTGGCAGGCCACGCGAGTGCATGAGTGCTGTTGGCCGAGGCTCAACTGCGGGCTACTTATTCCGCACCGGGTTCAAACAGACCTCGTAATGACAAGCAGTCGCTTCTCGGCCCCCTATGTGCAGATCATGCCTAACTGCACATAATTATGTAGTCACAGCAACGGAGATGGATCGCCGCTCGGGAGGCCTCTGTGACTGGTACGGGACAGTTTTGGAATGAGCACGGTCACCATGTTTTTGTGAAAGTAGTAGAAAAAAGCATTATTATTCAACCTTACTCCCTCAGCAGTCTCAGCAGCTTAAGGAGGAAGTCAAGAGAATGATGTTTACTTAGTTTTTTCATTTCAAAGCTGGAGACACAACTTTTACAGGGACGTTATGGCAGGTTCCCTCTCTCACCAGCGCTTGTTAACACAATCCAAGTTTCAACAAGTCCTGTTTGGCCTGGCCGGAGGAGCGAGGCCAGTTTGTTTGGTTAATCATTAAGCGTGTTTACAGTAGGCTTCGGAACCCTGCGAGCTTGGTGCAACACGCTCACTGCTTGGATCGATTTTGTTTCTATGTGTGTGTGTGCCTCGTATTAGGGATTTAAGCACCACCAGAATTGGCCGACATTTGCATTGGAAAGCGCGCCAAATATTATGTCAACCTCTTGGGATGCAGGTTTTCTATGGCTTTCTTACACTTTACATGATATTTAATATACTTAATCGCCGCTTTTAGGATCTGGGAGTAGTCTCCTTCCTAAGACTGTGATGGACTTGGCCTTGGGCTCAGTTGTGCCCTCAGACCTCCCGCTTTTCGCTGTGTTTTGGTTGGAGATAGATCCTGCTGCTCTTGCAAAGACGTTTCCCACACGTGTGTGGATTTTGTTCGTAGCAATTTTTCTTAGCACACAGAACAACACAAGACTGACAGGTTCCTTTTTAGGTCATACCAGGAAGAAAGTATGACCTGCTACTTGAAGCATTTCCTGTTTTGTGGCATTGCCACTCCTCAATTTGCCACATTGGTGCCTTCCAGAATACAAATAATCATTTATTCACTTATACACAGTGGTCCAGTGGTTAGCATGTTGGCCGCACAGTCAGGAGATTTGGAAGACTAAGGATCGAATCTCCGTTGGGCATCTCCGTGTGGAGTTTGCATGTTCTCCCCGTGCGTGGGTTTCCTCCAGGTACTCCAGTTTCCTCAAACATTCCAAAAACATGCATGTTAGGTTAATTGGCCACTCTAAATTGTCCATAGGTATGAATGTGAGTGTGAAAGTTTGTTTGTCTATATGTGCCCTGCGAATGACTGGCGACCAGTCCAGGGTGTACCCCGCCTCTCGCCCATTGTCAGCTGGGATAGGCTCCAGCATACCCGCAACCCTAATGAGGATAAGCAGCATAGAAAATGGATGAATGATATATAAGGGGTGACACCCCACCACGCAAAATGGTCATGTTAATTTATACAGCGCTAGATCACAGTAGAAGCAGTTTATGGATACCTTTCTAAGTGAATGACATGTATTCATTTTCACTTTGTGGATTCTTTTTCACTTATCCAATATAATTGTAGCGATTCCAAAACAGTCAACTATGCTGAGCGTGTGCACGAGTGCGCGTTTGTGCCAGTGTTCATCAGCCCAAACACGGCATAGATCTATACGTCCATCACCCAGCTGCATTCCACATTATACAGAATACGTCTCCTTTGAATCAGCGGCTAATCTGTGTGAGCCACCAGCCTGCACTCAGAACCGTCGCCCCAGGCGTTGTAGGTTTCGTCGGCCTCTCTGTGACGACGTGCTGTCTTCGGAACTTCCCTCCGCTTTCATGACCGCATCTGAAAACCAGTGCCTTCCAAAATCTTACTGATGCAGATGTGCAGTAAAAGTACAGCCATCAAGCAATGAAAACTTCATTTTTCTTCCCACTTACTGCTATGACAAGTACTGGAATGGAAGGTTTAACATCTGCATTTGCCCCTGTAATATATCACCTTATTTATTTGATGTTACAGTGCAGCGTGAGGCCCTGAGAAGCTCTATGAATACCTTTGTCCTCCATTTCCTGCATGCAAAGATAGTAAGGTGAGGTAATGGGCTGAGGGCACCGCTTCTCTTGAGGAGGCGATAAAATCTGTCAAGTGGCGTGACTGGCCACACAGCATTGGCTCCAATCCCCTCTGCAGAGGCACAGTTGACTTTTTAACCACCACTAACGGGAGGCACTAAGGGAAGGTCTGCTAAACTCAATTCCAATATCTCGGGATCTGATTCATCTCCACGACTGTGTCAAAATCGTGTTGCCAGCTGCCATTGCCGCTTGCAGCGAGCGGGGGTGGGGGTCAGGATGGCATCTGATGTGTCGAAGGCTCATCCTGACAGATTTGGGGCCGTGCCTACGGGTCATCTACAGAATGGAGGACAGTTGTTTGGTATGCACAAGTCCAAAGGCGGCCACCCACTGATCCAAGTTCTGTCGTGCATGACATCCCTTGTACAACATCTGTTGGCCCACAAAAGACCGGCACTTCTTATGGTGTCCACCAAAGAGAATGCCTTACACACCACACACTCACGCACAGATATCCCCTCCATTTTCTCTAAATGTTGTATGCCTAAATGTGAAATTTAGTTTGTCTCTTGCTCGTGGCCCTTTTAGCATCACACATCAACCTAGAAAGTCACATTTAAAGAACCAAAACTACCAGCAGAGGCAAGCATAGGAAGCTGGCGAGCAGCCCGTGGCGACTCAGTGGTGCTTATTTGTCTCGGGCTGGTTCACAGAAAATCGGTGCAAACGGCACAGCCATGGTCCGCTTCATTTGAGGCGTGGCCTCCACACCGCAGACAGCTGAATGGCGAAATGTGAAGCCCACTGGTGTGTGTGTGTGTCTGTGGCTGTCAAAGGTCTGCAGAATGGGCCACCCCTCATAATTTTCATTACCTTTTCTTGACTGTGTGCTGTAGTCCATCTCTGTTTCTCTTGAAATGACATGACTGCATGGCAAAGAACCGTCCACATTTGTAATCGCACACCCCAGCACACAACTGTCAGCTTAGACTCCTGCAGCATGCATATCCAACACATGCATTTCAATTAGTTTTCCATTAATCTATATTCACTGTGATTTAAACCATGCATGCGACTTACTGTTGCCTCGTGCATATTTAGCAAGCACTTCCGGGTGTTTGCTTAAATCAGTGCCGTTTATGTATGCCATTAAAGATGCAGCATCTATTTTGCAGCTGTTGGATCGATATTTAAATGTCACTGGGAGAGAATTCCTTGTTACATGGCTTGAATTGGCCTGAATACTTTCCACCTATCATCACGTTGACAAGGGCTTTGCGCTCACGCTGATATATAGTTGACCTGACAGCAGCCTGGGGCGAGGTAATACAAGATAGATATCTGTCGGTTGTGCAAAAATGTGTCAGATGTCACTCAGATTTAAGGATTTTAAAGGCTTAGTTGTCCCAAAAGAGAGCAACGGCATATAACCTCGCCCACACATCGCCTAAAACCGATACTGCTGGCTGGACGGCAGGGTTTGAATGCCTGCGGACGGCATGACAGCAAGAGCAGCAGATAGCAGATTTTTTGACAACCGGGGGGTTTGGGTTACATAAGAGTGGAATTTTTGATAAGCAACCCTGTGTTTGGGGAGTGGAAGTAAAAAATACCTTGTTGTACTTGAAAAAACAATAGCTTGTCTGTGGTGTGGCACCCTTAAACGTTCTGCTCTGACTTTGCTTTTACTACTGCAAAAAAGTAGTAAAAGCAACTGCTCTAAATGACAAGAACGCTTTGTTGTTGTCTAATACACAAATCTGGTCAAAGGTTGTATTTATAACATGAACACTTGCTGCAAAAAAGCATGGATACTGTGGAAGGGCCCAATGTAGTACACTAGGTGAGGGTACCCCTGTTACTGACAGTGGAGTATGTTTTATGCAATGTGTCTAGACCATATGCATTGCTCTTCTAGCAGGTGCTGGTAAAAATAGTCTTCCCAGAACACCATCAATCTCTACTCTATGCTCCACCCCACCTCTGACAGCCTACTTGGTGGAGAAAGATGTCCCACCGGATGAGAACTACTGCGGGAAGAGAGTAAATTTATTGGGGCACCTTCTAGTGGAAGCAACATCTGCTTTTGTTTGGTACCCTGAGTCTGGCAGCTTAGTGTGATAGATGCTGGCTTTGACTGCACTGCATGGCATGCACAACAGGAGGCAGCTCAATCAAGGGTGCATCCTCTTTATTTTGAGCTTTTGCTTCTGTTTGCCATATGCAGCCATCTGGGAAACAGCTTTGCAGACTAATACCCCCTTTTCATTACAAGGTAGCCACTTGGCTTGACACGGCTAGAAATCTTTAACTTACCTCGTTTCTGTAATCTTGTATTCCACAGCCTCCACTCGGATATTTTGTTGCCGATATTGTAGGAAGAGCCACATCCAGAGAAGTACATGCCGGAAATCCCGTGTTCTGATCCGTAGCTGTTTGTTAGCGTCTTTCTTGGATTGGTGTATTTAATTAGACCTTTTTTGTGTTTTTCCTGCACTACTTTGTAGAAGTGGAATAAATTACTTAGCGTCCCCCTCTCAGAAGGTTTGCATTAAAACACAATGCTCTCCTACAAGTCAAACTACAGCTCAGTTTGGTGTCTACAAAGCGTTCATGAACTGTTACACGTCTTTATTCACCATTGCAAACAAAAATTCCAAAAATATGCTTACCCTCTCTCGGCAGTATAATATTCCAATCCATGTGTACTTCTGTTTACAGTCTCCTTTTGGAGAATACTTTGTTTCCTTTCTGTTGCCTCCAAATGCTGGAGATTCTCATGCCCTTCATTGTCTGTCAGCGTGTCTGAAATGAAACTCATTATGAAACCCGCTCTTAGAACCCTTTCATTTGCACACAATGCTCTGTAAAATGCTCTTTAATAAGTCAGTCTATAACTTAGCTTTTTGTCAAGGTGTCGGTGAAACTTTCATAAACTCTTGCACAACAACACGTTTTTATTCCCAGTTGCCATAGCGACGGCTCATTCATCGCCGTGTAATCCCTGCCTATGGCTGTGTTGCGCAGAACAAGATCACAGTAATGATGTGAGCCGGCTCCCGGGATAGTAAAGTATGATAATAACTTTATGAAGTAGTTGGTCTCGAGCAGATAAGATAGAATGGAGGAGAGCTCTTGAGGGTAGCGGGGTTCTTGTACGGCCACTCAGGAGCGGAGATGATAACGCAGCATCCCTCACTTCACCTCTTAAAGTCCCCCAGTGTGGACTGTGTCCATGTTGGATTCCCATCATTCAGGCTGTCAGATGAGTCCATGTTCCTCCCGCTAATCTCCGCTTCTGACCTGCTTGTTACTCTTGTAAGTTTTATCTCGTCTCTGGCCTGAGCTTCTTCTTTGCGGCCCGAGAGAGGCATTTCCGTGCGTGGTCATATGACGGACATTCTGCTCAGTGGACATGCTCCGCTTATTAAACCAGGTTAAGCCCTCGCTCCCAACCTTCTATCATGCTCCTTGATCCGAGACGGTGGAGTCGGGAGTTTCGGGGGATTAGACGGTTTGTAGACTTTAGAAGTTTGGGGATTTTCAGGCAACACTGTGGCAAAGTCAGCATACTCGGATCTCCTGACAGTCAAGTGTTACCTTGCTGCTCGCTCCGAGGACACCTAGGAGACCAATTCACCCTTTCCCGAGAGGTTAGCAGCAACCCTCCAACTTTCAGCAGACATGCAGTTGTGAAGTCAATGTGACATACAGAATAAATGGTTAAATATCACACATAACAGCTTCTTTCTGCACACTGGCTGCCGTGCCTTGTGTAAACTGCGCTGACACCCGGCCTTCACACTCCTCTGGCAAGCCACTTTTTTGGAGTGCATCTGTGGGAATTCACACTTTTGGGAGGTCAGCAATCATAAATGTTATACAGTCAGATCAGTGGCAATATACTGCTGCGTGTCCATTTCACATTAACTAAATATGCACTAGACTACTAGAAAAAGCATACAGTGGGTTGTTCCACTTTGTGAAAGTTGACAGTCATTGGATAAAAGCTGGGCTTTGTCCCGCCTATCGGACGTTCAGCGTCTTTGGGGGTATATAGGGCAGTGGGCTGGCCCCGATGCTTGCCTTTTGCATGATGATTGGATAATCTTTCTGAGGTGGAATGCCTTTTTGCTTGACACTGAAATGAGCAAATCAGCGATCTTGAATCATAAACCTCCACTCGCGCATTTTCCAAGTTTTTTATTCTGTTCTTCTGAACTGATCCGGAGATTTTACCCATCCCTAGCGACTTTGTCTTTGGTAAAAACGACTAGGAGGGCAGAATTTACATATAAATAAACACACACATTTATGATATAGGTCACAAAAAATGAGCTTCCCCTCCTCGAACGACCAGCAGCCGCCACTGGGTCAGATCCACGTTAGTGTGGATCGGTACTGCATCTGAAGCGAGTCCATTGAAAGAGAATGTATTGAAGGCATCAGAGCCAGCAAGACAAGCATTGGAGTCAAACGCTGATAACAATCTGCCCTCTGCACTTCACTGGAATTAGTTACTGACAAACTCACTGCTGACATCCAGTAGTGATCTCATTGCTCTGTGGAAACCGTTGGCATGCAGCAGATGCGAGCGTTCGCCTAACGAAAATAAAACCTGCCCATTTCTGTGAAACGAGCACCTCGTGTTAAGGCCCTCTGGGTTGCTAATGATGCGACAGACTCCATTTCCTCCCTAATGATGCACTGAAGACACAAATAGCACCACATCACTGTGAGTATTTGACTTGTTAGAGCCGCTGTCTCATCCGAGAGCCCATAGAATGTTGTTTATACACCTTGTACATACGATGAAGTATATGTAAACATCTCATTACAGCTGTTGGGCGAGTGCTCCATTTGGCCGATGGGCGAAGAGAACAGGTCCCACACTCACCTCTCCTTTGTACCCGTTTTGACCTTTCTGAGCAGAGTGTGGTGGTGAACAATAGCCCCCCCCCCCTCGCTGTAACCGTATAGCGCTGAGGGTCGCGTAAAAGACAGACAGGGGGACGTCATGTGTAAAGGGAGACAAGCCGAGAGGGTCCATTCAGATCGGAGACTCTGGTTAAGAGCTGACATCTGAGTCGGTGAGGCCCGGTATTGTATGACAGTGTAGCTGCTGTTTGGGGGGGGGGGGGATATGTCCATTCTCTCTTTTGATCCACCTTGTGCGAGTGTCAGGTTCTAATCTGTCAGTGGTTCCTCGGCTCCATTTAGCTGATTGGCTCTAAACTGATGGATGGTGCAGACAGGCGTTCAACGACCGACCAAAGGTTCCATACTTAAAATAGATGATTTGAGTGATATAGCAGACCACGGCTTTTCACTAAATTGTTCTGACGGGCACATTTAAAGATTTATCAAGACTTGGTGAGTGTGTGGTGCAGAAAGTCTCTGTCATATCTTCACATTGTTCACACCACGCCAAATGGCAAATATAGTCATAAATGAATCCATGAATTCAAATACAAGTAATTTATTTACACAAGTTAAATATACTCTATATGATAGGAGTCCTTTTCTGTTATTAAAAACAAACTGTACATTTTGGGGTGGCCTTTTATTGTGGCCAACCTGTGCAATAATAATGCTGAACACATATTTAGACAGAATTGCACATGAATTGTACTAATTGTACAACATCCATCCATCCATTTTCTATGGCGCTTATCCTCATTCGGGTCGTGGGTATGCTGGAGCCTATCCCATTTAACTTTGGGCGGGAGGCAGGCTACAATAGTAATTAGTGGACTAGTGGATCAGTGGCCGATTGGTGGACATTCCTAGTTTATATTTTTGTTGAGGACATATTAACCTGCACCATAGAAGTTGTGCTTTCAAGGAAGAAGATGAAAAAGAATGCCATCCTTCAAGCAAGCCATGCTAGGTGTGGGCCTTCCTTCAGTTATCATGCTTCAATAGGTATAGGCGGATGATCTCAGTGCCGAACCGTAAGGTCCGGTCTGGTTCTTCCATGCCAATGGGATTAGCGGAGAGTGCCGACTCTGCAGGTGGAGCCATAAGTTAATTTGGCCTACAGTTTGGAGCCATAATAGCTTATTGATTGCCTGACAGAGATGCAAGAAGCGGCGTGCAAGGGCACCGTGAGCGGAGAGAATAAGTTAATCATCACTCAGCATGTTGCCGGGAATTAATCACATTACCCCGCGTTCACCGCTGCCATGTAAATTCACTTTCACTCTCAGAGGAGTTACCCTGGCAGATTCAGACAAGGAAGCGGGCAGTTGATTGTGTAAAGCCTTCCCTTTGGAAGGCGGTGGTCTTTTCCCTGCCTCCCTCCATTGGCCCGAGATGCTGGGATAATTTTATCCACACAGCGCTGACCTCCATCTGCCATGGTGCTGCTCGGGTTGTCTGTAAAACATCAGCCTGATCCTCCATTATTCACTCCGTAATTCCCTGACAGCTGCTTGGACCATCGCTCACTCCGTCCATTGCTGTGGCGCTCCTGTTCCATGTGTGCTCCTCAGAGGAACTATGGCCCATTAGCACTGACATCATACGCGCTCTCAGTACTAACCTGCAAAATGCACATTTATGTGGCCAGTGAGGGGAGGATGGTGCCATATTTTTACAACTTGGAGCAAAGCCTCCATTAGTGCAGTCCTCTAATCAGTACTTTGTTCTCATTGTGACTCTTTAGGCTCTGAGAAGGTAGCAAATTGGTTGCGTTTGTGCTTCGATAAGTCCACCTACGCTTATAAACCCAGCCATCAACAACAGGGGCATCTGGAAAACCTTCCCAGCATCTAAACCTTGTTATGTCTCACCACTAAGTGTCTGTTCAGCCTTGTCATATTTGGTTAAATCAATATCTGGTGTATTTACTCTGCTTATATGATCAGTTTGGTGTGAACACGATCATCCGAACCCATGAGAGGTGTGTTCGGAATCACTTGGAAGTGAACTATGGTGCGGTTCGGTTTGCTTGAGCTCAAACGTGAATGTTACGTGGACCAAAGACATGGAGAAAGTGTTAAAATCCCAGCAAAAAGAGTGCAGAAATGACAGATGTGTAAGAGAGAAAAAGTTTTGGAAGTGCTGTCTCTCTGCTTTGAAAGTACATTTTGAAAGCTTTTCATGAAATCCAAGAAGGTAAATATAGCAGAATCTAAAAATAGCCTACGTATTTAATAGCAAATGGCATTTTGATTTGGTATTTCAGTCACGCCACTACTTTGTCATATAAGATGCCCAATTAAGTCCTTACCTTAGGCCAGTGTTCTTAACTATAGAGGCTGTGGTCCCATGACAAAATTACTAGTGTGAACTCTAAGTGAACTGCACCCGTACCATGGTGCACACCAGATATATACTTGATATTTTTTTTGTTTTTCTTTTACTTTTGGCGTAGACCGAACCAGCATCTCTTGCAACCTTTACCACAACCTGAACCTCAAGCGAGTAGTAAATAATTGCACAAAATGTGGTGCTTTGAGATGAGACATTGGAAGAGCACAGCAAAGACAGCATTGATGAATAGCGGACAAGCACAAGGACAAAGCCACCTAGGAGACGGAGAGACAGATCCTGTTAGGCCCAGATTCCTTGGCTGGCAAGGGGAGAAGATAAGGCGGACGGACAGGTGGTGTTCTGTTCTCCCAGACAGCTGGCAACTGTCATGCTTTTAGTACAGCATGTTGCCAGGTAGCGTGTTGCCCCTACTGAGAGTGTTCACGCCTGGATTGAATGCTTTTTCAAGCAAGTTCATTTTGATTTGCCACAGTATCGTTTGCAATGGTAAACCCTGACGTGCATCTGTAAAAGTCCCATATTTTGCCATCTTATGCTACAATTGTGTTTGTTAGTGTATTGGGAGTGTGTTGTCAATAGATTTTATGCTAATAAGCTGTTAGATGCCATATATCACATGCAACAATGTAACATTTAAGACTATGTGCACTACAGTGCTAACATTATAGTCATCTTTTAACAGCACCATCACGCTAGAGTAACATATTTGCTGAGGAAAAACAATGCAATCGTACTTACAGCTCCCATGTCTGTAGATGACAGTCGGCAGAGCTCTAGAGCAAACAAGTGAGGGAGATATGTCTGTTGCTGTTAGACTATCATTTAAAAAAATCACTTTGGCCTTATGGGCCGCACAGTGGTCGAGTGGGTAGCACATTGGCCTCGCTGTCAAGAGGTTCAGGGTTCGAATCTCCGTTGGGCATCTCTGTGTGGAGTTTGCATGTTTTCCCTGTGCGTGCGTGGGTTTTCTCCGGGTACTCCGGTTTCCTCCCACATTCCAAAAACATGCATGTTAGTTTAATTGGCGACTCTAAATTGTCCATTACAGTGTGAATGTTTGTTTGTCTATGTGTGCCCTGCGATTGACTGGCGACCAGTCCAGGGTGTAGGCTCCAGCATACCCGCGACCCTAATGAGGATAAGCGGTTTAGAGAATGAATGAATGAATGACTTTTGCCTTATAGGTGATTTTTCAGTTTCAAGCAATCTGGCACTGACACACTTGGTCTGTTCCATAGTACAACATTCTCCTTCCTTTTGTCCTTCAGCGCCAATAAATATTGTGTCAATGTTTGCACTTTAATTCCTGTCCTGACAGTAGAATAGACGTATGACTTGCGTTTTCCTGTTCGGGAGAGCATGCTTGTTTAACCTATTTTCCTGCTATTTACGTATGATTTGCCTTTGTCCCACTGAACATGACGGATCACATCCAGCACTAAAGGCCTATCGAAGTGCTACAATGCTTTTTAAACAAAGACAAACTGCACATAACCTAAAAAAATCCAGTATTTGTTTGCATTGTAAGCTTCATTTCATGACTAGTGAAGCCTTTCCCATTCAAAGCAGTCAGCGGGAGAACAAATGTGCAGACTTGGCAAAGTCCACAAGTCTTTTGGCTTTTGGGCGCGCGCCACATGCGGCGTTCTGTTTGTTCAGGCAGCGCGGCGGCAGCAGCGTGTAGAGGGAGAAGACGAAGAAGGGTTGCCACTAATTGACCCAGAGGCTGCTGTTTGCTCTGAGCAAACAGAAACTGTCCAACATGGTGAGACAGGTCATCGCGACCATGACGGGCGCCTTTTATCTCGTTAGTCTGCAGCAAGTTGCTCGTGAATGTTAATAACCCAGAGTAACGACCTCCCAGTATCCCACTGAGATGTCAAAATTGGAAACAGTCCAGGATTGACTGGAAAAAAATGTTTTGAAATCCCTCAATCTTGAGGTTACGTGAGACTTCGCCATATTGGCTCGTTGGCTTTTTGGGGGGAGGGGGTGGTTTTTGTAATGCCATCACAAACGAGTGCACTGATGGCATAGAGCAGGAGTGTCCAAAGTGCGGCCCACAGCTATTTTTTTTTATTCGCTTGAGACACGTGGGAGAAATCAAATTTAGCAAAAATAGTAAGCATAAACGTGCAAGGTGACCTTTTGATATATCATCATAGTGATTTTGAAGTTTTAGTGTAAAGTGGTGAACTTTTTGACAGGTATGTGACGGTGTTAGCAAAGTGAAAGCATTGTTTGTAAAACTGGAACAGATTATTTCCTTTGGACAAAATGAGGTGTTCCCAAACTGATTGATCTCCTCCACCCCTGAGGTAACCTTTCTGATGCACACAAACAATGATTTTATTTTGAAAGCAGGCCCATCTGTATCCACAAGCCGTCGCTCTCCAAACACACACAAACCTCCCCATCGTTCTTTATTACGCCTCATGGCAGCCGGCCCATATGAATCAAGATGATGGGGGCGTAGGATCTGATCTAATCAGCTGTTAAAGTAGCTCTGTAATGGCGATAGAGGTCCTTTCAGATCTGCAATTACACTTACCTTCAGCTCATTGGGTGCACATATTTTATCATCAGGCGTGTTGACTCCATCAAGATTAGCTGTTGGCGTACACGATCATCATGCAGGCAAAAGCTGAGGCACACACACATTTCATCTTTTATGCCCTGAGTACCCCAGCGCTGGGGGCAGCGGGGCTACGGCTATATTGCTATATAGTTCAAATCTCATGCCTCATCAGACTGTGACCTTCTTTACACTCAAACCTTTAGTTTGAGTGTAAAGCTTCTGCAATAAGACCTAGCACCTTCAAATCCTAGGCCATGGTTCTCACGTGGAAAAGGGGTGGATTGCTCCCTCCGGGTTGGGAGTGAGGTCCTGCCCCAACTGGAGGAGTTTAGGTATCTCATGGTCTTGTTCTCGAAAGAGGGAAGGTCGGAGTGTGAGGTCCACAGGCAGCTCGGCGCAGCGTCTGCAGTAATGCGGTCACTGTACCGCACGTATTGTGGCGAAGAGAGAGCTGAGCCGGAACGCAAAGCCCCAAGTGGAGGAGTGCCTCCTGGATACCTCCCAGGTGAGGAGCTCCAGGCTGCCCAGCCGGGAGAAGGCCCCGGGGCAGACCTAGGAAACGCCGGAGGGATTTGGTCTCACAGCTGGCCTGGTTGCGCCTTGGTGTTCTCCCGGTGGAACTGGAGGAGGTGGCTGGAGACCGGAAAGTCTGGGCTTCCCTACTGAGACTGCTGCCCCCGTGACCCGGACCCGGAAATGGATGAATAAATGGATGAGTGGATGGATAGATGGACAGTATCCTGGTGGGTAGTTATATCAGTTGTTACTTTGTTTACTTGTATGTTACTAGAGAGGAACAGTGCCTAAGAGATAAAAGTGGCATATACAGATGCGTTTACCATCAAACATTCAAATCTACATTAAAAACTGTGATTTTCTTTCATCCCACGCAATAACTGCTTGCTATCACCCCCCTCTGTTGACAGTTTTTATTGCTGTGTCACCATAAATACATACCATTTCAGCATCAGCTTGTATTCATCTTTACCATAAACCTGTCAGGGCCCCCCAAAAACATTCACTTTTGGGTGTGCAGGCCGCTGCCAAATGGATTTATGGGACTTTTTGGTCCGCAGGAATGACTTTGTTTGTGTCAACACTGCAGGGCTTTGATTTGGTGTTTGCACAAAATAAGCCTCACGTCAAAAGCCAGTAAAAACGTGTCTTGCTGTAATGCAAGCTTTTTTCTCTTAGCCTTAGTGGCACGTGTGATCAAGACCCATCAATTCTACCAAGTCACAAGTGGCCGAGCATGTACTGTATATGCCACATGGACATTCACTGATAAAGTTGCGTAATAAATGCCATATTTGTTGTCTCTGCACATATATTGCATATTTTCTAATAGGAATGGCTAGAAAAACATTTGCAAATACGTTTGTTATTTATTCGTATGGCCAAGACCCATCAATTGTACAAATGTGTCGAAGGGACAGCCATTTGAAAACGTGTGTAATAAATGCCCTATTTGTTTTCTCTGCAAATGTACTGCATACTTTTCCCCAGGATCGGTCAAAAAAATACCTCAAGAGCAACTAGGCCAAGTTATCAGTTTCTTTTCACAGTATTGCCTGGAAAGTGTCACAAGTGAGAGAGATCAAGGCAGACTGCGCCGTCGTCATCCTGAACATCATCCCAGAGCGTAAACATTTAAAGCGTGTTCAAATAAACCAAACAATCTGCATGTGAGGTGGACAGGGCAGCGTTGAACTAAGCTGTGTTTGTGATGGATCTGTGTGAGGTGAGATAAGACCCCACCAGGCTGTTAATCCTCCCGGGAGCGTGAAACATCTATTCACGCTTGTAGACGTGAGAGATAGATGGACGCAGACGAGCAGGCATGAAAAAATAAAGAAAAAAGACCATCAGGAATATTTGGCTTTTTCCGAGTAACACGGTGAAGTCATGGGAAGAGGTTTTCCCACTAGACTGTGAGCGGAACGAGGCAGGGAAATAGTTATAACTGATTGACATCTACTTAATTCTAAGTGGGAAGCCCATATGCTACACAGACAGGCGTTTTAACTGCGTTTCCTTTCCAAATTACAGCGTTTTTCCTTGCATGCTTAATACTGGAAGTGATTATAGTTGATTAGCATGACACTCCATTTGTCAAATTTTGTGGCAACTACACATTAGGGACAAAAAGGGCAGTGCCCCACCAAGTACAAGAGACAATGCTGTTTTTCCTTTTCTTTTGTATTTTCTATATTTAATACAGAGCAGTAATATTTTAGCACAATGAGGGTGTATAAATAAACAGTATATATGTAGTTCATATTTAATACAGAACAGTGTTGGTTTAATAAAATGAATGTATACTTTAAATACACTGTGTTCTTTATTTGCCTTTCCAATGTGCATGTGCTGTTTAATACAGGGGCATAATTAAAATGCCAATTTGTACATTTTAATTTACATTATGCTTGTATATATAACCAAGACCAATCTATTCTACTCAAAGCTGCAGCTACGGTTACTGGTTCTTTCTTAGTAGATTAATCTGAAGCTTGTTGCTTTGATTAATCAAGTAAGTGTTACCTAAAACACAAAGATAATAAAGCTGCTTTCATGGGTAACCTGGGAAATTTAAAAATAGTCACATTTCAGAGGCTGAAATCAGATGAAATATTTACCTACTTAAATTTTAAAAAGTGATTAATGAAATAGCAAAATAGTTTTCAATGAATTATACGACTTGGGACATGATTAATTGTTGCAGATAATATTCTACCTGGTAGGCATCGACAAGCACGTTGCATAATGCAGTCCATAGACTGTTTTGTGTCTGTTTTGCAGTTCTTTTGGGTTTCTTTCTGTGTAAAAACAGCTCTGGTCAGATTTCATTTCTAGTTATCAACCATCCGTTCTCACCTGTGTGTATTTAAAAAGCAGTGTTATTTCTGGAAACCATCAGCGTTTATTTGCAAAATTAAGAAGACCAGGAGGGAAAATATTGTGTGCTTTGGTGTGTGTGTGTGTGTGTGTCACTCACAAAGACCTTCCAGATGAAACCGATTTTTATATCCCCAACATGCCTTTATTCATCAGGGAGCCTCTGCAGTCATTCTCTGCTGCTGACAGCTTTGACCTGTAATTGGCTAATGGAGTTAAACGTATTCGGGCTGTGCCGCCCCAGCGGGTCTGTTATGGACAATGGCACACAGTACGGCCCTTTGTTCGGAAACGCTGTCAGGGCGTGATGTAATTTGCGTTGCCCTAACTGAGACCACAAACATTTGCGACAGGAAATATTACAACAATAGTGTAGATAAACAGAAACCCAAGTACTGATTCGGTTGTTGTCAAGCTCATTGGACCAAGTTTTAATGAAAGGCTGCCGGCACTACTTTGTGTGGATTTGCATTTCCATCCATGGTTTCAATGTGCCCAGTTACAGTAAAGATGGATTATGCAGATTTTTAGCAGCAGCCAAACTTTGACAATACCAGTTTTGTGTTAAAGCGCTTCAGTGGAACTACATCATTAGGTAAACCTGAGAAACTCATGGTATTAAATGTAAGAGCTGTAAATGTATGTTTTATTTGTGTATGGTTTTTAATTGTGTGCGTTTGTGACAGCACTTTATATCTCAACATGGGCCATAAATGGTTTGGCAGTTTTGCATACTGGTCAAATTATGACATTTCCTTAAAAACTTCCATCCCTTTCCCGAGCTAACCGTATGATCAGAACTGGATTGGTTTATTGCACAACTCTCATGGTGGTCTGGAACCAATTTGTGAGCAAATAGCACAACTACTGATACAATAGAGACCCATCTCTCTATTATTTTCTTTGTACTCTTCAGAATGATAATACTCTCTGGGTTTGTAAACCACTACTGGCATGTAGTCCGGTCCAAAACACCCTCCCGGTCTTGTCTGTCATCACATTCTCCAGACTAACACAGAGCTAATTGGTGAAGGGGAATAAACAGAGCGTAGACTCTCTGCTTGGAGGCGACTGGTATCTGTCAGTGACAAAGTTCGGGGGGGTTGTTTAGGGGAGCTGGGGGTGGCGGTCTATGTGTGTTTCTCTTCACTTTGACCTCCCTCCTTGCACCTTTAATCCCGTCTTGTCTTTGTTTAGAAACCTTTTGGATGGGAAAGATGGCCTACTCCCTTTCTTTTTTCAGTGGGTCAGTGGGGTGAGGAAACGTGAAGAGTACTGCATTGTGCTAACCGTACATATGGGTGATGTAAAGTGCTTATTTGAGGATACCTGTTTCTGTTGTATTATACTCCACAGTCTCCGGTTTGCTGCAACGGCAGCATTTTCTCGCTCATCTAAGTGGATAAAATGTGAAACTGAGCCGGGAGCTGGGAGTGTGCAGTGGAAAAGCAGCCAAAATCACTCACATTTTTAGGTGAGGGGCTCCCTAATTGAGCCTGACGGTTCCCCCCGCTGTCTGCTTTTTATCCCCGCTGTGATTGATTGAAACAGCAAAATGGAGAACACTGAGCTTTGACTCATTTTTATTTATTTATGCATCATATTCTGCCTTTTTCTCCACTGGATACGCTCCCTGTGGATGGATCCGCAGTGGAGAGGCCCCCCACTCATGGGGAGTGGAATGTGCAACCTACAGCTTGGACTAATGGTGTGTGAGAGAGGGGCGTGAGTGGGGGTTCTGCTATGAGACGTCGATGTACCTTTTTGCTTTGTTGCATTCTCAATGTGTTCCGCATCTGGCAACGGTGGAAGGTTTCTGCAGTTGAAGAGAGGCAGCATTGATTTAAAAAAGCAGGGAGCGGGATCTTTGCAGGTTGAAAACGTCCAGCAGTGTTTGCGACAGACTGATGGCTAAAATTGTGAGCAGCTTATATTAAAACTAAGCCGTCGTGTAATTGAATATTAGTTAAATCCTTGTCATAGTGCTTAGAATTGACCTACATATGGCCGCATGTAATTGGAGTGCAGTGCCCCCCTCAGGCGTTGACTCGCTTTGTAGGTATCATTTTTTTAATGTACCGTATGATCAAAGTTACAAGTACACATTTTTGAGTTGTTTAGTAAGTTTGGAGTGAGGCTTGGGACATTTTCATTGTGCAGAGGATCAACTGATATTATGACGATATTAAACTAGAATGTGCGTTAACCACCAATAGCTGTAAGCTTTCGATTGAGATGTCAATCATTTAAGTCAGATGAGTGACATGAGAAATATTTGGCGATCTTTTTTGGCGATCCTGGAACGCACCACAGTTGTGTTCAGTGTCACAAAGGTTTGTTAGAGTGCACTAATGGTGACAGTCAATCCAGCCTCAAACCATGCAGCAACACAAGCCAGCACAAGTTAACACAGTATATGATCCTAAATCATTACTGGACTTACAAAAGGCAAGTAGTGTGGATTAGGTAGGTGCGGTTTGGCAAAACCCTTTCTCTAGCCTGCTAGACCAGGCCAAAGACTACACCGTTACTCCGATTCCATTTGTCCATCTAATATTTTACATTGTTTTTATTAGCGGTGAGTACCTATACATTTTTTTTACTTTAAATGTGTTTAATAAGTGTGCGAGGGATATTTAAACCAGTATTGTGTCGCACGTGAACAATGGCAGTTGAAGAGAGAAGGGGAAGGTTCTGTAGCTGAATCTAACAATTACAACTGTCCTTTGCAAATGGTCAGAGATGTCAACGTCAAGCTAAGGTTTGGGGAAGACCGATGTTTTGCCATTTTCTTCAGGTCCCGGAACGTAACTAATCTACTAGTACTGCATCTACTGTGTATACATTTTAATATAACCTATTACTACTCTGTAGTGATTGTGATTAACTGTCGCTGAAAGTGTCTCTAATTTCTCTAAATTCCAAAACCAAAGCACTCAGGTGTAATAGAAAATGCAACAATACATATAACTAATATTTAAGAACATCATCAGAATATTTAACAACTTTCATTTTCTATACCGCTTATCCTCATTAGGGTCGCGGGTAGGCTGAAGCCTATCCCAGCTGACATAGGGCGGGAGGCGGGGTACACCCTGGACTGGTCACCAGTCAATCAGCAGACAAACAAACGTTCACACTCACATTCATACCTATGGACAATTTAGAGTCGCCAATTAACCTAACATGCATGTTTTTGGAGTGTGGGAGGGAACCGGATTACCCGGAGAAAACCCACGCACGCACGGGGAGAACATGCAAACTCTACACAGAGATGCCCAACGGAGGTTCGAACCCTTAACCTCCTGACTGTGAGGCCAACGTGCTACCCACTCATCCACCGTGCGGCCTCCTTAAGAACATGTTCATTGTAATTAGGACAAGGTAAGTTACCCTCTTTATCGTGAATGAATTTAAGTAATGGAAAGTTGGAGTGTTATTCTCTACTTCCATTATCCGTGAAGACATGACTGATGAATGCAGCCCAGAGTTTTTCTTAGTGGCACCAGGAGACGCTTTGATAAAGCATCTCTAATTAAAAAGCCCTGTTTCCTCTTCGTCTACACTATCTGCATTCGCCTGCGCCCTCTCGGGAGCCAGACAAATTGCGGTAATTAACTTCAGCTCACTTTTTCAGTTTGTAGTTGTCTATTTTGTGTGTGTAGCTAATTGAAAGATGTGTTAAATAGCTGGCATCGTGAGTTGTTGCCCCACATCATCTATTTTAGCACTGTTCCATTTCATCCATCTGTTGGTCAACTGACTCGCGTGTCCTTCAGGGGTCCGCTGGTATATTGCAGTGTTGTTTTTAATTGTCTTTCATTGTCACGTTCCGCCTTCAGATGCCGCCTTCTCGGTCACCCTTCAGCTCCAAACCGCTCGGCAGTAAAATTAGATTTTATGATTTTGGCTCATCCCTGCTTCCCGGGATATATAAAGAAGAAAAAAACAAAAAAAAGTTCTAAATGCCTCACTGGAAACCGCCACAATATATGGGCTGCCAGTTAAGAAATGACAAGCTGAAGCACGGCAGCTTTTGGACCCAGGAGGCTATGTTTTTCTCCATCTCAATGGCTTCTTTTCTTTGTGCACAAGCTAGTTAACCAATTTCCATGAATATTTGCAAAGAAGTAGTTTTGTTTACAGTACATTTGGAGCTTGCACATTTTTTGGTGTCTTTCTTAATTAATCAGGTGGCATTTAACACAACACCACTTTCAATTAATTTTTTGTAGCCTTAAATCATTTAAATCCAAATTCCAGACCATATTGCTGTTGTAGTTTATGTCTTGCTCAATATAAATGGTTTTATAACGCTTTTCCAGCAAATTTGATATTCAAATTCCATGTCTGTTTTTTGATTTCTGATTCTGTGCATCATCAACTACTGGTCTAGCATGCCTCTCACATGCATTAACAGTAAACAGGATTGTTTTGAGGCACAGCTGCAACAATTAATCAATGATTAATCGATTATCCATTTAGTAATTAATTTGAAATAATAGTTTTTTTTCCTTTGCCTTTCAAATTCACACACATCAGCTTTGGCTTTGGGAAAACAATGGTCAACCTTTTTGCCTCTTTTCTCACATTTTGTGGACCAAACCACAAACTTGTTTGTTTTTGGTTTTGTTTAATCAAAACAACAAGCTTCAGATTAATCCACTAAGAAAACAATTGCTAGTCTATATGTGAAACTTTCACAAACTCTCATGTGCTTGTTGTCCTCTAAACCCTCACTTTTAAGGACACATATCAGACATATACTGTACCTGAAGTGGTATCTTTGTCGGAATTCCATTTGATTAATTTAGTGTCTGTCACATGTCCCGCTTTTACCAGACAAAACTGCTAAAATGAGAATCTAACAGACAAAGAAATCATATCACTGACCCATTTACGTCATATGTTAAAACATAGACTTCTGGGGGAGGGCGAAGAAGCGGACATGATGGATGTATGCAGAGATTCTAGCTCACGTAAGCAGCGGGGTGCCAGATAAAGCCATTCAGGGGGCAACACCGGAAGGAAGTGTTTTTTCCATGACGAATCTGTGAAAATAATAGCGCTAATAAGGAGTAGGGACCCTTGTGTTGAATAATTAAAGCATTAAACCATCGCTTCCATTTTCTCTATCAGTCTCAGTACCTCTACATCCAAGCAAAGGTGGACATGACCTTTATACACCCCTTCTTTCTCCGCAGACAAAGAGTGCTGCCGGTGTGAACGGCCATGGCAGGAATAACTGGCAACTGCGGGGCATAGGCCAGATGGATTAATTTGAAAGGCACATCATTGTGCAGCAAAATTCAAATTAGTCCCTGTTTTGTGTCCCTCAAAGGAACAATGGTCCTTTTTTGGTGGTTCACGGTGAGATGCTGATGCCGAGGGGAGAGTCGGGCCTCCGGCGTGTATCTGACACTCTCCTATTCACGTCACCCCTCGAAATTACCTGCCGTGGACACATTAGACAGAGCTCAACCAGTTTGCATCTGATATTGATTTGCCAGTTATCCACCACCTAGAACTAGTTTCACTTCTGTTGTAATGCAAAGCTGGTGCGCGGATTTCCATATAAAATAGTTTCTCAGAACATCCAGATTGTGTCCACTTTGTTGGGTGTGACGGTTCACCCCTGGCCCAGTGAAATAAGCCCACACAGCCTTACAAAGAGTCTTTGCAGGACTAAAAACGCCCCTGCCCCCTTCACTTTACATACTAGTCGACCACAAAAATAGTTTTCATGGCAGTGTCATCACTCAGTGTATTGAAACTTGGAAACCGCTTTCGAACAATTTTCTTGAGAATAAATGTGTAGTATAGAGAAGAGCAGAGGCTGTAGGATAGCGTTTTGAGGTACTCCATATTATGCAGATTTGAATTAAAATGCATAATTTAAATGCATGAATTTAAACGCCACATTCCCAATGAAAGAAATGTTATTAGTATCAGATGCACTGTGGTGTTCCTGTCACTGTGGTGTTCCTGTAAGCTCCATTCTGATGCTTGCCTCATTGACATGGCTACTTAGCAGAGTTTTTTTTCCTCGATGCATTTGTATGGTTGAATGTGTTCTCTCAATTAAATTCCTTTCAGAACCACTTCCTAATGCTTCATCCTCATCCTGCTCCTTATTTGGGAGGCTTTTTGTGTTCTTAATATGCAGCAGAACTAGGACAAGAGGTCCCACTGTTAGCGGCTAGTGTTACTTGACGCTGCCATTCATTAATTATCTTCGTGGCGCAGTGGTCCTTATCGCTCATTGTTTTCCTTTTTTTGGTTGTTTTTCCGCTTAAAGCACCTTGTTCCGCATTGTTCTAATCCCAGCTCTTTCATTTGCAGCATCCCCAGGGATCTTCTCCTCCACCGCGCGTGTCGGGATTTAATACAGCTTGTTTTTCTGTTTGTTTGTCAGCTTTTGGCGACAGTGGAAAGTTTAAATATGAACGTCTGTTTGCCAGGAGGAAGCTCTGCCAGTGCACACACGCCGACCAGTGTTTGTTGCATGCCGTCTCCAAGCGGGGAAGATTGATGTCGTGTTTAAGTTGGCCAGAAAACATTTGGGGATTTATTACCAAAGCCGCACGCACCTTTTAACTCCTAAATGTCACACGTGCTTTCACTTCTGTTGCCCTACTCTGTCGGCCATGTGCTAAATGATCCATAGCGGCGTATAAGGTCCACACCTCCTCTCATTGGTCACAGATGCTTGCTTCTCACTGAATCAACCAGGTTAGTCAGATGTTGACTCACGAAAGATGCTTACCAACGCTTTGAATGTGTCATTCACACT
Organism: Oostethus manadensis; assembly: GCA_024372805.1. Taxonomy (NCBI): domain Eukaryota; kingdom Metazoa; phylum Chordata; class Actinopteri; order Syngnathiformes; family Syngnathidae; genus Oostethus; species Oostethus manadensis. The sequence goes on from QODF01000101.1 coordinate 203,282, forward strand.
GTGTGTCTCAAATGTAGCAGTAACTTTTGGTGAAAAGCGGAAAAAGGAACATTACGCAAATGAGACCGATGGTTAAGAAGTAGACCTTGAGATCGGAAGGTCCAATCAAGCTTGAACTGTGCTTGTTCTCCCCGTGCGTGTGTGGTATTATTACAGTTTCTTCGCAAAAGTTAATTTCTAGACAGTTCACTTGACCAAGGCGCTGACGCAAGATTGGGATGTGGTCCCCCCGGGCCATAGTCTGTAGGCCTAATCTTGGTTTACTAAAGTTCATCCCAGACTTACCCATCCATGCAAACTTCTATTTCAATGGGGGTCTGTTTTAGCAGTTCCCCCTGAATGTCGTCAAAATGGTATATGGCAAGAAATCTGCATGAACGGACCAGCAGCTTTGGAATGAATAGTGCAAAGAAGTCTATGGAGGAGCTTAATAAGATGACTTGGAACTACAGACTACTAAGGTGGGCCTGATCTTGGTCTATGGAACTTACTGGATATTAACCTCACATGTTTTTCTTTGTTATCCAAGAAAATAAAAAATGTTGCAAATCAAAGTGTATCAATAATTGAGCATTCAGCATTGCAGAATGCAACAAAATTAGACCATAATAGACAGTGCAGGTTCCTGAAGGTTCCTAGTGTCTGAAGTTCTTGAAATTACTTTCTGGTATTGCTTGACTTTGGCATACCCATCAGGCATGAAGCACCAGGCCTCAAACACTAAACCTCCTTTGGTTTATTCGGAGCTATTATTAAAACAAAACAGCCATATTACTTGCAGGAATGCTATAGGCAGTCCATTGGAGACAGACGCAGACAAAATATGTGTAAGGACCATGGTGTCGTGATGAATGGCGCTGTGTGGTGTTTTAGTGCCCTGTGCATTCCTGCTTTTGGGCTGTTTATTGTTACCACACCTCGCTTCTTCTCGTCGCTGCGTAGCACGTGGAGCCGCCTTCTCTAATCGCGGTTATTCCGATGGCGCTTTCAAGCCAGACCCACCCTGCTGGCCAAAAGTGGTCACATACCAGTCGCATAGCTCACTGGCACGGAGCTCAAGAGATCCGGTGTTGCGGGAAAAAAACAAAGCTTGCAGCTGTAGCGAGGAATCAATGGCAGCAATTGTAGACATGACAGAAGGGGGATTTAGCGTTTAAAACCATTAGCTACCGTCTCTTGTTGCCTTACCAAAAGTGGTCATGTTGCACCGTGGTATTTGCACCCCCGCCCATCCTTTTCTGTCATGATAGTCTGAGACTTGTTGAGGAAGGATTTACTGTCCACGCCAGCAGCGGGAAGAGGCGTGACCTCTCAGACGCTCATTAGACAAGCTGCTAGCTCGAACTTTGTCCCTTTTGAGGAAAGGTGCAGATTGCACTGTGCCAACATTAGCTGAACACTTAGGGACAGGTGTGGATGTCAGCGTGTCCATCATTGGGCGAATGTAAGACTGAATGAGTGCACTGCATCGTCTTTTGGCCCGTTAATGCAATTCGGATGGCTGTAAGGCACTGGTTTCAAAACTTTTTACAGCCGCTTGACCTGAAGCCATGTACCTCTAAACTCCTGCTCCTTAAAAAACATAAACCTCTTTGTCTCAATTAAGTCTAAATATTAAATAACATAATTAATTGGTGAATTCATTGTATAGTAATTCCGGGTCCTACATATCTTTTATTGATATTGGCTTTTATTGTTGTTGGCATCCTTCCGTTTGAGCTTCACCTTTTTTCTCCACTCAAAAAAAGTGTGGCTATGGTTTAAGTTTGCACGTTAATTTAATAGCAAATTGAAGGGGAAAGTTTAACAATCATGATAAAGCAGTAGTCAAAGTACAAAACCACATATAGTCAACCATAAAGTCTTGTTTTCGGGAGAATGCCCACTCACAGGGATGGGTTTTCACCACTTACAACACCAATATTCATGAAATCTTCACGAAATGACCAGCAAACGGACTTATTTGTTCATATGACACACCCAGAACAATGGACACCTTCAGGCTCTGTCTCCTTTCTGCTTCCTTCGTCTTGTGCTGTGAGGCATTCTGGCGCATTGGTAATTTTGAGTGTTAGGCGCTAATTTTTCACTTTTATTTACGTATACCCTGTCACAATTGGCATACAAAGGGGGTACCCGTACCCCACTTTGGGAACCTAGGCTCAAAGGTAAAGGATTAAGGCTTCATGCCTCTTTCTTTACCTCTTTCTAACATATTTCCTCAGTGGGAAACCGAAGTTTTTGCATTGCGTCATTAGTTCATTGCCTGACCGCTGTCCTTTCTTTCTCCAAGCCTTTCTCCTGTCCTACCGTTCTTTTTCTGCGTGATGACCACTTTCCTGATTCCCACTGGCCTGAGCGGGCAGCACTCTTTCTTGCTTGTTTCCAGCTGAACTCCGCTGGATGACTGCAGCCCTTGTTGAGGTGTTGTCGTGCATGTTGGCTGTTTCTCAAGTTTCTCAAGGGGCTCCTTCAGCTTGTCTTTCCTCTCTGAGTGTCCCCATGCCGCCGCCGCCGCCCCCCGAGACACCCACCCCTTCTTGCTGTGCCACAAAGCTGCTGTCAGCTCGCAGGCCATAGGTGTCAGGACTCTTATTTAGGATCAGAGTCCTGCCTCTGTGTCAGCGAGGGCACTGTGAAAAAGAGGGTGCAGGAGAGCTATTCCTAAGACGGAGAAAAGTGCTCGGAACAATCACTCAGCTGGTCTGAGAGTGATTGTTCACCCCCACAGAGAGCCTCGGGTTAAGAGGGCTTTCTTCAAGCTAGTGTCAATGTGCTCATTTGGCCAGAGGAGACGGTGGAGCCGTGCCAGACCGATGCACAACAGCTTCTCTGTTAGGCGTCCTTGTGGCCTCTCCACAACATAGCCGTCCAGACACATTAACAAATACAAGCATTCAATAAAACACCACCGCTGGACAAAGTTCCTCCTGCTCTGCCAGCGGGGCCCCGAAAGCCTTCTCATTGATTCCATTCCAGTCCAATTCTCGGGGTATGTTTTTTTTTGCCATAATTGTTGGCTTTTGGTGAACATTTGATACCTGACATTCTTTGCTATGTGTTTAACACATACTGCATTCGCTACGCCTCCATGCGTAACTGCAATGCAGAAATAAGGGTTTGTCGTTACAAGACATTGACTTTTTGGAGCCGCAAATAACTTTATACTTGCAAAAACAGGCCTCACAATCGCAATTATCTTACCGCCTATGCAGTGGCAATTGCTTTAAGACCGCAAGGGAAGCTTGGACCCTTTCAGCACCACAAGTTTGATCAAACATCGGCAAAGGTGTCATGCTAAGAAAGTACATACAAGAATGTGCAATCGTGGCCACAAGTTTTTTTACACTTACATTCTGCGGGCTATAATGAAAAATCACAAAAATAAAAAATGAAGAACAAAATGTAAGTTAGTCCCGACTGTAGGGTTTTTACAGAAAGGTGAGCCACCACAATAGTCATCCAAGCCATTGCTGTTTTAGAAGATTTCTCTGTACGCTTTCAACAAATATAGAGAGCGAGTCTTTCTCAGCTTTCTTCATTACTCATGAAAGGATGTGCAGAAAATAGCTGCCGAGAAAGCTCAAATGCTCATTTTTCTCAAAAAGAATCAGCCTGCATGTTGAAGTGACTACATTTATTTTAAATTTGTGAGTACTTTAAGAGCAGTGATTCTCAACTGGTGGGTAGGGACCCAAAAGTGGGTCGCAGACAAAGACAACAATTTTCTATTAAAAGATAGAACATACAATCAATGCATTATTATTTTTAAATAAAATTGTCTATTATTTTAGTCATCTTCATCTTTGGTATATATTAATTTCAGAGCTATAAGTGAAACATTTCATGATGACAGTTTTGATATTGAAGTTTAATTTATGCATTATCTTTATGCATGCAGTTATTAGTTTCTTGATAAGATGCTTAATGCATTGCCCTAAAATGCACTTTCGACATGTAATTATGTGTAATCATCTTTCAACAGATAGCATAGGGTAAACAAAAAATACATTTGCTTGGTTTGACATGAATAAAAGTATACACTTTTAAGTAAGATAAATAAATGTGTTTTTTTAAAACAAAGAAAAGGACTCCAGTGGGTTGTTTGCGACCTAATGACCATTACAAAATGTCGGTTCCCTGCCTTAAGAGGGCCATTGCACATTTCAGCTGGATGTTGTTTGTTTATGAGGTTATAATTATTTAGGATTCGGTTAACATTGCAACTCGTTTTGTTGCTACGTCATTGAGGTACAGGCTAAGTAAGTGTGAATGGAATTCAGACTAATCCTCGGACCTTAATCCAATGCAGAACATGTGGGATGGCATCCGAAATGCTGTTTCTGAAGCAAAACTAGAAAATGTAAATGAATTGTGGAATGTTGTTAAAGAATGTTGGAGTGGAATAACAGCCGAAAGGTGCCACACGTTGGTTGACTCCGTGCCACACAGATGTGAAGCAGTTAGAGAAGGTTGGTATTGGTGTGGACTGTATCGGTAACGGTGGACATAAAAACGTGATATGGGAAGCAATCCTAGTTTCAAAAGTTGCCAAGCGTGATGACTCCAGAAACGCTTATCAAGTTTAGGGCTGTTTTCATCGGATCTGTCTCTCGGCAGTGTACTGACTGCCCAGGTAGAAAAATGCCAACGGCCGCTTAAAGGGTGTCCATGTTGGAGGTCACATGACACAAAAGCTCTAATTGACAATCAGACAGCGGCATGACAGGGCTTGTGTCATGGCTGCTGCTTCCTCCTTGCAGTTTCACATTGCATGCAGTGAAAAACAAAGACTGCGGTCCCAATGACAAATGTTATGGTTTCTTCTGAGCGAATTTCAAGTCCACAGACACACACACACACACACACACACACACACTGGATGCTGCTCTCTGGCTCTCACGAGTGCAGTGGGCAGGATAATGATGGTTTCCACAGACATAAAGGGATGAAAAAAGAGGAAAGAATGTCAATTTTCAAGTTGCGTGAGCTGCACCGGCAGAAGCATTATATGAGCAGAAATAAGAACAGACAGGAAAAGAGTGAAAAGTGACTTTTTTTGTTGTGGTTGTTGTTGCCAAAACCCAATTGGTCTCGTCCCTAAGGCTTTGTAGCTGCGGTCAAGATGCAATACTGTGCTTGAAAGGTAGAAATTAAAGTGTCTGACTTGGCCAGTGGATGTTTATAAAGGATTCTTAGTAGCTTTTAGTGTGCATTCTGACCTCCACCAAGGAAATTATGATTTTATCATCAACCACGACCGGCCACAATAACAGATGCCGGACTTTTGCGTTTTGTTGACATTTGCTTTCATATTGCAGTGAGTAGAGGTTCCATTTGCAGTAAGTGTTTCCCTACTGTAATACGTCAATTTCTGCAAAGTAGGATTCCTATTTCATAAATGGAATATTTTCGTAGTTATGGCATGGAGAACCTGTTTACAATCTTCTAAATACGGTAAAAACATTATTAGAACCTTGCAGACGTGAAATAACACCCCTTAAATTTGTTTTACCCAACAGAGCAGTTATACTCTTCTTTAAATAAGACATGTTAGACATAAATAAAACTTGTGCTCAAGTGTGTTGCAAAAAATATCTTTAAGGCGTGTGTACAGGAAGTGATGTCGAAGTTGAGTTTTAACTGGATTATGGCTCCAACACTAGCCTGTCTTATTATTATTATGCCTTTTTAAACCTGCAATAAAAACCTGTTCTTCTGGCGATCAAGTCTGGGGCTTGTCTCACCACTGACACCTAGTGTCCAATGTAGAATACTACATTCACTATTTTAATGTCCATCTTAAGTATTTTAGTTCTTTTAGCAATTTTTATACTGGACAATGCTTAAGGAAACAACATGTAACATTTGCTTCAATATATATATATATATATATATATATATTATTTTACTAATAATAGGCAGCATACGACCACAAAACAACATTCATTATTAATTAATACATGTTTGAAAAACAGTGATAGAGTCAAGTTGCTAAATTGGGACTGCACGAGGGACGACTGTAATGCTATTCTTCATAAATTTTAAATAAGCCTCAGAGGACCCAGAGCAATGTATTCTAAGCATAGCCATGCGAGCTACAGTCACATTGTGGACGCCAGGTTAAGGTATTCGCTAAGAAGAACAAAGTAAACATACTTTTAAGATATGCAGTGAAGCCTTTTTTTGTTCAAGCCTGTGCTCCGTGAAGTGTATACATGGAATGGGTTTATTTCCCAGGGCTAGTATAGGCATTGTTATATTTATCCGAGAGGAAAACGTTCCTTCATGACTTTATGCCTTTACTGTTAGACCATCATCACTTTTGCAAAGGTATAAACATTGCTTAGTTGTGTGTCATCGCAGTTTTTTATGGCTTGCATTGCATTTCTGTATGGTTTTACTTGTTTTATGTGCATTCCTCTTTCATGCTAAATTTCCTGTGTTGTCTTCCATTATCCACATTTAATTAGCGCGTCTCCCAGGGCACGTCGAAGAATCGCTTGGTAATTAAAGGCTAATTGCACCCAAGGTCAGCGGTTTATTCATTTATCTGCTCATTTATTCCGCTAAGTAAGGTTAAAGTATCTCCGTGACTGTTTGGCTTCCGGCTGTATGGCGAGGAGAGGTGTTGAAGACCCTGACAGGGAAGGCAGTGACACATGAAGGTGTCATAGCCTAGTCGAGGGGCCCGCTCTAGAGGGGGTCTGCTGCTGGGTGTAAACAGAAGTGCAGCCTAACACTTTGTCCACCTGATTGGTCCATTCTTCTTATATTAGCCTCAGTCGAGAGAAGTTACCAGTAAGTCATACGGTAGTTCAGTGCTAGTGTCCGTGCAGCAGTCGTGTCTCAGGGTTTGTGCACGAGGGCCTTAATCCCCTCATTAACTCTGCTGGGCACAGATGGCAGCTTGGCACCGGAACATGGACGCATGCACACCCCCATGCCTTTTTGCTGCTGTCAGACCTCGACTTGCCCCCCCACCCTCACATTACTAGCTGAATGCACCCTTGGGTATGCATGTGTTTTTGTGAGCTTAATGAATAGAGATGAGTGATTTGTGTTACGGTGCTGCTGCGTCTCGTCCTCTTTCCGCCATGTAATGATGTCAGTAGTTGCGTTTAAGGTCCTCATGCGTGCACATTAGCATACAAATTATTATACACTCTTTCCATGAGACATTATTGGCAACAAATCCTCCATTCTCTCTCTAAAGTGCTTCTAGAGCCCTGAAAGACTTTTACAGCAGAAAAAAAAACCTGACACTCTGCCGGGCAATGAAAAAGTAAACAACCCTGCTTGTAAATGCTCTGCCAACAAGCTTGGGGGTGGAATATGTGCACACTGACAAAAGAGATATAAACATGGACAAAAAGCAGAGACCCTTTTTTCCTCCTGCTAGCAGCACGTGTGTACAAAACATGCACTCCATTTGCTACTTTCAAAAAACCGCATGCTTGCAGACCCAATATTAGCCTTATTGGTAAGTGAATTGATATTCCGGGCTGGACGTGGGCCAGTTCTGGACAGATGAAAGGCGGGAGTGCGTACGTGGAGGTCATTCTGGGCTTCCTGTTGACAGCTGCAGGCTGTGGGCAGATTTACTGTGTGGCAGATGCTGCTGGGGGGACACAACGTGGTCTTAAGTTTATGTTGTACCATTTGGCCACATCTATTTATGGCCCGGGACTACACAATGTGGCTGGGTAGACTAAGCAAAGCTGCTTTCAGTTGTAAAAATGTTTGAGCCCTTGTAGGTACGGGTTTTGTTGTGGATAGTTGTTTACTTTAGCTGGACGCTCTTATTTCCAGCCATGAACAGGATGGCATCGTCCTGGAGGGACTAAATCCGCAAAACACTCTCTGTGACATCCTGATGCCTCCTTTCATCTGCTCCTTCTTCCTGTCCCGTGCCTCGCTCTGCACTTTCTACTCAGTGTGATGCAATTTGCTGGTGACACAGGACGGGTCTGGATAGTCTCAGCAGACCGTCACATCTTGCAGTTTGAGAAGAAATGTCCAAACAAAAAGAGTACCAGATCACTGTCACTTGAGATGGATGGAAAAGGGCCTGGCTCTTTTGAATGTCAATATTAAAGTAGTTTGCTGTATGTTTGGAAAGTTAAAAGACTATATGAACGTGAAGAAGGGTGGGTTTAGGAACTCAAAGTACCCAGGGACCTAAGTTTGCCTCTGGAAAGATGTTTGGTTTCAAAACAACGGGGGGATAATGGAACTGAACCTTTATTAACTGCACTGTACAGTGTTAACTATGATGAAAGTGTAAAAAGAAGTTAACCGTTTTCATTAAATATATACATATAAACTGCTCAGTCATGAAGACACAGTGACGATGGCATAATGTGGCACATCTTCAACGCAAGTGTAAAAAGAAGTCGACCACTGTCAATGTGGCTTATAGGTCATTCCTAATTGCCACACAAGTGTAACGTCAATAGTAAAACTGAAAGAATAAAAAAAAAACTTGGATAACAAGTGATGCCAAAGAAGCAAAGTTAAAATCAATGTTTTGATTATTGCTGACTTGGACTTCACACATGATGGTGGCTACTCTCACACATTTAAATTTGGTTTAAAAACTTTACTCAAATAACTTTTCCCTTTTCGTCATAGTCTGCAGTCCGGTCTTGTGTCCAGCTTGGGGCCAGGCCCGTGGGGACTTATGGATGTTTGCTGTGTGTGTTGACAGTGTGAGATCAGGGGCCCAAGTCCACACAGGGCGTGCAGCTCTCACCGAAAAGACAAACATCTGCTTATCACCAATAGAGACTAATCACGTTGGGCCAGGAATTTGGGAGCTTAGCTTGAGCATAGTTAGTAAAAATAGAAAAGGGATTTGTGCAGCTTTGAAACAGATTTATTGCTAGGGGATTTTTGCCAGGTTCAAAAGAAAACTGCACTTTTTTGGGGGAATTTCGCCCATCATCCCCAATTCTTACGTGAAACATGAACACACTGTGAAGCCCGAAAACGAGTTTGCATGAGAAGGCTAACATTGCACTACGTGGGTGGTACCTATTTCCGTTTTATTGTTTTATATACATGCTGTGGTCGTGCTTTATCAGGTACATTGGTGATAACGTGCACTACTTACGGTATCTTGCCGTGTTTTGATGATTTAACACATTACAGGGAACCTCTACATAGCCTATAGGAACCCACGCTACTTCCGTCAACACCAGCAGAATAGAAACGAGAAGACACCCATCGGGATGGCTCTTCTCTCCCAGTCCTCAGGGGAAATATGCTGACACCAAACGAGCATTAAGTTGAGTCTTTGGCGCCAAATTAAGAGCCATCTCCCATCTGCCCCGTTGCAGTGGCTTGAGACGTTGTGCTGCGAGACTAGCGAGGCATTGTGTTGCTCCGCCAGATAAATATTGTTTTTTTTGTTAGCTGCTACAATAAAGGAAAAAATTTTACAATATACAGGTCAGTAAATAGCACAATGTTTTTAATTTTTAGGACCTTATACTGTGGAAATTGGTACCTCCCATGTAGTGAACACACAGAAGATGGAAATAAATGTGTTCATGTTAACATACGAATTGTGGCTGATTTAAAAAAAATCCAAAGAAGTGCAATTTTTCTTTAAGATATCGGGATTTTTGCGTTTGTCACGCTTGGCTGACCAAATGGGCGTTTTTTTCTTATAAAACAGTTAATTTGCTAGTGGCCTGAAGGCCACAGCCAAACTTTACTGCTGTTTGTTCGGGCGACTCAATGAGGTCCAGACAGTTTTCTATAAGCCTCCGAAGTGGCTCTCTGCTTCGTGACCTCCTTTTCTCTCTGCTTCACACTGTCATCAAACTTCTTCTTATGGTCACCCCCCCCCCGCTATGACAGCTGTCCTTTCATCAAACACAGACCTTTTAGATGGATGAGGCCCGAGTAGTACTGACATGTTGACAAGAGTCACAGTGAATGAGTTTAGCTGCTACTTCGAGTTCAACCGCTCGGTCCGTCACTTGGATTCAACTTGAAATGGGTTCTTTTCAGGCGAGAAAGCGCCACACCACCACTGCCTTTGCTGCCTCTGGACTTTCCTTATCAGCCAGTGGTAGTCTTATCTAGCCATAGAGGCTTCAGTGTTGACCTTGTGGGAGAGGCTGCAGGCCTTGCCCTCCGCAGGACTCTCACAGTGATTGTTGGCCAATGTTTGCTGTTCTTGTTCGAAAGGAATCAATAAAGGCAAAGGTTTAAAGAAAAACTGCACTTTTTTGGAATTTTGCACAATCCTTATGTGAGACACGTACACACATGTTTTTCTCTTTTCTGTGTGTTCCAAATGAGTTTTACCTAATACCTACCTACCAATGAGTGTCACCTAGTCCGCCTATTGAGGCATCCAAAAAGCTACGTTTTAATGCATATGTGACATACTCATGCCACGAAGGGCCGAGACACTGCAGCTTTTCTCCCCAACCTGTTTTTCCAAGCAGGTTCTTTAATTGATGAGCTCCTTCTCTCACACCGAAGGAGGGGTTGATCATTAAAATCACCTGCTTTTGTGATCATTTCCTCTGTCTTATTTTTTTTATGAACTATAACATGGTTGGAAATACACAATTTTTTTAAATGTACCCGACCCATTAGATGTATTTGAACAAATTATTGATATCGGTATACCAGCCTGAATTTTACTCAGTATCGACTCGGGATGAGAAGTATTGCACATCACTACTCAAGAGTTGTTGGTGCTTTGAGTGTTGAGCTTTAGCACCTACAATGACAGTGTCTATGTAGCTTAGTTAATATGCAGAGCATGTAAATTATGTTTACGTAAATGGATGATTTTTGGTGTTTGTCAAAGTTTTTTAGAGGACCCAACAGGCGGAATAGGTGTTTGATCTAATTTACTTAAAATTTGTCAGATGAAAACACGATTGTTTTATGAGACTTCAAAACAGGATTTTACTAGTTCAATTCACTACTTAGTAAATCTGCACTCAAAACATCATGGGAGCTGTATTTTTTTTTTTGTGCCATAAATTAGACACATCACTGTTTAAACCGCTGGGCTCAAAGCGTGTAAAAAAAGCAACGGTTTGCAGAGTGGACATTTTTGGTAATCATTCAATCGGTCACTTTAATTACAAATGTTGATCCAAAATCAAGCTAGCGGGAGGGTTGAGGATTGTCGGCATCCGCTGGTTGGCTTGGAAAGTAAGCCCCACAAAAAGAGGGGATGTATCATATAGTGCTTCACATTTCATAGGCATTAGCGCTAATTTGTGAGAAAATGTGAAAAAGCGACATTTTGATCATAATCAAACATGATTGGCATGTAACCCTATTTTTGCTTTGTTGATATTATTCAAACGTGATACAAAATGGCCCTGCGATTGACTGGCGACCAGTCCAGGGTGTACCCCGCCTCTCGCCCGAAGTCAGCTGGGATAGGCTCCAGCATCCCCGTGACCCAAAAGAGGATAAGCGGTATAGAACATGGATGGATGAATGGATGGATATCAAATGTTCTAATGAGGAGATATTTTCCGATATTTTGATGGACTGTAATTGCTTATTGGACCCCTGGCCCCTCAAAACTCACACATACACACAGACACTTGGAGGCAAGGCTGGAAGGTCACCATCTTAATTTCACTTCAACCCAAGCAAAAAACTCCAGGAAGGTAATCTCAACCACAGTTCAAGGTCTGAAAGAAGCGAACAAAAAAATCCCGGAGACAACCTTTTATCAATAATACATACAGACTGAATGCGTTGGATGAGGCATCGCTGTTGGCTATTTCAACCCTACCGCAATAACAGATTGCTATATTGCAGCCATACCAAGAAAAGTTATTGTATTGTAGTGAAAGGTTTCTTCGAGCTGCCGCCATTATCGTCAGAGTGCTTCTTTGACTGGAGCGTCCACTTTATGCAAAAGTGAGAAGTAGTCCATTTGGACTCGAGGACGCATCTATCCAATCGATTCCACCCTCCCCTTCATCCATCCGCCCATCTACCCATCCCTCTTTCTCCGGCCCCGGTGAGATTCGCCACCAGCTCAGGCGAGTCAAGGTTCTCGCTTGCTATCTGCGGGCCTGCGAGGCGTACGGTTTCTCCCGAGGGTGAGGGCAACAAGGCGTATTCCGTTACAGCCGCCGCGGGAGAGAAAGAAAAATGCACTGTTACTAGATACCAGTGAAATCAAATCTGTTTCACTCGCCTGCCAGCTAACAGCATTTTTTTCTACCTTGCTTTCCTCGCCGACAGATGAGGATTGAGCGAACTGAATCGTGTTAGTCAGAGCGCACCTGACAGATTTATAGGAGCGTCGGTATTCTAAGCCGCTCTGATAAGGAACTCGTTTATTTCCACAGGGAGCGTGATAGGAAATGAGTGGAAAGAAACACACCACTTGGAGGTGTCAAATATAGATCACATGTTATTGCTTCGTCTTTAAAAAAAAAGAAGAAAGTTGGCATGCTTTTTGTGTTTCACTTCTGGAAAGCTGCCTGCTCGAAGAAGTGACGCTTTTGAAAAGTTTCACGTTATCCCGACTTGTCAAAACCATCAATGTTCACTAAAAACGGACTAAAAAGGGTTGCAGTATGCTTGCCTGGCCAGTAGGTGGCGATGTCACTTTGGCAAGCCCCCCCTTCGGATTGTTAGGCTTTGAAATTTTTTCAGAGACAGCGACACAAAAAAAAAATAGCCGACAGAAGGTTTTGCTGTTTGAGCTAATATCAATAATACATTAGGGATTTCCGGATCTATCTTCAGGATTGCAATTCAATGCCGATCTGCTGTATTTATTGCCCCGGTAGGTGCAGTAAGGTTGTTGCCACTTGAGTCCCGCAACCCGGAAGCAGAAGAAAACAGAACATTGAGGTGAAGTTAGCTTCACATTGGACGCTGGAGCGGTAGTTCCCCCTCACTGTGCCCGGACTCTTCTATCATGGTGCCGAGAAGTGACGCTTTAACTGCTGTTTGTTTATACTAGGGACTGTCAAAAAATTACTATTGCGTTGAAGAGTGTCATATATTCAAAATCACACCACAAACTGATCTATAACCATTTCAAATGATTGGTCCTGCTCATATGTATTTTGAACAGCCATTTTTACAATTTATCCTTTATTGGATTGACTGTCATTGGATTAGGGACCTGACTCGCAGAGCTTTTTTTACAAAAGTCAAACAATAATTAAAAAAATCAGTAATACCTTGGTTGGGGTATTTTTAATGCTCTGAAAATCTATTTTCACAATCATGTTAAATTCCACAAATCCTTGTTTGTAAAGGAAACAAAAAAAGATTGTTATTGATCAGCTCAGCAAGAATATAAAAAAAATTGGATCTGAAGCCAAAAAATGTGGATCGGGACATCCCTATAATATGCCACTAAAATGTAATGTTTTTTTTAACTCTCACACGCAACATTTTTTTTTAATGTAGTCCAGCTTTTCAGGGATATCGTACTTTACTTTCCCATGACATACCACTTTTGTGTGAAAATGTCAAAAAGCAGCATGCAATACAGTAATATTAATACAAGTGTTGTATATTATATCACCCTTTTTTGTGAGAAAACATCATGAAGCATGACATTCATGTGTAATAAATTAAAATCTGTCTAATGATTAATGTGTACCTGGGGTGTGGACTTGAGTCATGCAACTTTGGTTTGGTTAGGTTTAATTTGATTTGAACATGCATGTAATGATACTGGAATACATCACTTAATACAATGGGCGGTTCCACATGTCCAAAAGGAGTAATGCATTTGAGAACTTCCTGCAGTTGCTAAGTTGAATCTTGGACTTGAATCAGACTCGAGTCAAAATGACTTTAGACTTGAGTTGACAATATCATTGCTTCTAGACTTTTTTAGATTTGAGATTTTGTATTTAACAGTGCTTATGACTTGTAAGAACTGGAATATTTCACCTATGACTTCAGGCCTGACTCCTTTGTCTGACTTGAGACTTGACTTGGAATTGCTCGTCTGGTATGTATCCCACTGTTTGTTTGGATGACCGTTTACCTTTAAAAATACCCGCCCTGAGTTTTCCGACGTTTGTGGTTTTAGCCCCCGTGAAAGCTGTTGTCATGTGAAGGAACAGTTTTTAATGCGGCTGTGCAAAAGTACTTTGCTAAACCTCATTCTCTGAACCCTTAAGAGTCGCACTGGACATTGAGTTGACAGCATTTAGCTTGATGGCGCTCTCAACCCTCATTTGAGCCCAGGCCTGGGCGGCTTACATCCACCCTCTTCCCCCAAGCCCCCCCCCCCTCGGGTTGTTTGCGCTAATATTGTGTGCGTGCGCTTCAAAGGCGGCGTGGGCGTTGACACACTGACCTCCATCTGAGGCAAACTGGAAATGGAAAAGACGGAGAGACGGGGCTGGGATCGCAACGAGCCAAAAACAAACTTTGCAGTCGCAGCAGCTGAGCCTCCGCTGTGTTTGTTCCAGCAGGGTGACAGATGTACTTGTGCTGCTTTTATTGCCCGCGCGTGAGGCGATATGTGGCCGAGCGGTGAACGCGCCACAGGAAGCTCTCACAGATACAGACAGTATGTGAACTTAATCCACCGACCTTTTCAAAGATGCATTTATTGAGAATGTCGGTGTATAATTAGAGCTTCAGGACTGACATTCCGGCATGTTTTTAAAGACAGCCCTGCTAATTGGATGCTTCTGTCGTGGCCCGTTGGAACTCCGTGTCCCCACGTAGCCTGTCATTCATTCATTCCTGGCAGATGCTGTGAACGTGCGTGGTGGAAGCTAACGTGAGATGCTGCAAGGTTCATCATCTGCAGTCTGTCACGCAGCAATTGGAACAGCACCCGCTGCAGTGCAACGCGGGGCTGGAACCCCCCCATGCTGTCACGGTGGATGCAAATGCAGGGAGGGGCAAGAAAAGATGAAATTTAAGAAATTTTGAATCCCATCCTGGGCCAGGTTCCCCACCCCCTCTTCATTGGCTCCCCCAGTGGCCACACCCCTTTATTTTGTATCGCTTGCATGCATAATGATGATGATAAATGGATCCCGCTCAACATAAATGATGCATGGTTTGGATTACATGAGATAAAAAAAAAAAAGATGTGGTTTTTAGGATGGCGTAGGATGAGTCCTTATATCAAAATTTGTATCTTGAGCTTTATGTTTCTGCTTGTCTACGTGTTTTTGCATGTGTGTACGTCATAAAAGGAGCTTGTGAAGCTAATTAAAAGGTTTTGGGTAGGACACCACCATCCATCTTTGTGATGGGTCCAAGCTGTCACAGTCCTGTGGGTGAACTGGGCTGCTATTGCTGGACTGAAGGACACTCCACTGCACACACACACACACACACACACACACACACACACACACACACATACAAAGTATATATAAACATACTTCAGTGTCTTTAGGCTGGATTTAAACACACAGAATAACCGTAGAGGCAGAACGTAGCCTCTGATTTGTTATAACTTTGACTTTGACATTTCCAATGGGAAATAATAGTGATAGAACTTGTTCCAGCGTCAATCTGTGGCCACCCTAATTCAGCACTTAATAGCATTTAAGCCAGAGGTGTCCAAACTTTTTCCACCAAGCAAACAAACATAAGAAGTTATATATACTGTATATATACTGTATATCAAGAAGAAAACTACATCTCAGATTTGTGATATAAGTGAAAAAGCGTATTATTATTAGTATGAACGTGGGTGGGGTTTTTTTTTCAAATGTTTGCAAAAATGGTAATATACGGTGGAACCTCAAGATACAAAATTAATTTGTTCCGGAGGGGCTTTCGTGTCTTGGAATTTTCATATTATGATATTAAGAGTCACCATATAAAAGGCGTGATTTGTAATACTGATAATAACAAATGTCATCATGAATAATGACACTTTACCTTTCGGGCCGAGCGAGGTAAGCTTGTTGGCGGAGGAGGAGGCAGCAAACTGCGTTTTGACAGATAACAGAAATCATACGTAAATTCACGTACTGTAACTTCATTTAAATGAATACACTACATTACATACTAAACCTAAGAGTGTGATTTTTTTCAGTTTAATTTTTAACAATGGACAGGAGATTTTCAGTATGCTGAGCAAAGGGACGCCGCGATTGGCCATCGTTAGGGAGTTTAGGAGGAAAAGGATGTTGAGAGATAACCGAGATAACCAATGGGAGGACAGCTTCCTCTTCTTCTTCTTTAGTTTTATGGCGGTTGACATCCATTATTTTGGTGCATTACCCCCCAGGGAGGGCAGCCTGTATGGCGGGGTAGTACATTCCAAATTCTTGGCGGTACTTTCCGTTTTCATTTTTCCGTATGTTTTTATTAAATGGGTCAAAAATACCTTCAATTCGTGTCATGAATTTTTTCTAGAAGGAGGTTTTTGTAAGTTGCAGTTCCACTGTAAATAAAAAATTATCTTTCCTGAAAATATGACTTTATTCTTGTAAAATTGTGACTTTTTCTCTTTAGATCACAACTGTTTTTGTGTTGAGAATTTGATTTTTTTCTTATTGTATCACGGTATGTTACCTTTATTTTTTTTTTACATGTTACTGTTGTGGATAAGCAACGCGGATGCAGACTGTGGGGACTAAGTCAATATTTTGCCTTGTGAGGAGATAGTAAGAGAGACATGGTCAGGGATTCAGTTCATCTAATTTTGGAATGCTACCTTGTGGTAATATTCCTCCTGTGCTAGATCCTGTATAAAAAGCAAAGGCACCTCTGATGCAGCTGTTTTGCGGGATCTCTGTGTAAAAGAGGCTAAAGAGTTGCATGGTCCCTCCAGTGCCACTTGTCTTTGATGAAGGGTACAAAAACCCTTCCTGCTATCAACCAAGGTGACAGGAGTATTTAATGTGAAGAGGCTTAGATGTGCAGAACCCTCCCTTCAGGTCCTCCATTCTCAGCTCATTTTTTTCTTCATTTTTGGGATCAGAGGGCACGTTTATTAGCAGTGATGGAACTGCCAAAGAATGCTGCCAATGGAGTCAGTCACTGGTGCCTCATTGGTATGCAGCACAGACCTACTCCTCCTGGCATACACCCCACCCGCCCACCTGTCTGTCCTCAATGCTGAGTGGCTGATCATCCTCTTGGCCTCTCATTAGCGTCTCAGGCTGCCGGGGCACAGAAAGGTGAAGCCGCTAGGTCGGCGGAAAGCGATGTACCTGCAGGGAGTAACACTTTTGGTTTCAATTGAGGCATCACATCGGTATGGATGAGCCAAAGCGAGGCTCTCAGGTATTGATTATGGATGATGGGATTGATTGAGCTGCATAAAATTATCCTGCAGCTCCATTGTTGGAAGGGGGTTAAAGACACAAGAGGATTCTTCAGTTACATCTCTTCGGTTCTTTTTTTAGTTCTGTACGCAAGGGTGAAGGGTGAGTGCATGACCCTCCAAGTGTGCACAGGTGGTGTTGTGAAATGTTTACTGATTTAAGGCCTGTGGGGCATTTGGAATTATCGCACTCTTTAATCACAGGCCATCTTGCATAGTGCAGAATTACTACTTTCTCATGAACAATTGGATAGAATTCCAACAATTACCTAACCTGAAAGTGTTTGGTACACAGAGCACCGTGTAATCCTCTCAAACACCTCAAGAGTAAGAGGGCACACCTTACACCTAAGCTTTTAAGGTTCTGCATACTCAAGTTGGGTTTGAGGTTGTCTTATTTTAGCTGGATACCTTTTTCACTGCAAATGAATAGTATGCGTATTCAGAAGTGGAGAGGGAAAAGAAGAGAAAAAACAAATTGCACAAGTGCTATAATAAATGGACACAGTAACATGCAGCACAATGCCTTCATTTTATTAGCCGATACCTTACTTCTAGTTTTTTACGTGTAATTACTACAAATCTTGCAATAATGAAGAAGAATAGTGTTCCTTATCTTATTCTTCTTGCATTTTTTAAGATGTTTTATTTAATTTAAGATGACGATTGTACAAGGTAACGTCATTCCATGCATTTTTTTTGTGCATGTGCTATATTTTTGCATGCTTCCCTGCACGATGCAACACCTGCAGAGTACGTGAGAGCAAGGTGTGCGTCATTGTGTGAGTGTGTGTTTTTTTGTAGGGCGAATAGGTCCATCCCCGAGGGGGTCTGTTGCACTGAGACACTTTGAGAGTCAAGGGGTCACTGAAAAGAAGGGAGGTGCGGGAGGTAGGAACCCTCACCCCTGTATGAACTTTAAACTACTGCATGGGAGGGTAAACGAGGCTGAAGATTAAGCTGGGGGGGTGGCTGAGACTTGAGCTTGAACATACGTCTGTAGGGCCCGGGACAAATAATGTGGATTTCCTCCAATTTCGTGACCATACATGTCCCTCTCTGTCCATTGTTTTTTTTTTTAAATCGTCTTCTGTCTTGAGGAATGCAAAGAACCATTCAATGAATTGTCATCAGTAACACAAACAAAACACTCGGTCTTAGCTTTAATAATTAAAGTGTCCTGTGATACTAATGCATGCAACAATGTAGGATGCTGTGGTGGTAGGTGCTTCACTCATGGCTGGAAAGGCATTGACTTGCAAATTGATAAACAGCAAGCATATGGAAATAGTCAAATCTTTCCGTTCCTGAACACGCTCCAGTGTGGGGAGCTTGGTCGAAATAATCTACATCTCTGCTGTGCAATAATAGAATGGGATAGAATGGACCCCTCCACTGGAGAGGCCTCAGATATGGGCTGTACTTGTGTGTGTGTGTCTGGGGTGATGAATGACCAGAGCTGGAGGTTAAAGCAAGGTCACCCTGTTTGTTTTTGGGTGTTTAGGCAGAGACGGGCTGAGGCTTTGTTAATAAGGTCTGTTTGCCCCACTTCATCACCATACCTCAATGTCTGATGATGGCTTGTGCAATCTCCCCCCTTTCCCTCTTTTTGTATATCTCCCCTCAACACACACACACACACTCCTAGATAAGCCGAGGGGGAGTCTTGAGCGATGCTTCATCACTATCACCAGGTAAGTGTGAATGATTGCACCCCCCGCCCCACCCCTTCAGCCTCAGTAATGGCTCGATCTCTCTGGATGGTTGCAGTTTGTAGTGCATCAGCAGTGCTCCGCAGCACTTGTCAGTGTCTTCATCCATCAGAACATAGAACCTTGAGCTCAGTGTTTGCCATCACTCCTTCCTGGCTGAATGGCTTCAGTCACATCCTACTAAGATAGGCTAAAATAAACACTAGAAACTGCATTTTCTTGACGTAAACGCATCTTCTGTACAGTATGTCCACTCTTCTCAGTATAATACAGTTGAGTCGATGATTGTAATAAACTCATGTTTAGTCCATTGTAGGGGTGTCACACCCAGAACTCATGTTGGAAATGGGGCCATTTTAAGCAAAAAATAAGAATCGGACTAAATCGACCTGCCAGTATTGCCACTCTGATGCAAGCAGTCAATTCCTGACACCACACCAGCACATCTATCCAGCCCACGTAATCACAACATTTACTAGCATGATCACAAAGTAGCACAGAGCAGGAGGGATGCCGGCCGTGCGGCAGTATTATTTGTTAGAGTCCGCAAAAAGACATTGCAGATAAGTGCAAAACTTGTCATGCACAATTTTTCTGCGGTGGCACAGAACCAGGGAAGTTTATTACGACCAACCTCATGGGAAACTCCCACAGGGCGACAAGTCATTACCATAACAGAAAAGAGCCAGTCCAAAAGTTCCCTAGGGTTGTGATTTGAACTATCTTCGCCAGAGTGAGTGTATCAGTTAACCATAATAGCTTTTGTCCTTCCGACACTAGCCAACCAGTTGACATGATGTATATCGACATGACGTGCGACTGCAGGTTGAAGGTGGAATTGCTGATCCATCATCGCCGCAAGGAAGATGGGATTCACCTTTGGCTCGCTTTCAGCAATTTTGGCGGAGAAACCGGGCCGTCATTTTTTATATTGTGGTGATGATGAACTGTTCAGTGGTCCAAATGGTGGTCAAACATTGAGTCAGGGGGGCTGTTGTCTGTGGAGATCACCTTGCATGCATGAAGGTAAAAACCCAAGCCTTTACCTGGAACAAGCACTGTCACACTAGACTCCGTAGGAAATATAGAGGCAGTCCTCCTGTTTTCTGCAGATTGAGGTTTCTGTGTTATCATAAATAAGAGACAGCAAAGGCTTTCCATGCATAGTTTTGAGATGTCAACATTGCCACTAATCTTGTGTCGTCTGTTGTGTTTCCGTTCCACACACTACATCCTCTGGTCTCACCAAAGAGGAATTTTCTCACTCTTGTGTTAGTCTAGCCTTAATCTACCGCTCTAATTTATCTGTCAACTTTGCACGCTAAGTCACCTGCTATCCACAGTGCCCGCGCCAAGCGCTAGACAGCTGCTTTAATCCTCTCTTCTGAGGACTAAAGCCTACTTTTGTAACCTTTCTGGGGAGGAGGAACTGAGATTTGGCCGAGGTGGCCGCGTAAAATGATGACATGGTTCTCAATAAGTTCCACTATAACTGGACCAAAGATGACAACATAGAATCGCCTGTACTCTGTCAAAAACATCACCCTGAGTCCAGTGTAGTTGTGTTGTCATGAACTTTTCACATAGATGAAGGCATCCCCACCACACATTTCTTCTTGGGACTGTGGGACATTCCAGGAGACCTTTGAAAGACACCCAAAGTAAGGTGTCCTTAACTACTAATGTGCTACAGTTAAACACATTTCCTTGCTACCTACTTCCCTGACTCGACTAAATATGCACTAGAAAACCTTTTCTTCAGAATCAGCTACTTATCACAGGCATCTGACACAACTTCCTTTCCATTTATCCCCGCAGCGCCCTGGTGAATTTACACAGCCGGACGCTGAGCATCTACTGACTTTGATGGGGAAGCATAGAGTGGGTATTTCCACTGCACAAAACTGGACGATTATTGGATGACTGCTGGGATTTATCCCACCCAACTGATGCTCAGTATCTCTGGGTGTCTATGAGTCAGTGGGCTGCCCTGGACGCTTGGCCCCTGCATTATGATTATGGCAGAATACCTTCTTGATTGACAGTAAAATGGGCAAATCAGTGATCTTGGAAGTATATACCTCCACCTGAGCATTTTCCAAAGTTTGAATTTCATTGTTTTAAAGTGAACCGGAGACTTTACCGATCCCCAGCGACTTTCTCTTGGTTAAAAACGACTAGCGTTGTGTTTGGCGACTCTCTTTTGTGACTTTCCCTGACGAGCAGCAGGAAAGGCGCTTGGAAGGTATGAATATTGAAAAGAAATGGAAGGTAGAATTTACATATAGATAAACACATTCATGATGTATGCAGGAAAGAAAATGAGCTTTCCCTCCTTGAATGACCAGAAGCTAACACTGGTCATGAAAGTGGTTTTATTTGCTGCTTGTATTTTAGCGCAAATATACAAAAGCAAAAACCTTTGTGGGTGGGTTAAACATGATAAGGTGAATTCACTTATATTTTGGTGCACATCCACTAAAAATGTTGCTTCATTTTTGGTAATGTTGCGGGAAATGGGTGCAGTAGGTCTGCACAATCAATTGTCCAACATCCCAACCTTGCCTTCTCGATTCACACCAACTTGCAATGTCCTTTCTTATCGAATTGTTTAGATCTTACTTGCTGGACTCGAAAGGTGCTGTGGGTTTTGACGTGGTGAATTAATTTGAGCCTTTCACTTCATTTTATTAAGAAAGTCAATTCTAATGTTTGTTTTACTTCCATGTTGTTACCATCCAATGTTGCCGCTTCTGTGCTGCAGTTTTCTGGTGTGTGTGATAGTGTAGTCCAACAAATCAAAGTACAACATGGAAATTTGGGATTAACACCATCTGTGTCAAAGTCCAGTTGTGGGAAGACAACTGGTGAAATTACATTTTGATTCTACTCGTGTCTTACCAGTAACTAAAATATTTGACAATATTCTCCTGCATTTCAACTTTTCATTTCAAAAGAAACTTTAAGGCAACAAAAATCATTTCCAACATGTCTCGTCCGTCTCATCTTCCATCCTCCTCTATTTAACCCGGCTCGTCTCTCCACATGTTCCTCCACACCCACTCATTTGTGAACTCCGCTCTGTCATTACCTGGGATGGAGGTGTGCTCTCAGCTGTCTGGTCTTTCCCACCCTCATCTCCCAAACCACCATTTCTGCTCTCATGTCCTTATGTCAGCCAGCAGATGGTAGCTTGGTGGTATTTGCTCTCTTCAGCGTAGAGCTGAGCTCCATTACGTGAAAGGACTGCAAATGGGTTCTGTGGCTCACCTCCACAATACCAGAAGTGCTTATTTCTGATGCAGATTCCTGCATTTTCCCGTCCAAGTAATGGGCCGGGTTGTTTAATTGAGAGCTGAAGTGTTTGACTCAAGCGTGCTTTTGGGGTTATTTCGCTAGAAAGAGTTTAGGAAAATAGTCGGGTCAACCAGTTTTCTTGCTTGCCACAGCCAAGGTCCCGGTGCTTGTGTGTTAAATATATGCACATGATGAGTTGCTATTTTGAAAACACCTTAAAAGCCTTGCTGTAGTTAATCATGTTAATGAGGAGGCAATTGCATCCGACTATTGTTTATTCACATCACGCATGCTTTGTATTCCCCTGGTGAGCTCAAGGTAGGATGTGCCTACCCTTGTACACCACACAGACCGCTTTCCATTCATTCTGCCAACGTCATTTTGAAGATTGAAAGTTGCCTATTATGCGGAATGAACTTTGTGTCCCTTGAGAAATAGAAAAATCTATACTTTTGAGAGAATTTGTGCCGGTGGTTTCATCATGTCATGAAGGAAAAAGCTCCATTCGCATGGAGACGACCTAGATGACGTAAAATAAGCAGGCTTCGCTACACCTTCTAAAATAAAGCTCTGCCAAGAATCCAACAGTCCGCTACAGACATGGCAGCTGTTATTTGGATAGTTTTGTTTTTTTCAGTCATAATACTGTTGTTAAAATGCAAGTTCTCACATAGGTCTGCAAGTGCTGCTAAATGTTGTTGTAGGGGATATCTGGCATCTATTTCATTGATCAAAAGTTGATAAAGTGCACAATAGCTCTTTTTGAAGGCACACTTTTTATTAAAGAGAGGCATGAAAAAACTTAGCTCATTAGCATTAAAGCTACAGATGCACAAATTGGTGTGTGTCTACTAGGGTGTAGTAAAGGCACTTTTAAAATCCAGCATCCAGGCTAGATTTGGATTGCGTCCAATACACTTAAGAATAATATATCATCAGACCTTTAAAGGGAAGTGAAAGCTTTGGTTCAAGATAATCTCTTTAATGCATTTCATTTGCAAGGATTTGTAACCAACATCCTCTCAGTTCTCGTTAATGGATGGACACCACGCCTAATCATCTATTTTTACCTTTGTATTGCATTCTCTAGTGATGCTTACTGTATGTGCATCAGCACACTGTGTGTGTGATGTGGAATGACCCCATGCGATGGGTGAAGCCCACACATGTGTGGTCACAGCCAAAACCCGCACCCCCCTCCACATTGATCTCACGAGCCATCGATCGCGGCGGGTCACAGATTACAATCAGTAAGCCTACGCACAGTCTTGGTTGAGCCCCAGGCCACAGAAGACAAATGCGAGCATGTAAAATTCCTGCATTTTAATACATCCCCTTCGCATTCCGTGTCTAATATATTTTGTTTTATCTGTCTTGAGTGTTATAATGTCCTTTGGGTGCGACTGGAACTCTCAACACTGTTTGGTGTTGCATAAATCAAACTTTTTATTGATGAATAAATCTTTTGTGGAAACTTATAATTGCTGGCTTGGATGTTCTTGCTTTGTGACTGCACATATTGATTTATTAAAAGCATTAATGATGTGCTCGCATGCCAATTCCTATTGATGTATTCCTTTGATAAGCGCCTCAGCTCTGCTGGTAGTTTCCATCATTTGATTTGCGTGTCCTAAAATGCAAAGACACATTCTTTTCGCTATATTACCTCCATTCTAAGTAAATACATCCAACCCTATGGGGAGAAGTATGTGTGTGGAAGTCATTTACGCGGTTCACCACAGGATATAGTTGACATTAAAGATAAATGGCAGTGGAGGCAGCGTGCCAGAGAATGAGGGGAAAAGAACAAAAGAGAACCTTCTTGACTGCGGTCAGCACTGATGACTGCTCAAGCAGCGAAGACTGACTAATAACTGGCTTCTGTGTGCGATGCGTACTCCAGAAGCGTTAGAGTCCTCGCAATTCCAGCATTCAGTAGCAGCTGCAGTATTGTGCAGCGTTCTTTCTGTTCATTCCCTGCGTGATTTTTATTGTGGAATTGTGCAACTGTTCTTGCACTCTCTACAAAGTCACCTGCATGCACACTTCTTGTTTGGTACCTCGGTGGCCGCCAGTTTGCACAAACGGCTTCTCTGACCACTACCCCATATTTATTCACACTGGACAGTAGTATGGGGGTGGGCTGGAGGCAAGGGTTTTTCCCAAGAACACAACAGCAGAGAATGGGGTGGAGGACGCAGCTTACGGTTTCTGGACAACCTGCTATACCTCCTGGGCAGAAAATATTCAACTTGGCAGACAGTAATTTGTTTTAGAATATGCAAGTTGTACCACGTAAATTGCTCAGTCAAGTCCATATGTTTTTTACTCTCCGTCTTTTAATTCAATGATGAAAATACTGAGAACACTAAACAAATGCAGCCGAAAAGATAGGTATTCCCGATTCCACATGACCACCCGGGTCTGCCGCTCTCCCTGAATGGTCGTCTCAGGCTGCCCTCTTGACCTTTTGCATGTTAAACTCCAAATGATGATGCATTAGCGCACAAAGGAGCCCTTAATCACGTTGCATGTATTAAACATCTGCATCGCTCCCTGATCAAAGCGCCATTTATAACGGGGCCCTAAATCAGCTCCCAGGAAGCAGTGGTGAGTAAAAAAAAGGTCATGGGTCAACGGATAAGCATGTGAAGCGAACATAGGATGCTAATTACTAAGCGCTCCAGCTGAAAATGTTGGGAAGCGCAGTTTGTCACATGTTGTTTGCAGCTGTTATCAGCAATAACAATGGGAGCCGCTTTAGGGCGGGGTTCGCTCTTGTGTCCTCAATGGGAAAGGGGGGGGTCATGTCCTCGAAGGCGGGGCATCTCTTCCTATATACGAATCAGTGAATCTACAAAGCAGCTGCTCGCGATTACCAAGAACCTCGCTTACCGCAGTGGATGATGGCAGAGTCTCCCGTCACATTTCTGGGCAGCGTCTGGCATTGTCTCCGTTTTGGAGTTCTGCAGCGCCATTCCTGTGGTGTCAAAAATTATACAGTTTGCCTGAAACTTCCAAATCCCTTGTTTGGACTTGACTCGGCCATGGTGTGCAGTGGTTGTTTAGCTTCCAAACCCTTCAATTTGCTAAGACTCAAATGAGACATTGAAGCATCACCAGACATTCCACCAGTGAGTGAGCATTGTTGAGCCACTTAAATGATAGAGGAGCGTAATAAAGAAAAAAAAAATCAAAGAGGCACGTTTGGCTGCAGGTGGGGCGCATGTCTAAAATGTGCTGGAAACATTGATGGCGCTGACAGGAAACTTACATTTAATCACTTACATGCTTAAGTATTGTTCAAATCTGAGGCATAGCAAGGCCAAGACCGTGCAAACATCAGACAACAGTACAGTATAGCCTTAAATGTGGTTCCTGCAGGACTTGGGTGCATCTTTCGACAAATAGAGTACGGCATTGTCTCAATAAAAAGCAAACTATTCCTTCCTCTTCCTAAATTTAATAGCAAGTCCTTGCCAGGTTTCTTTAAGCGGGAGATTATTCTCCTCAGCCTTCGCAGTAAATCACAACCAAAAGCAGCAGTCGCACAGAAAGCTTTTCGTTAAGACTTGAATACACCCGCGTTATTTATTAAGTAATAACCCAATTACATGTTGTTCAAGTCAAGGATTTGGCTGGCTGCCGCCTCGCACGGGCAATAATCATCTTTTTCTCCTCCGAGGTGCCTGTCAACAGAAATACTGTAGTCCTGATCTAGTCTTTACCGTGCATGCAGCCTTGGTGGCCGCTGTAGCTTATGTGATTTTCTTTTGTCCCGGTGCAGTAGAAGAGATGCAAATTCTAAAGAAAAATGGTCTCTTCATATGCTCTCTATGTCCAATTAGAGTCTTATCGCTGCCAACGTTGCTTTACCTGGTGAGCTACAAGTGCTTTATTACCCTCTGCATGGAAGGTCAGGTTTTCATGGACATTGGATAGTGAGTTCATTTGTTTGTGTAAGTAGCTTACATTACACAACGTTTTTGTTTAATTTACACAAATTTGGCTTCAATTCATTTTCTTTTTGCACTTGTTACAGTCACAATGGCCCAAGAATCAAAGCTATATGTAGAAAAACTGTGGTCACCACATCTTAGGGACCTAACTGACCCATTCAAAGCTATTTTTATACAATTTGACTTGTGCTTGAATTTAGGAATATGCATATTGAGGAGGTACAGTAGAAGGTGTACTATGTTTTCTGCCAAGGTCTGTCAATCATTGCAGCAATGGGCGTGGTTACCAAAAATCATGCCAAGCTGAATGTGTGTTTGTTAATTGCCCAGCAGTGCTCCCTCTGCTGGTTTAGCAGGATAAAAACCCGGTTCGACCAAAAATTTCGACCCTCAAGGTGACTCAAATCGATAAAAAGTGAAAATGCATCTTTGTATCTACATTTATTTCACTCCATAAGGGTTTGTGGGAATCCGTTGTGTAGTTTTTTCCCCGATCCCGCTTTGATACAATAACCAAGGAGGCAATATTCAAATACAGTTTATGCCAAAAACGTATGCAACAATGTTGCCTCGGTCGGCCTCCAATACTCTGTGTAGTGTGTGTCTTGTCGGGTTATTAGTACCCTGAGTGAGTCCAACTGTGTTTGCAATAAAAATCCAGAACTGTTGCATAACACTGTAGTCACCTGGTATTGTTTTACTGCTCCTTTAGTTGCATGGAGTTCAATAGGTAATATACACCTTTCACGATGTTAATTTGCAATTTGCTCTCGCTCCCTACATCTCCTTTGGCTATGATTCTGTCTGCTTGCCTGTCTATCTCTCTGGGGTGGAGGCGGGGGTTCGGTTCTACAGCAGAGAGCTCTGGCTCCTGCTCCATCTAATTGGCCAGCTCCCTGCTGGATAATTGGACCTGCTACCCCAACCCTTGCATCCCAGTCACCGGAGCCTTCTCTGCATTCTGCACCCTTCTAGCCTCTCCGCGGACCTGCCTTTGACCGCCCGATCAAAGGGAATATATAACGCTACGCTGTCCAAACACATCATGGCAGCTCAGAATGTTTGCCCCCCTCCCCATACCAAATATCAGTGTGAGATGGATCCAATAGACTATATCTCACACGGTACCCCTGGAGAGCCTGCTGCACTACACATGAAGAACAAGGTTATTAATTTTGCTGCTCTTAGAATTATTTATGAGGGGTTCAGTATCAAAATATTCCTCTCTGATCACGCCTTTAATAATTTATGCTTAGCATTCATCCTCATTGGTATCGCTAGCCGAGGACTCATCCATCATTATTAAGCCTCAATATGGCTAAGGATAAGGTTTACTGAGGTAACACAAGAAGCTGACATTATCTATGGAAAATTGGGAAAGCTGGACTCTTAACTTCAAGGAAAGCTTGGGGTTGAGAGATGGTGTCATCTTCTCGTAGGAATTCCAGGCATGCTCAGGGGCTTCTAATTAGGAAGAATGCAAAACAACGGTGATGAGAGGTCGCCGGGGGCTTCCAACCGGACCTACCACCCAGCACTTTATCATCACACAGTGGTTATCATGGAGTGGGACTACCACATACCAATCCTTAGCGCTCAGCTCTTGTTTCCCTGCAGATATGTTCTACACAAGGTTGACAGGCCTTGCGTCTTCTGTTACTGCAACAGCCTGACAGTGCTGTAAGCAAAGCCAGAAGGAAACACCGTCCCAGGAGTCCATCCAGACCTGAGAAACTGGACTCAACAGTCGCGCTTGCTTTGACCAAAAAAAAAGCCTATTGATACGAGCCATCTGTGTGCAATTTGACTTGACTGTGTTGTCATGGTGCTCCCCCCTGTAAGGTATCCCTCATGTAACATTATCAGCAGATTCGCATAGCTACCAGGCAGCCAGCGATCAAGTGACGGATGGACAGGCAAGCATGGAGGGATGGAGGATGAAGGGCATCCCTAGAGATTTGCCACTGAGAGACGTGAGGTTAACTCAACAACGCCAATAGGCTTATTTTTCTCTTCCGTGGCGCTGCGATGCAGTGAGAGAACAAGCCTGATTAGTCCCTGTGAACATAGAGCTTCTTTTAATAGAGCAGAGCTGCACCAGCCAAAAGCAAGATTCCACCATGCACTGCAGGCTTTTCTCCTGAATCTGTCATGGTGGAGTTACTTTCCATGTTAACCGCTTTTTATCTATTGTATAATAATCTGCCGTGTTTTGTTTTATGGTCACCCCTTTTCGGAATAACCCATCTTGGCCGAGTTGGCGTTGAATACAATTTTATGGTTGCCGGCACCCCATAAAACAGCTCTTATTGTTTATTTAGTGGCAACCAAGCATTGCAGTTCGTCCCAAAGGAATGTCCTTGTGCCCACCCCGGTAACCTTGAGTCTAATGAAGGAGAAGGAGTGGGCGGGAGGGCGCCCATCGGAAGCGGGGTGGGAGATATAAAGAATAAAATGAAGGAATAAAAGACTGAGCCTACATTTACAATGCCCAATTCCGATTTAGTGCCTGTATTAAATGTATTTGTTTACTGCTTATAGACATGTATTTTAAAGCAACCCTTTTATCTCGTATAATGTGTCAAAATCTAATATTGTCCCTCAATCAATTAATCACATTTTGTCCACATAAAACTCATAGTTAATCACAATTAATCAAAAGAAGTTTACATATATAATACATTTTTAAGTGTTTAAAACACCTATCAACATGAGACTCGATACTGTTTTTTATGTCAATTTCTTTTTAATTAAAGATTCAGCTTTTTTAAACAGCTCAACATAAAATGGACCTTGGTGTATAAAAAGACAAACACATTGTACAGC
The DNA here is from genome assembly GCA_024372805.1 of Oostethus manadensis. Taxonomy (NCBI): domain Eukaryota; kingdom Metazoa; phylum Chordata; class Actinopteri; order Syngnathiformes; family Syngnathidae; genus Oostethus; species Oostethus manadensis. Next base: position 232,354 of record QODF01000101.1, read on the forward strand.
AAGGAGACATTGGTACGGTCAACTGTCCATCACTTACATATTTTTCTCCCCGAGCAAATAATCTCACATGTGACTAACATTACAAATAAAGGTGTGCAGAAACATCCAACAAATAAGTGAAGCCTGTAACTAGCATCTTCTAACCCAAATTCTATCTCGCTCTCGTTTACAGTATAGTCGTTACTGCGAACGCTTACACTCGTTCGTTGGGACACTCATATGCCAAGGTACCACTTTAGGCAATTAAAACTACCTGCAGTGCTCCTGTATGCTCTCTGGCATTTGAGAGGCTACATACTCTGTGACAACTCAACTCCCATCGACAATACTGTAGATACAATAACTTTGTTTTTGTTGAGGGAGGCATCTGCCAGGGCTTTGAAGCTAAACTTTGGTTATTATTATAATAATATAGCTCTCACTAGGCCCCAATGGTAAAAAAAAAAAAAAGAAAGAAAATAGTGCTTTTTGTTATTTTTTTGTTAAAGCATTATTGACAGCCATGTTCCATCCATCCATCCATTTTCTTCCGCTTATCCGAGGTCGGGTGTCGCGGGGTCAGCAGGCTAAGCAGGGAAGCCTTCCCTCGCCCCGGCTACTTCGTCCAGCTCTTTCCAGCCCATCCCAAGACATTCCCAGGCATGTCCAAGTTCATTCATTCATTCATTCATTTTCTATGCCGCTTGTCGTCATTAGAGTCGTTGGTATGCTGGAGCCTATCCCAGCTGACTTTGGGCGGAAGGCGGGGTACACCCTGGACTGGTCGCCAGTCAATCGCAGGGCACATATAGACAAACAAAGACAAACAAACATTCACACTCACATTCATACCTATGGACATTTTAGAGTCACCAATTAACCTAACATGCATGTTTTTGGAATGTGGGAGGAAACCGGAGTACCCGGAGAAAACCCACACACGCACGGGGAGAACATGCAAACTCCACACAGAGATGCCCAACGGAGATTTGAACCCTGAACCTCCTCCTGACTGTGAGGCCGACGTGCTACCCTGCGTGTGTCCAAGTTAATAATTTATAAAAGTCTATGGGTCTGTGCTTTTGCTGTAGGTTTGATTTACAGTGGGTGTACTGGTCATCAGGTGGTGTATGTATTTTTGCATCGACAGGGTACATCTGATCTGTCCATTTCTATTTACTCTATCCAATTTGGATCTGGGATTCAGCCACATGTAGTCAACTGTCAATTGTTGAGCTGACTGAAATATTTGTAAATATTACGCCACAGTCGGCAAATAGACCTATTTTGGAATTTGGCTTTGCAAGGTTACGGTTAGAAGGGCACTGGAGTAATTGGGCTACCGTTTCAGACAGGTAATGGCTTTACAGCATTCATTCTTTTCAGGCCTAACACACACACACATTCCTGCACGGACCCATAGAAATCACAGGCCATTGAGCACAATTGAGACAGATAGGCCACTGGCATTTCCTAGTAACCCCCATGCCTCAAGGACTCCTGCAGCCTTGTTCATTCATCATACGGGAAGGGGGTTGTTTGCGGTACTGTATTTTATTTTGCAGCCCCATCGCATCCCGTTAACATACACAAGAAGTGCTGTTTGTGATTCAAGCAGAGCAGTCTGTCTACAAATGGCTTTGAATGCGGCTGATAGTGCTAAAGTAACTTGAATATTTGCAATAATATCTGACTCGATGGAGCAGATGAGTGAAACCAGAAACGTTGTTAACCTTTATGAAGCCTCAAACTTGCCATTCAAGGAAACAGGCCAAGATGCATTTTTTTGTTTTTTTACAGCAAGGATCATTGTTATGCCTCATATTATTACACACACTGCACTACACACTGAATATCAGGCTTTGTCCCAATTGTAGTAGAAGAGATGCGAGCAAACAAGCATGTTCCAGCATTTACACAAAAGAACATGCATCCCTCTTCTACCTTTAATAGACCCAATTACTCTTTCAAGGACTGCCAGCGCTGTACCTTGTGGCGAGCCAATTGAGATGCTAATTCAGTTGTTTCTAATGGACACACTCCCTGTAATGAATCTATAGGGGGCGGAGGATGGGGGGGGACAATTTTGCAGACAAATAGCAGCTGACTTGGTTAGCGTAGATTATGCTAATGTAAGGTGAAAAGGGGTGTCACGTAAGGCAGGGAGTGTCATAGATTCCTCCGTAATAACGCTGCAACCCAGTGGTTGTCTGCCTAATAGGAAGCTTGGGGGTCGTAGTGCTGAAGTATGTCGCATTTTGTCACAAAAATGGAGTGCTTGGAAATAATGTGTTCCAAGGTCATTAGAACTTTTTCCACCGCGGGTCGCATACTGGAAAATGGAAGAATGCAAAGGGCGTTTTGATGTTTTATAAACCCAACACATATAGATTTGTTATCAATTACTCTATATGTGAAAGAAAACTTGATTCCCATAATATTTTGACTGAATTTCCATAATATTCACATGATATTTTGACAACGCCCTGTAAAATTTGAATTTTCCAAAAAATACTAAATATAAAAAAATATAAAAACTTTATTCATTGTTTTGTTTGGTTTTCATACCAGAGCTTTAAAAACTTGTTTTTTCTCTTTAATATTTCAACTTTATTAAATTATGTTATTTTTTTCCCAATACATTACAGTGTTACTCATAAAATAATGACTTTTTCTCACTAAATTACAACTTTTGTCTTTTAATAAATGTTTCTGTTTTTATTTTTTTTGCTGTGTTATTTTCTTTTTTTTTTTTTATGAAATGATATTCTTCGAATGTGCCAGTACAAAAACTGCCACGGGGCGCAAATGGCCCCCGGGCGTCACTTTTGATACCCCTGCTTTACAGTGGTAACCGACTCTCTTAACTCCCGTTGTTGTTTCCTGTTTTAGGATTATTGTCACATTTACACTGCTTGGTAAACTTATGTCCGGCGAGGTACTCTGACCTCCTCCCCGACGGTGGTTCGATATTTGGTTGAAGATTTGAACATACATGCAACACTGCAGGCTACTTTTTAGTGAAAAAGACTCTACACGTAGAAGTATATTCTCACTCATACTGTACACAAGAGGTCAACCAGGACCCCTAAACCACCACCAAGTGACCCTCCCACCTCCCATATGCCTTTACAGTACAATTTCTCCATCACTATCCCCAGACAGAACCCCCCTGGACATGGAGAAGGTCACTGTATCCTGTTTCTCTGGAGAGGGTGAATAGATGTGGGACAACCAAACACACATTGCCGTCAGACTGCCTGCGGCACCGTGGTCTGGGGGGGGATAAAGGAGAATGAGTGAAGTGCATTCCTGAATGGAGGATGGACGGGATTGAATGACAAGGAGAAGACAGGGGGGGGGGCGTCTCTGACACTGCTTACCCTGCGGGATCGGGTTGTTCGCTGTGAGAAGCGAGGCTTTGGAAGCAACAATGATTCTGGCATCTGTCTGCAAGGGAAAACCAGAGAGCGAGCTTTGGCGCACCGAATGTTCACACTAATGCTTTTATCGTAAGAAAGCTCTTCATGGTTCTTTTTGTACGATGAAATGCCCATAAAAGAGGCACATTGACTTCCCCTCTTGAAGCTGCAAACATTGTGAATGAGAGCATTACGGTGGATTACAGTGATGTGTGTGTGGCAAGAGGATGTGTCTTGTACCCGGGCCACATTGTACATTAGATAAAGATCAGCATTCCTCAGCGCTCCACAGATGTAGGTCATGTTGCACACGGTCGCAAGCTGCACTGCTCTCTTTCTTCATTTGTTTTATTGGCCATCACTGTCTTCCCTGGCTTTTATATGCAGATCGAGTGAACCGACGACGTCTATTATTTGTAGATAAAAGTAAAGCAGTCTCTGCAGGTCTTTGGATGTTGCTTCCTTGACACTTATCCTCAAAACGTGGCACATTTGCACAATTTAGCTGCACCGAGGTATAAATAAATATCTTACACTGAATGATGTCGAGAAAATTCAAACAATGTGAAATGTGATTAATAATGCAAAAGTGATATAAGTGAGCAAATATTGACAGAAACCTTCATATTGGGTGAAAAAAATGTAATAAATGGTATTTAATTAAATCACTCTGATGACAAATACTCAAACTATATCAGAGTAAACATTTCTAAATATTATTTATTGTTGAAGCATTTCTTAAAATGATTATTATTATCATCAATGTATTTTGCTTCATGGATTATAATTAATCCATTAAATATTTCAACTATCCAATATCTAAGTAACTTTCTACTATACGGTATATCAAATAATCTAATAACACATAGCAAACATAAATACTTTATTGATAAAACATTACTTGCTTTAAGATATTGTAATTAATCCATTAAATATTATTATAGAAAATTGTCATTTTCTTACCTTTTTTTATTTTAACTGATTACATTAGTCCATTAAAAACTCCAATTATTATGATTATTAATGTGATGGCTTTATTTAAAAAAATATCGCACATATCTATTCTTGATTAAAAAATTAAAAACAGCATTTTAGCAAAAGAATCCCAAAAAGAGCTGTGTAGAAGAGGAATGTATAAGTAAGTGTTAATGATATTTGGACGAGCACACTCTGAGGAAACAGCTTGGCGTAAAAAAACCCTACAAAGTGTTCCTTGGGGAGTCGGGTTCCTCGGGGTGACTCCTCCGATGAGAAATGGTTGACTAAATGAGCCTTTATGGTGGGAACTGCACAGTCTGAAGATACCCATCAGCCAGGAAGCCATGCAAACACCGGTCCGTACCCTGTAGACCAAGCCAGTCCGGTATGCAGCTTCCCATTACTGTTGGTGGTTTGTGTACACAGACAGGAAGTGACAAAATGTAAGTCAATTATCTTTGATTTCGGCTCATGTAGCTGCTTTCTTCCCCAACATTGACTTGTTTATTATCTTTAGGGACAGGAAGTAACAGGAGGTGCTGCCTCCTCGGAAGCCACGCTAACTTTTTGGGAAAGTCATTCCCACCATCCCACCATCAGAGCACGGAAGAACAGTTCAAATCGAGCGCTCACGCCACGGCTGCTGTTTGTTGCTGTGCACTCAGACAATGTTGACATGGGCAGAGCCCTTTGCTGAAAAGGAAATTGAAAAGAAACAGAACGCCGAGAGTCAAATTTCACCAAATAATAGCGGTGACAGAAATTGGGGAGTCAGGGAAACCGAGACCCTTTTTTTTGCAATTTAGCCCAAGAGAAAAACAGGGACAAAAATATCAAAGCTACAACATAACAGCACTATTGTGTCGGGTCTTTACTCCCACAGAGTCAAAGTTTGGATGCAAATATTGCTTCTGTGAAACTCTTTTTGCGAGACTAACTCGGCCTTTCGCCGCATAAATCCGTCTCGCATTTCGGAGCAGCAAAACTCACTCCTGCTCTGTTCTATTTGTAGCGACCTCACTTTCTTCTTCTTCTTCTTCCACCGCGTTGTCTGAGGAGAGATCAAACCAAGCGTGGCATCCTGGATCACGTCCACGTGCCTTTTTGGCCTTTGAGGCTTGGTGGTGATCCGCCAGCGACTCGGCGCCGCAAGGCAGGAAGCGAGTGCAAGCGTGCACTGGGTCGTTTAGCCACTGGTCACTGGGGTACTGGCTGTCCGCTTTGTTGAGCTCCTTCTAGCATCCTCCTCAAAGAGTGGGCTTCCACTGAGACCGCATAACCCCAAACTAAGTCAAGGCCACGACCATGGTATGCTGAGACCTAGATTCGGTCAGGTCAAATAACGCTTGTGTAGATAGCATAAATCGGAAACGTCACGTATTTTCAGCAGCTAAACCACTATTACTGGAGATTGTTATTGGTCAGTCAGTCCCTCCAAGATTTTGCAGGCTTTTTTGTGAATGTTGCGCCTAAAATGTCTGATTCCGCAAACAGCATTTTTATAAAATTGCACAAAAGCTGCAATGTTTTGAGGCTTTTTTTTTTTTCTCAATAACATTGGGTGTTATTGTTGTTGTGATTTTATACATTTCCTATCAATGTTTTAAGTGTTATTTGTAACCTTAACCTCCACAAAATGCTTTATTTGGGCAGAGCACTTTACCAGTCCCGTCAGGATGTCACTGGCCTTTTCTGAGAAACCTGATTTTGGGATTTTTTTTTACCCAAAAATTGCAATTGAAGATGCAATGTAGGTTTTTTTGCAATAAAATTACCTGCAAAATTGCAATAAACCAAAGCACGTTAGTTACACTTCCCACTGCACCGCATTACTGATAGAAACAGAAAATAAAATTACATATGAACAGAAACTGCTCCACCCTGCTAAATGCCTGGCACTCTCTGCCGCTGAGTATGTTGAGTAGATAAACACTATTACGGGGGAGAGGGTATTAGGAGTGCTCTGTCAGTCCATTGTGGCTTTAATGGTGTTGTTCTATGCATTAGCCCACAGCTCATTGCGACTGCGTAGGTTGAGGGGTGAAGATGACACGCCTCATGCAGGGACACATCGAGGCGATGGAGGGCCTCTTGTACCTCATGGAGTGGCCACTCACTACATCGAGGTGCATCGACTAGCCGCTACTCTCCACCTCCTCTCTAAACAGTCGTTTTGTTAATGGCAGGCACAACTTCGAAGCGGGTCACTTGGAGTGACCGATGCGGTTGTGTTTACACAGCAGCGACCCGCTGCCCCGCTGACACGCTAGATCCAATTTAGGATGGTTATTACATTTCCCTTTTTTTCTGTAGTTCTGTTTCTGTAGCCAAAGAAAAGAAGAGAAAAACTGTATTAGTAAATTGAGTTTTTCAAGGATGAGATCTTTCTCCTTGAGTGGGACAAATTGGTAGATCCTGTCAATTTCCAATTCCGATATTGATAGCGGTATGTGTAACATCACATCTTCAGTGGTGGAATTAACAGAATCGGCCGTTATTAGCTTCTCGAAGTGGCTGTAAACAACATTGTACAACTCGGGTGAGCAAACATCTAAGAAATACTACACCAAACTTGTGGCGTTCCTCAAGAATCCGGCGTCTTGCACAACAGAAAAGGGATGGTTAGTGCGATACACTCCATGATTTTCCGATTGATGGCGCTCGCCTAGAGAATTGGAAGTATTGAAAGAAGTCTTGGTCCTACCTTGCATAAGCAACACTTTTGCAAATCGAAATGAAGACACTTGGAAATAATTCCAACCCACAGACATAACGTTAGTCAGGCAAAGAGCGAGCACAGTCGTTACTGCAGCACCCAACGCTTTTTGGAGCGTGTAGGAACCCATTATAGGGGAAAAAATACTGATATTTACAAATACAGTGGAAACTCGACTTAGAAAAATTCATAACACGAATTGGGCATTTAGCGAAAATATTTTCATTATACAAAAATGAAAATCGAAAGTCCTGCCTGTTCTTCACAGAATTTTGAATGTACTGCACAACCATAAAACACTTTATACGACTGTTTTCAGCGGGGGCTGGAACAAAACACGCCATTTTTGTGGGGAATCTTGTCCAGTAATATATAAACATCTAAGATACAAAAGCACCTGTGAAACAAATTAGTTTTGTATTTTAAAATTCCACTGTATTTTTATGGCAAGTGGGCCAATATTATCCAGCATCCCCAATTTCAACCAAAGGAAACAGAAAGAATTTCTGTGCAAACGTCTCGAGACACCGTTAAACTTGTTGTTTTAGTGCAATCTTGCAGTTTGTTTGACTCTTATTTCCTGTTTGTCTTAACATACATAATCCACACCCTTACCAGGATTTAGACCAATTTTAGCTCAAATTGTGATATACTTCAACTGTGCAAAATTCTTAGGATGCCCAATAGTTACTGTTTTGGTCTGTAGACCCATAATGAGTATATGACATATGGTTTGTTGGCTAGCAAGGGCATCTCCTGCTTCAGATAATGAATCTGTGTTTTACAGAGATCCTCACCAAATGATATCACTTCTTCCGTGGCCCATGTGCCACCCTTCTGTAAGGCTTTGTGTATGTAGTGCTTCAAACAGAATGTATTTACTTTTGCTTTGCAAAAACATCAATGACAGTGGTGGCGTAAGACTTTTGCACAGTACTGTACATATAGATTTAGCGAAAGCTGCAAAGCTCCATTGATTCATAAAATGATAAAATAAAGTGGCTTTGGAAAAACAAATGGAATCTAACAGTCTTGCAGCAGACACTACTTCTCCACACCATTCTGAGATACATTCTTCACCTTTATCTGCTGCTGCAGTGTGACTCTTATGGGAGCACAGTATAGCAGGAGACTTATTATTATGCTAAGCCTGTGTGTTGACGATGCATAGTTCCAGTAAAATGGCTGCTGTCAGACCCTGCTGTCAGGGTTTTGAGGACACGACAAAGCAGCGCACTGTCTCATGTGTTGCAGGTGTTGATGTTTACTATTCCAGGTTTTCTGCGTACCACAGTGGTGCTAATAAGTGAATTGTGGTCCTTTTGCACCAGTAAGACACTATATAGTGGTAGTCCAGCCTGCAAACAGGATGCAAAAGCGGTAGCCAGATGGGAAAAAAATACCCCCCTTGTGCACCTTCTGAATAATTCATGCATGAATTCATGTTATTGGAGCTGTTTTTTTATGGTAGCACTTCCCAAATGCTTATGAGGCACCATAGACGACACTATGCAAACATACGGCCACTTACTGGAGGGAGAAAAAGGACTTGTGGCTGTGATACTTTTCCATTCCGGCCACCTGTGCTATGAAATGTTGAGACTCGGTGTGCATATCCAGTACTGATGTGGAACGTGTGGTTGGCCAAGCACTTGAATGTCCTTTAAAAGTCGAGGTGGCCTCACCTCAAAGAGCTAATCACAAAAGCGAAGCCGGAGAGTTATGGGGTTGTCGTCAGACCCTGAGGTATTCCGCTCGCATCCACGGCCACTTCAAAGAGCAGCATAGGAGCCTATGGGAGGCGGCCGCCATTGTCTGCCGTGCAGGTGCGCCATGAAGATCTCTAAAAAAGCCACAAAGCTCTGCAAGAGGAGGGCTCGCTTTGATGCTATCGGCAGCAGATAGAGACAACATAGTGGGGATGCGGACAAAAGAAGGTACTTTCGGGGAGGGTGAGGGAGGTTGGTTGCAATCAGTGTTTGGGTCTGAGCCGATTGGTTGCAGGAGAACCCTCAGTTGCAGCGTTTTAGCTCCGCTTAGTTCTCCTGCCAGCGTAATGTGAGCCAGCTGTGCCAGTGTGATGGGTCTTTCAGAGAAGAGGCAAATAAGTTGGAATGTTGACCCTAATTGCATATATGTACGAGGTCCGTCTATTTTGGGCACTTAGAGAGAAGGTTAGGAAGAGATGCTTATCGGAATGGTTGAGAGTCGACGCTAACATCACAGTGACCTGCCTTTGTCTCCTTGGGTTTGACTGATGTCTGCAGAAGATGCAGAATGAGCCTCTTTGCTGCGAGTCACACAAATGCTAGTACAGTACAACCATGAGATACAACACGTTCGTATTACGAGACATGATTGGCTCAAGACTATGGCGTAATTCGTTCCAGCCCCCCATGAAAACAGTCGTATAAAGTGTAAATATTGTACCCACTTGAAAGAAATATGTTCGTTAATGACAACATAATGATTTACATGTACATAAATTTAAATAAAAAACCACAATAAAAACATAATAAAAAATAAAAATTATAATACATGCGGTTACGATTAATGACACTTTACCCTTTCAAGTCGGGCGAGGTGAGCTTGATACATGAGTTTACATACTGTGACTTCATTTATAAGCATGACCCAGTCCAGGGTGTACCCCGACTTTCGCCCAAAGTCAGCTGGGATAGGCTCAAGCACACCCCCAAGACCCCAATGAGGGAAAAGCTGCACAGAAAATGGGTGGATGGATGGATGGATGAATGGACAGTACATCAGATACTAAACTTAACATTCAGATTTTTTAAATTTTCATTTGCATTTTTAACAACGGACGGGAGCTTTGCAGTACGCTGACGTAGCATCTTTGGGAATTATGGGAGGGCGAGGATGATGTTAGATAACCAAGATACCCAATGGGAGTGCAGCTTCTTGTTGGGGCTGTAATGCTACAAATGGTGGTACAGTACATTCAAGAACCACAAGATAATCCATGGAATGAATTCCGGAAGCAACGCACTTTCAATTTTTGTTTTTGTATTTTGAATATTTTTTGTTAAATGTAACAAAAATTTCTCTGAAGACTGACTCTTTTTTGTGGATTTTTCGTATAATAAGATTTTCTTTCCACTGTAGTTCCAGATCACGTTCTTAAAAGGTTAAGAAGGTCACAAGTAGACCCTTCAAGGACGATGATGCACATCCATGTCAAAGAAGAAGACACATATTATTATGACTGGTCCTTTAGGTCAGATCTCTCCCGCATTCCGTGAAGCGTTCTTGTTGGTTCAGCAAACACATCACCCTCATTGTGTTTGCTGCCTTCGTATAGCAACAAGCCCCATCACATCTCTCAGCCCTGATTGGCCTTTTTCCCTTTTTGTTGAGCACAATGTAGCATTTTAGCTGCCTTATCACAGCGTTGTTGGCATATTTGGACCTTGCTGAAGCCAAACAACGGATTTATTTGATGACTGGCTCCCAAACTCTGCATCCTCGCCATGTCACGTCATTCTCGTCTTATCTCCTCCCGAGGAGCGTTATCTGCTTACTGGGTCTTGATCAGGCTTAGTTTGGTTTACTGTGTGCTCTTCCTCATCCCCTCCTGCTATCTTTGCCAGTTTGTTTGGCTGACACAGAGGAGTGTTTCATATTTGCTTTCATGCTCGATTGTTTTACGCCTCGATTCCAGTGCCTGCAGTGCACTGAAGCCGCCCGGTCGGCAGGTGCAAATGAGATTGGACCTCTGGCCGCACAAGTTGGCAGCTCCTAACACTCCAACGCCGCTAACTGTATTTACCAGCACACTAAACAAGATACTACGTGATGCCTGCAAAAATTTTGATCCATCCAGGTCATTGAGTCAGTTGCAAATAAACTGTTTAGGAAGTCGTTTAAACTGGCTTCATTGGCGCATGCTCCATTCCAGTGGTTTTCAAATAGGAGGGCCCCCCTCCCCAGGGGGACCCGGGGTTATGACAGGGGGGGCGTGGGGCTACCATGAACACTTTTCATTATTACCATGCTTTTCGGGCGGGGGGTCGCTGAAAATTATTTTATCTTCAAAAGGGGGGCGTTGCAAAAAAAGTTTGGGAACCACTGCTCTAGTCTGACTAGATAGGACAACCTGAATAGTCCAGTTGCAATTGATTCACTGCCCTGAGAATGTAAACAAGTCCTTAATATAACTTGTTAAGTCTGTCCGGAACAAACACAACCTTGATCAAACCACGGCCAATATAGCTTGGCGGAAACCAGTTTAAACTTTTCAACTCATATGCCAATTTGTTTGTCCTCCCTAGTCTGTGTTTTCTTTGATGTAAAGTCCTGCAGAGGCCCTTTTAGCTGACCACATGTCTTTGGATGCTGGAAAAATGGCGCCCATGTCATTTTGAATTTGGTCTGCAGAGGTGATGTAGAGGCTTGCTGCATTACGGGTCACCCAGTGTAGACATCTTTAGTGTACAAAACATGGAAGGGGGAGGCTTAGATGCTAATGGTAAGTTGGTGGAGGTAATAATGTGTCACAATCTTAGACTGAGTTTGGGAAACCACCTGGGCAGAGCGTGTTTGGATTTCTAGGCATTTACATACAAAGAGGAATGTTCAAAGAGTTCGAGCCAGCGACCTCGGACCCTGGCTGGACAAGTCCCGTACAAAAAACCCTGACTCCAGTACAAACAACTGACTTCTCAAAGACCCCCAAATGCGGCATGTGGTACACTTTCCAGAGAATGATCCAGATTCTTGATAAACTACGACCCGGGCGGTGCCCATCCATTGCCCTCATCCCTGTCAGACTGACTGAGAGTCCTCCTAAGCCCCACTTTTGCTCTGTGTTATCATCGTCATAACGTAGAGCACATCAGCTATTATACAGGTGATGTTGTTAACGTGACTGATTTACAAGGTGTTCCTGTGCAAGGACGCAAGGGAAATCTAAGATGACACCTCAACTTTCTTAGGTTTGTAAATGATCAGCCGGATTTATACGAGGGGCAAAGACACGTTTCCCCCCACTGAGGGGAGTCGTTGAATTCTTGGCAGCTCCAGAGTGATCGCGACAGAGTCTCAACGCTTAAAAGTCGTCTTCATATTTCCGTGGAGCCGCACAGCTGGCAACACTTCCCCTTAAAAGTCTATCTTGCAAGAACCGCAGCAGGAAACTTCCCTGCGTTTGTTTTCGCTCCCATCCTGTCCTCTAAAATCACATCTGTTAAAATCATCCTGTTTGAGCGGACAGACCGAGGAGGGTTTGCATGCGACACTGTCAATAAAAGAGAACCTCGGTGGCAACGGGTGCTTAGCTGGCAGGGACAGTATTAAAAACTGGAGTTTTGTTGGTTTCCTCCACAGGCTCTACCTCTCAATAGAGCCGAAGATACATTGGAAAAAAAGATGGCATGTTTCAATTTGATTTTAATAACAGCAACATATCTTGTGGGTTGTCTAGTTCTTGATTTTCCTTACTCAGCTCTACCAGTACACAAAGCATTCGAAACAATATAAAGGCATTTTTGCAAGACTTGGAAAAATGGCGAGTTTCTCCAGCAATAGAGTCTGTGGAGAACATTATGACATAATTCAGGTATTTGCAGGAATGGAGTACCTATGAAGATGAACATTTGGGGGCTGTTCTAAATTAAAAATGATCCGTCCTTGGCAGAGCTCTAGCGAATAACCGTCTGCTTACTTCCAACCTTGCCTAAATCGTAACACTGGCATCTTCTCTGGGTCCATCTGGGAATGTTCAGGCTCCATGTGGAAGCCATTGCAGTAAGGGTAAAGATATTCCCCTCTGGAGCTGCAGAACATGTTTGGACCCCAATAAGCTTCTTGGTGGAAGAACATCCCATCTCCATACATTGACCTTTTCAGCCTGTCCTTTCCCCAACACCACCACCCCTTTCCCCAGCGCCTGCTAAAGTGCTTGGAGAGGGAATCAACGTGTTGGAAATGGGAAAGTGCCCGTGACGAAAGGCTGAGGGATGTTCTGTAACAATGCACTAGATTTCCGTGTGACGTTTCCCTCCACACTCCCGCTATCGTGTTACCCTCAGCGTTCTTCAAAAAAACAGCTTCCTGTTTCCGCTTCTGCCTCCTTTAAACAAACACAACGATGAGTGTCTGACTCCCACCCTTCGGACTTTTTCTGCTTTTAATTAGTTTGACGTGCTACAGAGTGAACATCTGCACCATGCATGCCCGCTCGGATCGCATTAGGCCTTCATCAGCCCAAACAGAGCGGCGGCATCATCAGTAGCAACGGACGCACATGTTTAACCCTAAATGTATTAAGATGAATACCTGATATTTAGCGAAAATGGAGCAATGTCTATATAACGTTTTGTGCTGTGTCCTTAAAAATGGTCCCGTTCTTATTTTTATTTAGCTAACGTACGCTAATGGGACACTGTGTTAGGAACACCTACACATTCTTTTAATCAAACTCTACATATTTTTAAAATGGCATCCAATAATATTGAGTGGGTTTTCTATCATGACAAGTATATTTTAATGTTTGCCAAATTTCATGTAATAGTATTTTGGTAACACAAAGCATGTAGGCCAACATTGGATCCATTTTTTCCAACAATGTTTTTTGTCAAAATTTGACCAGTTGAATTTACAATTTTGCGCTGTTGGATTTGTAAAAGGGATAAGAAGGTATTTTCAGAAGAACTTTTAAACAGCTGATTTTACTTCACTGCCTCTTTGCAATAAATTGATCACTGATTTTTTGTCTTACCACCATGTTTACTATGTTACTCTGTTACTACCAATGGATGGATGGATAGACAGTGGCCGAGTGGTTATCATACTGGCCACACAATTGGGAGATGTGGGAAATCTGGGTCAAGTGTGTGGAGTTTTCATGTTCTCCCTGCAGGTTTTCTCCGGGTAATGCGGCCTCCCACATTCCAAAAATATGCATGTTAGGTTAACTGGTCACTCTAAATTGCTCATGGTTGTTGGCTGTATGTGCCCTGTGATTGGCTGGCGATCGGTACACCGCCTCCCGCCCAAAGTCAGCTGGGATAGGCTCCAGCTTACCCCACTGCACTGTATTGTGCTGCATGTTTACTATGTAAGGTGGGCAAAATGTTACTTCTCCATGTTACATCAATGCAAACTACAACCATAATAACATATTTTTAAACTAACGGAAAAATTTATGATTCATTTGGGTTTTTCTCTCCAATCTTGTGAACAGGCAAGTGTAGCTAATGTTGTGGCCGACTAGCTGTGTAGTCTTTTTTTGAGATTTGTGTGTCATCATAGTGTCTTGTGCCGTGTCCTGTCCACTAAAGTAAAGGCACATGTCAAAACAGATGAGCACACACGTTTTGGCAGTCCCAGGAACAGCAAAACAACTTACCCCGCATCCCCTGCTCGGTCCAGTCACATCCAAAGGTCTCGCCAGGTCAGGTCCTACACAGCTCCTTTTGTCATCGCAGGGTTGACGCAGAGGGCGGCGAGAGGCGCGGGACGTCTGCAAGGAGGGTCAACAGGGACTCCGGGCGAGCAGGAATGTTAATTGGAAAGATTGTTTTAATAAAGCCCTCATCTCTGCAGATTCTGGGAGAGTGGGCTGCGTGGCGGAGCCCACACAGACAGGAGGGCGGCTCAATCACAGTGAGATATTGTCAGCAAACATCATGGTGGCTCTCTATGAGCTGGAATGAACTCACGGAGGATGCTGAATGATTTTTTTTGCCTCCTCCGGGACTAAAAGGATTTACTGTAATGAATCCTCGCATAGTGACAAATGTGCGATTTGCTTGTGCATGCGCCAAAATCCTATTAAAGTGTGAAAAGTCACACACATTAAACTGAGCAGCCAGCAGTGTGAGGAAGAAAGGACATTGGGAAAGATACAGTTAGTGCTTGTTTGTCCCAGACAATAAAAGAAAATACTGAATCTTATGTGCCTGTAGAAGTGCCTATAACCCAGTGTAATAGTGGACTGCATTATTAGGAAAATACCCCTTGACATACTGTTATGAGATCCCATAAAGTGCCGTATTGAACATTCTTTATCTTTAAATATGCATCAAATAATATACATAGCTCCCTTATAGTGGCATTTTAAAAGCCGCTCTCAGTTTGAGGCTTTGCAAGAAGCTCCAACCACAGTTATGAATACCAAGCCTCCCGCTACATTGCGCAGGTGTACCTAATATTGTGCATATGACAAACGAGACAGTGTTTCATTTGTTCCCCCCCCCCATCTGTGTAGATGAAATGTAGAATAAGGAGAGCTCATAGTGTACAGGTGTCCGTGTAAGCGTGCACTCTAGTGTTACATGTGTTCTTTTGTACGCGCATGCAGACAACTGGGAGCTTAGGGGGCCGATATCAGCCCCGGAGTGCTGAGAGATAACTTACTGAGGTTACATATGCTGGAGGTCCTCCACCTGCAGAAGAAAAAATGCCTCACTTTGGACCCGAATGCCTCATCCGTACTACTTTTTTGTTAAGTAAATAGTTTTTTGTGTAAGGGTCGGGCAAATGGACGCCATGTTCTGCTTGTAAAAATGTGTTTACTGTCTGGCCCCGCCTTCTTACTGCACGAGCAGCCCTTGTGAAGTTGGCGTAATGGAAACAAATCGGCCAATGTAAATTCTGCTGGGCTTATGTTATCTGAGAAAAGTGCATCTGCCTAAGTAAACTGAATAAAAAGAACTAAATCTCTTTTTCCCGCTACCTACTAACTGGGCTCAGATGATTGACATGCTCTTTCTTGTACCCGGGGGTTACGGGGTCTCTCAGCATTCTGGATTGATACCATGTGAAAATACAAGACATGAAATGACAACATACTAGCATTAGCTCACCCTGTTTGTGTGCCAATGCTGCAGCAGTTATGCTCCACAGTCTCCACTTGGCTGCAGCGCCCTAAATCTCTTTTCAGATGTAATCGTAATTGAATAAAACTAAGTCTGTTCAACGTGACTGTGATTTTTAAAGATATATTTCAATGGGATAAAATTCCCACAGATGTTTATAACATAGCAGCTGATACTTCCATCACATTTCAAGGGAATTTAAATTTTTCCTCCTGGAGGTCAGCTCTCCCGTGTGTCCCGTCTCCCAACATTCCCACCGCCCGCACTTGAAACACTCTTTTATTTTCATAGTTAGTCCTTCTCACCCGACACTGCAATCAAACCCGCCACTGTTTATTGAACCACGGCCTGCAAAGTCACTCACTCAGTCACTCACTCGCGCAAACGGGCTCGCCAGAGGCGCTCTCTCCGGCTGACGAGAGAGAATTATGATGGTTTAAACAAACACGGGCCCTCAATGGCTGTGCTGTGTGCACCCACGTTTCATTTATGTGGCCGCTGCGTGTTTCGCTTGTGTTTTTTAATGCAAAGGCTTAATTGCAGTTGGATTCGTGCACATGCACACGAGCTCCACATGTGTTCGTGTCACTTCCCTTCAAGCCCGACGCAGCCAGCCTGGAAAGCCATCTGTCATAGCTGCCCCGTGCCAGGTATAGACCATAATCACCTGGTAATGTGCAGCTTTTAACTTTATGTTCCCACCACTGCCTAGAAAAACCCGCAAATACGTGTGAAGCTGCTGTAATGCGCGTGCCAGGCCAGTAGTTGGCGACGTCACTCCAGTCTGTATCATTTCCATCTTCTATCTCCTCAGTTTGCCAGCACATTCCCATCATCTCATCTTCAAATAATTCCCAAGCATAGTGCTCTCATGTTCAAATGAACTCTCAGCTAAATGTTAACTCGATCCCAATCGGACGGGGCCTGTTGCTGATGTCACACCTCCAAGGATGACCTCATGACATCCTAGGTGCTGCAGGTGCAACCTACATTTCACCCCCCCTTGAAAAAAAAAGGCTAGCTGGGTAATTGTCTGCCATTGCTGACATATTTATGGGTGTCCGTGGCGAGTCAAGCAGGCAGGCAGGCAGGCAGGCAGGCAGGCGCTCGGGTCGGGCCTGTCAGGCGCCTGAAAAGAACCTGACTCTGCAGATGTGACCTCATATTGAATTTCACGCTTGTCTAGAGGGGTGTTGCTCCAAGTGGTGATCCCCAAGAGAAATCCACAAATGGTCTGAAAAGGAGCACGTTAGCATAACAGTAGGGATTTAAGTGTAAAAAGAAGCCATACATGTAACATCTTCAAAACAATACAAAAGTGCAGCAAGTGTTGCAGCCAAGTACAACCCTGTCCCTCTTTGGCGTATCATCGCTGATAACCTTTGAAAGGGTGTGTACACCAAAAATACCTAAGAATAATACGTATTGATTGAAGGGTAACTGCTAGATTCTGGACTCTGCTTCTCTTTTTAAGTACATTTGGAATTTTGGGTCAAATGCCACATTGTTTAGCTGCTAGAATCTGTGGAGTAAATGGGCCATTTTAGGGAAAAACTGATCTAAGTAGCTGATTTTGATTATGTTAGGATTCTCGATATATTGGTCAATTTTTATGCCAATTGTGTGATTTTTTTTAATTTTGTGTGTTTTTTTAATTCATTGATGCTTTCTATTGCAAGAGTGTCTAAACTTATTCCACTGAAAAATCTCATGTCAGCATCGGGTTTTCGGGGACAAGCATTATATTAATATGAATGAAGGTTTTTTTTTCTATGTTATGCTTTTTTTAGTTTGTTTTTTAGTGGCACTTGGGACATTAAACAATATATATAATTTTACAAGAAAAGTTTAAAAAAGAGCAAAAATGGAAAATTCAGCAGAATAAAGTAATACTGTTAAGGGAAAAAAGTTTTAATCTAATGAGAAAAAGTCATAATTCTATGAGAATTACGTAATATAAGGAAAGAACGTCGTTTTATTAGCAAAATGTTGAAATATTAAAGGAAAAAAGCCAATGTTTTGCCGTAATTTTTCTGATAATTAGGTTACGAAAAAAGTTATAATGTAATGCAAATGAAGTCAAAATATTATGTCAGTAAAGTCATCATCATGAGAAGAACAATTTAAAAAAACCAAAAAATTGTTCAAGGATACATTTTTAATAATATCTTTTTATTAGTATAAAGCTGAAATACTAAAGAAAAAATTTATTTTTTTTAATTAAGTCAAAATATTATGAGAAACAAACAACATTGAAAAATTAGGCTGGGGAAAAAGTTGGAATAAAGGTAAACTATTATGGGAGTAACATTTATAATATAAATATTAATATAATATACAGCAAAAATAAGGTAAAAAAAGAGCAACAATCTAGTGTAGGCTTTCAGCTACACCAAAGAGACAGTTTTTCAAATATACTGTATATATAACGTTTCAGCATATCTACATGTGTATGAAAGTGGCCCTTGCATCTTTTGTCCCTTGCTGGAAAAAGTTTGGACACCCCTGATTTAAACTTGCTATTTTTTCTCTTAACATTATGACTTTCTTCTTCTAATATTTCTAATATTCTGTCTTTATTCCTGTTGTCTTACTGCTTTTTTCCATTTTTGCTGTTTTTTTTGTTGTTGTTTTATTATTGTTTAGTTATTTTTAAAAGGCCGAGGGTCAATAAAAAAACATCCAAGGTGTACATATGGTCCCTGGGTTGCACTTTGGACACAGGTGCTCTATTGCATTGTGTGTACAATAGAAGATCTGTATATATATCTACACTCGTCACCCTCAGGCCCGGATTGGTCTCACAATGTCTTTCTACTATACATTAATGCTTTTCCCATGAATACTTAACTAGTTCTCCCCGGTTGGAAAAAACAAAATCGTGATATTGTATGATAAAAAGGAAATAAAATACAAATATATCAAGATAAAAAAATCTATTCATACAGTATTTAGTTGAAAATATTTGCTGCAGCGAAAGTGGTACTGCACACAAGGACGTGTAATTTCATTTTTCATTTTTAAGGGGCCTCAACGGTTTGTCCGCAAGGGATTTTTTTAGTCCAAAAAAGACGGAATACGCATAAAATCACATGTGTTGTCTTATGCACCTCTGTATGTACAGTATGTGTGTTTATATATAACTGTGAAGTTCAGGCATTACTGCAGTGATGGGGAGGAGTAGGGGGGCTGCAGGGTTGGCAAGAGGGCACGGGCACGGCGCCAAGAGCCAGACAAGAGTCCGCCGAGTCCAATCTCATCTCCGTGCTGGCAGCGAGGGTCGAGGGGTAACAAGAGAGTGAGAAAGACGAGGAGGAGGGTTGGTTTTAAGTTGCTACACCCACCAGCAAAACTGCACACTGATGTAGTGTAAACACACACACACACACACGCACACACTTACCTGAAGCATGAGTTGACACGGGTCACGTGTTGCAATGCTAGAGAAGGTTTTATACACAAAGAAGATGACACTTCCTTCAGAAAAAAAGAAAAAGACGGAGATTTGCTATTTATCCGCTGCATTTCTGTGCGTTTGGGCGTTATCTGTTGCTTTTTTTTCCACTCTCCTGCGGTGAACCGCGCTGAACCAGTGACCCACGCTGCGCCTGTGTGCCTTTTTTGCAACACGGACTCCCAGCGCCTGCTGATAAATCTTTTAATTCCCGAGCAGGGCTGTTTTTGTATGCCTCCAAAGATTTGTTGTACTTGCTTTAATTTCCTCAGAACAAAGCTCATGTGATCTTTCCACCCGGACTTGTGTGGCATTAGGACTTTTTTTCCCTTTCGTTTTCATTAATGTTTGGAGGGGCAGCTTGGAGGATCTCATTTTAATTTGACATTTAAACATCTGTTTTCAATTTCCTCCTGGGACAAAGTGTGCATGTGTGTGTGGCAGGGATAGATAGTGAAAGGGGTGATGGACCTTCAGACTTTTCAGAGCTGACCTTTACAGGCGGGGCTTGAAGGCGAGCGGCGATGGCGGCTAATTGTACTAGCTCTAATTTGACGCTATCTGGACCTGAGGAGTGATTTATCATACAGGACAGTACAGTTAAGGCAGGCGCGCATGTTGGGCATTGACTGCCACTTTGTTAGAGTACATCCGGCGACGTATCATCGGTACGCCAGTCATCAATGCATCGCGTTTGCGGATTGGAAATGACAAAAACAGATGGTAACCTCAGCCTCAGTGATTAGAGAATTTTTTTGCAAAATAGGATTTCTTTGTTATAAATGGAATATTTCTGTAGTTAGAGCATAGAAAAGCTGTTTGAAAACTTCTAAATAGGGTTTTTAACATTATTAGGCATAAAATAACACCATTTACAGTCGTATTGTGCAATATGGTAGATTTAGGACATAAATATGACGCATGCTCGTGTGAATTGATGCAAATGCGTGATGTGAATTCAAACCAGCAATAAAAGCCTGTTGTTCTGTTGATCAACTCTGGTGCTTTTGTGTCTCACCGCACAGTACAGTAATATTAGTGACACCTAGTGACCAGAGTAGAATGTCTTTGAATTGTGGGCTAAACATTTGCGTACTTTTGGCTCATAACCGGCTTGATTTATTCAGTCATAAATGTATATTTTCTTAAAAACCGAAGAGCAAAATGCCTTTTCTGCCACTATAGTTACAGTGTATTGTTTTGTGCATAATAAGTTGTCCTTTTAAGTGTATTTTTCTTCCAAAACCTTATACAAGTATGTGGCAATGTGCCCAAGGCCACATTCCCATCTCGTTATGAGCATATTTGAACAAATCCAGGGGTCTCAAAACAACATTTTCACACTGTGTTCTGTGACTCGGGCTCATTTCCACACATTAAGACACCAAATGAGGGTCTCTTGCTGGAAACACACACACTCATTGAGTCGGGCCTCCCTGTTAATAGTGCAGGAAATATTATCCACTGGAAGACAGCTGCAGGCTTACTCCGAGAGATAGAATGCTAGAGTAGACTCATTATCCCCATCACACACACACACACACACACACACGCACACAGAGAGATAGTGTCAGAGGCTTTTCATCCCGTTTTTCACCATTTCTTGTTCCCATAGCAGGAACTATTGAGGAGGAAGGCATGCAGGGCTTGCTTAGGGAGGGAGGGAGCACGGGCAATGGGAACCGATTCAAGCACAAGGCTGGATCGTTTTTTGGCAAAAGTGTTAAGGGGGGCTTTGTACCACATCCAGGTCTGGGTCTGGTTGCGGCGCCCCCTCTCCCTCCTCCCAGAGGACAAATTGCAGATGTTTGGGGCCGCACTCAGCTGTGTTTACAACAAAGAGGTGTTAGTTTGGAGGAGGCGAGAGGGGGGCTTGAGTGCCGTCGTGCAGGGGTGGAGGTCACAGCAGTGTTGGTGTAAACATCGGACCATGCCAGCTCTCCCTCCAGCCTCTGAGGGGTCAACTTTTTTTTTCATTTCCTCTGCTCCTGCATGTCCCATCTTCTGGTGTAAGATGGGAGGCAAGGGGGTCTCTCGAGAGAGACCCACAGTGAGGAGATGAGCTGTTCTTAATGTCACTGAGCTAACTCGCCAGCTCCATTTTTATTAAAGGCTGTGTGGGAAATGGAAAGTCCCAGCAAACTTTTATTGCTACTCTTGAGGATGCAGGCTCACACTCCCTCTGTACATGAAGGAAACATGATATAAAAAACTGCAATATTACTCAGTAAAGTACAAATCTTCTGGTATTTGCATGCAGGTCATGAAGATGGTATGCACATTCCACTTAAACCTAAACTATAAAATGCACGGCACTTTACGATATTGAAATGACATTTTTTATCAGTGTGCACAATATAAGAAAGCTTGGACTTTTTGACTTTAAAATGTCTTATACAGTAGTGGTCAAAATAATAGCAGTGCGATGTGACTAACCAGTTATTAGTATTTTTTTATTGCTACATGGCAAACAAGTTACCAGTAGGTGCAATAGATTCTCGGAAAACAAACAAGCCCCAGCATTCTTGATATGCACGCTCTTAAGGATGTGCAATCGGGCAATTAGTAGAAAGGTGTGTGTTAAGAAAATAGCAGTGTGGCATTCAATCACTGATCAATTTTGTGAAAAAACATGTGTGAACCAGTTGGCCCCGATTTAAGGATGAAACCAGGACTTGTTGAAGATGCATTTCTCTGTGAAAGCCTGAGGAAAATGGGTCCTTCAAGACATTGTTCATAAGAACAGCATACTTTGATTGAAAGGTTGATTGGAGAGGGGAAAACATATGAAGAGGTGCCAAAAGGTTTAACTGTTCAGCTGGAGAGCAAAACTAGGGACACGTGGCAGAAAACAGAAGACAACTATCCAAATGGATCGAAGAATAACCAGGATGGCAAAGGCTCAGCCTTTGATCGGAGACAGTTTGGAGTTACCTGTAAGTACTGTCACAGTACAGACATCTGTGTGAAGGTAATCTATTTACAAAAACCTACCGCAAAGCCCCTCTGTTAAAAAAAGGGACGAGCAAAAGAGGTTACAATTGCCAAAGAACACATCAACTGGCCTAAAGAAAAATAAACAAGTACAAAATAGTTTTGGGTTTGTAAAGTCAACGGCAGACACTGCTATTTTTTTGAATGCACCTTTTTCAACGAATTGCCCAATTGCACGGCCTTAAGAGCGTGCATATCATGAATGCTCGGTCTTGTTTGTTTTCTGAGAATCTACTGCACCTACTGGTAACTTCTTTGTAGCAATAAAAGTATACTAATAACAGTGATTAATCTGGTTAGTCATATTGAACACTGCTTTATATGTTGAAGAAATGTTGAAATACAATAAGATTAGCCGCTTAGAAATGTACTTGTATTTGTGGTACGCTGTAAAATAGTTGTCCCCCTATGTATTTACTTTTGTTTAACTTTGTATAATTCATAATGATGTGTGTGCAAGTAATTACCTGCTTGGCCTATGGTCCGCAGGTGGCGCACTAGTACTGCAAACCATTGAAGAGTCGATGTGCTAAAGGCCACAAAAAGTATCGCTTCATTATCATGAAGTACCATGCTCGGAAAATAGCGCGGCATGTCATAGTTTAGGTTTTAGTGGAGCGTGCCAGCTCCCACGACGTGCATGCCGATCTCGGCCTGCATGCAAATACCAGTTGGAAGGAACAGATGTACTACTGGAGTCCATCAATTATTTGAAAGAGGGTACAACAGAGGTAAAAAAACCCTTCTGTGTGCCTAACTGCATGGTGGCCTAGTGGCGATCATGTTGGCCACACAATCAGGAGATCTGCAAGATTTGTGTTTAAATCTCCATTGGGCATCAGTGTGTGTAGTTTGCCTGTTCTTTTTCTCCAAGTACTCCGGTTTCCTCACACATTCCAAAAACATGCATGTTAGGTTAATTAGCGACTCTAAATTGTCCATAGGTATGAATGGGAGTGTGAATGCTTATTTGTCTGTATGTGCCCTGTGATTGGCTGGCGACCATTCCACGGTGTACCCTGCCCCTCGCCCAAAGTCAGCTGGGGTAGGCTCCAGCATACCCCGGCGACCCTAGTGAGGACAAGCGGCATAGAAAATGGATGGATGGACTTTCTGAGACAGGACTGCCCCATCCATCATCATACAATCTAATGTTTTCTTCTCAGATAAACTACAAAATAAGTATTATAACGCAAGAGAAAACAGTGAAGCATTCATCTATTAGGGATCTTCATGGAGAATAAAACATTGGATGACCTAGTTGCCTTTTTTTTTGCCTCTAGGGTGGTTTTAGTCACAAAAAGAATAGAGTAAAGATTATTCAACAAAAGTGACAAAAAAAATAAGCAACACTTGTTTGCGTGTTAGTTAACTGGCAACCACCACAATTTCATCTCGAGTCAAGGAGCACAAAGAGAACCTTAATTATTGTAATTTTTACAAAATGAAGAAAATATTTTTTTTGTTAGCGTCATGGTGTATTGCAGTATTATATCCATCGAGGGCCACATCACAGTTACAGCTCCCCTCAGAGGCCTGATGATAACAGCAAATTTACTGTAAATTAAAATGAACATGTAATTGCCAAATGATATTACAGTTTCCCATGCATTTGGTGTTTTTTTGAAGATTATTTTTATATTACATTTTGTAGCTATTTTTAACTATAGGATAGATAATCATAGCATTTGTTGCACGATGAGACAATATTAACACCTGCATGCAGTACAAGTTTTCTGTCAAAACTGAAAGAACAAATACTTTTAGCAGGAAAGATGAGGTGATTTATTGAAACAGGCTTTCGCGGGCCACATTAAATGATGTGGTGGGCCAGATCTGGCCCCCGGGCCTTGGGTTTGATACCTGTGGTGTATTTGATTGGACTTGACGTTGACAGCACAAATTAAATAAAAAAGAATGTCTTTCACAAAGGTGAACAAAATTGCAAAATGTGCAGGAAGAACTTGCAAGGATTTGTACTTTTGGCTTCAGGAGTGAGGGAACAGCTCCATGTTGGTCTTTCTCTGCAGTTCTATCTGGATTTGCACAAAAATTCGAGAAGTTTTTCCTGAACACGTGCACCGCTTGTGTAGCTGTGGCAACAAGCAGCGATCAAAGTGATAGCTCTAACAAACAAAGCATTGTACAGACACACGGTGCTTTTACAGTAGCGCCCTTGAGAACACGGCGACCTTGCTGATACAGAGACAGGAGCGCTCGTCGGGCGGATGTTTAGTTTAAACATCTGCATTCCTGGATGACTGCATCTGCTTTTAACTAGGCTAATTACCTCAGCAAGCCTTCATCCCACAGCTGCACTCTTCATGTTTTAAGTCGCATCACACTGACGCATCAAAGAAGCAAACAATCGGACGGATCCCCGAGCTTTTGTTTAGGCTTAATCCGTCATAGTATGTGAAAGGAGGAGGAGGCTATAATGCAACTCTGTGAGTTAGAGGAGGACTACTTAAGTTTACTCAGGAATTTGTTGGCCGTGTCTTTAGGTGAGGGAGTCCTGCAGCGAGGCTGACTTTCATCTGCCGTCGAGGTGAAGTCAGAGCGTGAGACAACCAAGACAAAGTTCATTTTAACCCCCGAAGCAGCCACAAATAATCCTTAATATTTGTCCGTGCACACACTTTATGTACACATGCAACCCAATGCTGCAACCCAGTGCTGCATGTGTGGCCCTTCATGTTTTTATGCTCCCTAGCTGGGAAAATGATTACTGGCTGGCTGTTGTTTGTCTTTTTATTGCTTCTCCCAACTCCCCCTTGGGTAAACCTGTTTAGTTGAGTCCGCCTACACAGTACATACTTTATGCACTGATTCACTTGCTCATAATATGGATAACATGGAGTGTTTGAATTGTTTCAAAGGCATCTGTGGCGCTCCCTACGGGTTGTGGTGCTGACTGGGATGACATGCGGGCATCCGTGTAATACAGGTGTTCTCAAAGTTCTATAGTCACTAGACAAATGGCTTATGGACAGTTAGTTGTCATTGGTGCCCCTCAAACATGTGACAGGCATATTTTTCAACCAATCTTACTCAAATTTCCCACACATGTGCTTGTAAGTCCCCTAAAATTGGGTACCAAATTTTGTGATGATTTGACTAAACTTCCGTAACTTACGGTGGCGTTTTTCCCCAGCACATGAGCTGCAAGAGAACTGTATGGGGGTCAAATTTGGAGGCTTAATAAGCAGCGTCGTGGGGTGTCTTTGTCAGAAAAATAATAGCACAGGCAGCAAAATAGGGGTGCATGTTTTGACAAATTTTCATCCTTTTGTGCGTAGCAGTTGAGGAGTAAAGGCTTATACAAACACAGGTATGAGAGTCGACTGGCAAATAAAAGTAAGGAATGGGGAGTTCTGGAATGTTTCCGCCTGCGGTGGATGGAATCTTGAAATTGCATAGCCATGGCATCGTTGTGACACTTCACATCTGCTTTATTTAGCATGGTAGAAATGTCCTTCCTGGTATTTCCATTCGAGCATCAAGGTCCAAGTTCCAAGGCCAGGTCCTGTCTTCTTTTATGGACACAATACTTGGACACTGACCTACCTTAGACAAAGATGGGAATCATTTGGTCTGAGGAATATTGGATTTTATGGCATGACTTTTTGGGAAATAGCATCTGGAGAAGACTTGGTACTCCGTTGTAGTGTACCAAATAATCTGTTACACGCCCATGCTTCCCCGTTTCCATAACTATTACTTTTTCATCTTTCTGCAGTTCTGCGTGATGACTTCAGACAGAACCCCGCCGACGTCATCGTGGCAGCCGGAGAGCCGGCAGTCCTGGAGTGTCAACCACCGCGCGGCCACCCCGAACCCACCATCTCTTGGAAAAAAGACGGAATAAACATCGACGATCGAGATGAAAGAATCACAGTGAGTAGACTGACTGAACTTTTAAGGTTTATTGATGCTTTTCTCATGTCCGGATGATGAGAAAAAAGAATAGAATGGACCAGTCGTGTGTGGCAAGACGTTATCGCCACTTGAGTTGTTTGTTGAAAAAATTGATTTGCTTATTATTCCGAGCCAATCCAAAGCTGCTGCTTAAAACCCTAATGACCGGGGCGTAGAATCCGCCTCACTCCATTAGTCAGCAGCAATGCATTGATTGGCTGACGCAATTAGCTCAAAAATAGTCTGATGAGGAGGCAGGAGGATGCACTCAGCATTGTGAGCAGTACAGTTAGCACGTTGCTATCCATCAACAATGTGTGTCGTTTAAGAACCGTCCATCCTGGAGAGTCACGCAAACCTCCTGGTTTTCAAGCAGCTACTGAGAACAAAGTTATGGGTCTGGATCATATTTTTATAGTTTGTCTGGCTGCATTTCTAATGTCTTGGCAGCAGGGGCACGATGTAATTTTTGCTTATGTGGTAATGCAAAGTGGTAATAACATGATGCTGGTGTAAAATATTCTGTTTATAGTCGTGAGGGCGGTCCGGGCAGGAGACAATTTGTCTTTGAGGAATCATTTTAAAACTGTGGTGCACTTTCCAGAGTGCATGCATAATGTAAAATTATAAATACCACGATGATACTCTTCTTAGCTGGTGTAGTGCTGAGTACGTCCTTATTATAGGCTAAGTAAGCCATTTATGGTTCTTAGCTATCGCAGGGACTCGTTTGACCTGTGCTGGTTGTGCACAGGTCAAACGAGGTCTTGATCACGAGTCACATCATAAAGCATACAAGCGCTCTCTCCTTTTGTTTTCCCTCAAAGCCACTCTGGCAGAGCCTGTCGGTCTCTGGCCTCTGAGCAGCATAATTGAAAGGAGCAAGCACATAATCTGGTTTAAAGAGAAACAAATCATAGCTGTCCCCGGTCGGCAGCAGTCACTGATAAGCATGAAACCTCAATGTAACGTACGCCACTGTTGTGGTCTGAGAGGCTGCTGGACTTGTCTCATGTGGTTAGCTTATTTTTTGCTGTGTGTGTTCATAGTGTATATACAGTATGCACACATGAACACCCAATTATCCCAGTGTGCTCTTAACTGCACACATATGCTGTACAGCAATTGCTCGGCACTTCTCACATCAACTTTTGCAGCTAACTCATTAACATGTTAATACATTATTGCTGTTTTGTGGTTGCACACGGCTTATTATCAGTCAAAAGCATACATGTTACATATTTTTTGCTTAGATTAAGCATTTTCTAGCTATAAATAGCTAAAAACAAATACAAGGCATTTAAAATCTGCATTCAAACATGCGATGATATGTAGTATTAAGCACTGGTCAGTAGGTGTCAGCATCGCATTTTGCTGGTTTCAGTTTTGGGTTCAGTCTGTGCAGTACATATAAATAAATAGATATCGGTCTCTAGTAGTACTTTCAAATCATGTGGACCCAAAAACCTTTCTGTGCCCCAGTGGGGATATGACGGAAAAAAATGGAACAGGCTTTCATTGCAGGTTTGCATTCTCTCACAATAGACACAGTAATCCCTAACCCACGCATAGCTAAATCTCAATTCTGAACCCCCGACATCACTTCTGGTCAGCTCTCCTAGTGCTGGAACACATTTTCAGCAACACGCACAAGGTGTGAGTATACATCATGTCTTCGATTTTATCTTGTTATGTTTACTATATCGGGTAAAACAAGTAATACTACGGGGGTGTTAATTCATGTCAGGAGGGCTCTAATAATGTTGAACAATGTATTTAGAATGTCTTTCTCTGCTCCAGTTATGAAAATAAGAAATCCTACTTTGTGTAAATTCACTTTTAGTGGTCAGGGCTGGAACCAATTAACCGCAATAAACGAAGGATTACTGTTTTTTTTGTATTGCTGAAAAAGGACACTGTTTAATTTGGAGCATGTTTGTATATTAAGATGTTGTAAGTAAGGATGTCCAACACTGACTTTTTTGCCAATATCCCATAAGTCATGTCCCACTTGTGTATCATCACATACCTCCATATTGTGGAATTAACACATTTGTTGCGAAGCTAATGCATACAGCATCAACAATTAGTTTAATTTACTGATTGCTTTTAAAATGTGGTGTCAGAAGCGGGATCCGACTAATAACAGAATATCCATAGGCTGCTCCTTTTGACGGTCCCATGACAATATGAAATTTTACAGTTTCCACCCAATGTTCCTGTATCACGGCTGCTGGATCACAAGCACTGTGTTGTCTTTCATCTTGACTTTCATGTATGCTGCAGAGTGCATCCACCTCTAATGCCCCCTCGCATGGTGCGGGAGAGTTCTTGCTTGTTTGAAACCCTTCGAGGAAACTCAGCAGGCACGGCAACGGCAGTGAAATGACTCACAGTTGGGGCCGGCCTGTGGATTTAAAAGCACCTCATAGAAATCCTTGAAAAGTGAGCGCCCGTGAAGGAGCGCCTTTAAAGTGGCGTACATCGTCCTCTGGGGACATTTGAGTCCAATCGAGCGTGGCCGCAGATGCAAGTTAGCCCTGTATGTGTAGGACACAATGGCCAGCATACTGTATGCTCACAACAGTTTGTTTGGAGGTGCTGAAGTGGGATTATTTGTAATGTCTCCAGCATTTTAGCTCATCAAACGACACGACGCCCTCACCCTGGCTGCACGCCGGAACCTATTGTTGCCATGGCAACAGCAACATCCCCAGCCACGTGTATTTTCCATCCTCAACTGGGATGTATGTATTTTAGTGAATTGTGCGTAATCACTAATGACATGCTTGTAACATTTTGCACGTATTCATGTGGTGAACAGTTTCCCACTGGGCCATAAAAGTGAGGGAGGTCCGTGGTGCTGCAGCTGGCTCACTTTTACCCCAAAGTGGTGGTCTTTCATGGAAAATCTAAGCACAAAATAATAAAACTGCCATTATTTAAAAACTCTGAGCATTATCTGGTCAGAGCTGCTTCCAAAATCCCCAAAATGCCACACTTTGTCCCCGGTTTTGTGCAATGGCTGTAGCTAATCATCAACCTGGAGAATGAAGCACTGTGTGAACACAAAGAGGGTGCATGCTGAATGGAGGCTGGCGCACTATCAGCATTGCCAAATGGCAGTAGACAAAAAAAAATTGGCGGGATGGAGCCATCTCCCCACAATGTCGGCATAATGGTCAGCTTGTGTTGCACGGGGAGGGGGTACACGTGCGGGGGGGTGGAAAAACGATTCCCTGCTGCTCTGGCACGCCAAATATGCCCTGTGATGCTGCAGAACTACCACGGCAAGGGTATGGATGGAGTGGATCGGGCTTTAAGTGGATCCTCATGACTGACCGCTATACGGTCTACATGGCCTGACCCCGGGGGCCTTTGTGCGTGTCACTGAGTTTTAACTGTTAAGCCTTTGCTCAAACAAACAGTAACATAATGATACTTCAAACCCTTCCAGCACCACGGGGCGCCCCCACATAAAGCAAGCTTCCACTGCCTCTTCACATCCTGCAGACTCTTGTTCTGTTTCGCCATGAATATTCAACAGACTGCAAAACATCTAAAATGCCTTCTAAAATATGACTATTCGGTCCAGTGATGTGATTCTCATTTAGCGTGTGAATAATCTCGGTTTCAAATCCCTTCATGGGACTCGATAAGTGTACCAAATGAGTACAAATAGGTGTGTAAGTGTTTAGTGTGTATCCCTATAAGACATATACATATTAAAATGTGTACCCGCTGATGAGAGGCTGCACATTCCTTCTTGTTTGTTTTTATTGCAGGCTTACCGACGCTGTAGCCATATGGTAGGTTTGGTCGGGGCCATGTGCAAGTTCGTATCATCTTTTATTATTACTTAGACTTATTCCCCATGTCTCGCACCTATTTCCGTTTTCATGGTCTTGACGAAAAATTAGGTTGAATTCCAAACAGTATCTTTCTATCTGAATGAAACACAATGTACTTCTCGGAAGGTTTGGTTAAAGATCACTCACGTGTTTCTTAGTTTAGTGAATAATGCATGAATCTGAGTATTGTTGTGGTGCATGTCAATCTCGAGGGTCATTCTTGTTGCGGTTTTGGTAATATTGTGTGTCATGTTCTCCCTAATGATGGTATCGGTTACCTGCCTGCAGGTGGTGGTCCTGGCCTTGCAAGCTGATGGTTGCATTTTAAAGGTTAAGCCCCATCGGGATACAGAGGCCGTTGGTACGCCGGGTTATTGTGCTACCTCGACGCTGACTGGTGTGGTTGTCAGCCGAGAGGAGAACCGATGAGGGAGCGAGGCGGCTTTCTTGTCCTGTCTGGATGAGAACAAAGCGGCTCCTCTGGCCTGTAATCAAAGCCCTGGGAAATAACAGCCATGACATTCACCTGGACAAGCCTACATTCACCACCGGGCGTGTGCGCTCTTTTTGTGCTCTTTGAGTGTTCACTTGCTGCTGCAAAAAGAAAGTCAGAGAACGCGTCTGAATTCTTGAAATTTTCCCCGTACAGTAATGGACCTAGTAGTCTTTGTGGCAGCTGGGAAAGTGCTCGCGGTCCTGCAGAGCCTCAGGTGCTCCCTCGGGGGGGGCCGCGGTTGTGTTGGATTGTGAAAGTGTTTTTTGGCTCAGCTTACCTTGAGGGGAAACAGGCTGACTGATAGTGATTTAGACTCGAAGTGGAAGCTGAGAGGGGGAGCGCTCCAAACAGACTCCGAGCAATGAATGGAGTCTTTCAGGAACGAGTTGTTCATGGACACATTTTATCGCAATGCTGGAACGACCTTTGTTAGCTCATAAAGAGTTTTTTCCACGCATTATCCACAATCATATCACCTAAATAATGTCATCCTATCCTGCCTTTTCTTTCTCAGATACGTGGAGGGAAGCTGATGATCACTAACGCGAGGAAGAGCGACGCTGGGAAGTACGTCTGCGTCGGAACAAACATGGTCGGCGAACGGGAGAGCGAAATTGCTGAACTTACAGTGCTCGGTAATTTGCACGTTTCAACCTACGTTCTAATATATCTACTGTATCTTCTAAAGGGACGATGCTGTAAAAATGAACTTGGATGTACTTTAGAGTAGTCAGTGTACAGCAGTCACAATCTTGGGCTGCATGAGTGCTACCGGCATCACCGTCCAGGGATCACCTTCTGCTTGACAGGTGCTCAATTGGGTGCAGGTCTGGAGGAGAAATCTGGCCACTCCTTTGCCTTCAGCCTCCTTAGAAAAGCACGTGTCATGTTGGACCTCATTTGTATGTGGATATAAATCGGATAAGTATGCGACGCGACAGCATGAACGGTCAGGCCACACATAGCCATAAATATATGCCATCGAAAGGCATGTATTGCCATGCGCACAGAGACTTTAAAGGAAAGCGTTAAGGAGAGCATGCTGTAAAGTCAATTCTGGACTTTTGATCATTCAGATATGTAATTTTGTCCTTTGTTATTTTCTGACGTTGCTGGGTCACCCCACTATCTCACTGTGCTAAAAGAAATCAATAAATCACTGTGACGTTTTGTATACTTTATGCTATGATTTGACATAGTATCGGATCGATATCGCCGACACCAGCCTGAATTTTTTTACCCAGTATTGGATCGGACGTCACTGGAGCACACACTGCAGCAACCTTTACTTCCGTAAACACGCGGAAATGCGAATTATGTGGTCTTTTGAGCATGCACGTCACTTTTCGGAGGCTTTACCTTCACACAGACAAGTCGTATTGTTTGGTAATGTGAAGGACCACAAAAAAATTCAACAGTGTGGAATTCATGGTTGCCAATTACCAGTGCTGGCAGCCCAGGATGCCACGACGCTTCCACCACTTGACACGTGACTGCAGGCTAGACACAATTAGCTTCCTGCTCACTTGTGCTTCCAGCCAGTTAGATCGGGATCACACTGTGCTTCAGAATCTTACAGCACATGTTGGAATTCCTGTTTCCTTCAATGAACCACTGCTTCTAGCTTCAACAGCACTCATGCAGCCTCAGGCCATGACACTACCACCGCCATGCTTGACTAAAGGACATAATTACCTTGGTACTCACTTGTGTTGAATCATTTTCAGTGGATAGTATATCTACAGAAAAACAAGCCGTACACTGACTACTCTACTAACGTACATCCAGTTTCTTTTCATAGTATTCTTCCAGATTTTGCGGCTTTCATCGCCTGTCTCCCAGGGAGTTAAATGGTGTCGGTGACCTTTATCAGATAGACTGCGAGATGACCTCCAATTGCACACTTTAAACTATGAATCCCATGCTGACACCAGCAGTCCTCAGCAGCTGCACCCTATTTCACCCCCAGTGACCCACAGACCCTCCAACATGAGCGCATCCTGACTCGGGTTTTGCACTCCTCAAAGGAGAATTAGTCTGAGAGTCACAGCTGGTAAACACGAGGACAAAGAGCGCTTCCATATATTTGGCGTGTGCAGTCGTCTGTCTTCATCTCTTGTTGCTATAACTGTCAGGTGGTTCTTGCAACAAAATTTGTCCATCTTAGAATTTATTGTTTTCATTCCAGACTGGAAAACCTGCAACAAAGTTTCAGCTAATCTCATCTCCACACACGAAAGACAGTCTAGCCATTCCATTTACGGGCAAATAAAAGCAGCACGCTGTGACTTTAATAGCAAATACATACGTTTTGTTTGACGTGTGTGTCGTTTGGGTCAACACAGAGCGTCCCAGCTTTGTGCGTCGGCCCGGTAGCCAGGTGGTGTTGGTGGACCAGAGCGTCGAGTTCAGATGTGAGGCTCGCGGCGACCCGGTTCCAACGGTGCGGTGGCGGAAAGACGACGGAGATCTGCCCAAAGGACGGTATGAATCATGAAAGGGCAATCGACAATGGTGCCCTTGTCTCCGACCAACATCTGTGTCTGAATACCACCCAAAGATACGAGATCCGGGAGGATCACACGCTGAAGATCCGCCGTTTGACCTCGGCGGACGTCGGTTCCTACACCTGCGTGGCGGAGAACATGGTGGGCAAGGCGGAGGCGTCGGCCAGCCTCACCGTCCACGGTAGGACAACAGCCACTACTCCTGCCTGGTTTCTTTCTGGAGGTTCTGCTCCGGTTATAATGCGGTTTGGCTGGAGCTCGGTGTAAAAGAGGCTTTAATGGATTTCAATTTAAGGTTATTGTGTCGTTTGCTTGGAGAGCAATGGAAGCAGGCCTCTAGCCCGCAGCTTTATTACCACACGCTCATTACGTCCCGCAATACCCACTCAATTAGGCAATTGATTTCTAATCAGAAAAAAACAGCAGAATCCATAAAAACTATAAAAGTTTGTGAATGGGAGCCTGACTCCACAATCGATCTCATTGTGGCATTTCTCAGGAGGAGCCGCCTAGTTTGTGATCTTAAGGCGCCCGATGCTGTTTGTAAACATCTGTGTGTCTCTGGTAGCCTTTTCCATTGGACGTCCTATTAACACGGAGCTTGGACATTCAAAAAGGACCCATTCAGGGCAAGTTGCGGGGAAACCCCCTTGAGATTCAGGGGAACACAGGGGCCATTTAACGGTAAACTAAATGGGAATGTTGGGAGGTGCTTGGGACCGGGGTATGGAAGGACGGCGTGTAAGAGTCGGTCCGCGGCGGCAGCATCGCCACCGATGCAGAACAGGGTTGGGAATTGGGACTTGCGGTGGTGCGGCGAAGAGATTTCCGCGGTGAGGTCAGCCATATTAATGTCACTTCCAGCCGTCAGCAGTGCTGAGATATAACCAGACAAGGCAATTTTGTGCCACGCGCGTCATCCTCACATGGCTGCCCTTTTGCAATTATTTCTTCATTTTCTGCAGCCGACAGCGGCCCTTAGATTGGTTCGGGGAGTAAGATTAGCCACAGCTGCCAATGCGCCGTCAATACATTGACGTCCTATTGACTTCCTCGCGCTCCCTGATGAAAGCTTACTTAATGAAAGAGAAAAGCATTGACGAGCTGGCTCGATAAACACTTTTCTCGCTGAAACCTCCCCTAATGGGAATGACATTGTCTTCACCCATGGCCAGTTTTCTTGATGCAATCTTGAGGAAGTTACAATTTTGAAACTCCAAACATAGAAACATAAATCATGTGTTACCGGAGCCTTGATATGCTTTAGTTAGGGTGTTTTTTTGGTTGACATCAAAGATACATTTACAGCAAAATGTTGCCTCTGCGTACAATTTGCTGTTAGCGTAGAACAGTGCTTCTGAAATAGTGGGGCGGGCCCCCCCTGGGGGGCGTGGTGAACTGTCAGTGAGAGGCACTTTCAGTGTAACAACTGCAGACTCGCCAACATGTACAAATTGATTGTACTCGGCATGCAATTTTTATCAGGCTTGACAGCAATTAATTGACAACCAGTGGCGTACAATATGGTGCTCGGCTTGCCAACGCACTACATTCCATTAGTCCTACTGTGTTCTTTATGGGGTTTTTATCACAAAACGTTAGCAGCCTGTTAGATTGCTAATGCATGGAAACAGGAAACAAAAGTCAGCTTTGTCGCCCATTTATGATGTCATCAGCTGATGACTGTAGTTCTTTCATAACTAACCCAATTCTGCATGTAAAACTAAAAAAATGTGTTTGTGTTAAACATTTTGGATTTCTTTAACGGATTTATTGGATTGACAATTATTTCTCATGTCCATCCATTCATTTCCTATGCCGCTTATCCTTATTAGGTTCGCGGGTATGCTGGAGTCTATCCCAGCTGGCTTCAGGCAGGTAGCGGCGTACACCCTGGACCGGTCGCCAGTCAATTGCAATTAACCTAACATGCATGGTTTTGGAATGTGGGAGGAAACCGGAGTACCCGGAGAAAACCCACAACATGCAAACTCTACAACAGAGAGTCGAACCCAGATCTCCTGACTGTGAGGCCAACACACTACCCACTCATCCACCATGCGGCTGTCAGTTCTCATGCGAAAAATGTATTTAGTTAGAGTACTCTTCATTTAGCTTCAGACACTCTGGAACGGATTAATGACGTTAACCAAGGTTCCATGATATATCACGTAAACTAAAAAGACAAAATATATTAATTTTGCAACATGGCAACCCAATAATACTTGACAAATGACACATAGAGTAAAAGAAAAACTTATTTGACATACATCAAATTTAGGAACCTGCTCTACTCTCCCATAGTTCCATTGATCAGGCCAATGGAGGAACCTCCCAGGGACTCTTTCTACTCAGCTCCCAGACGAGGGCACGGGGGGAAGCTGTGGCCACCGGTTAGTCCAGCTAATTAAAGACAACAGGGCCACAGTCCCACGCCTGGAAATGACATGCTTCTAATTACAGGAAGGGACAGAAAAGCTGGGTAATTGTAGGTCTTTAAAGGGTCCAAACCGGCTGACATAAGGTAGGCGTATAGGTAGCTGGATGTAAAGACTGCAGTGTCCAGTGGACTGTTTAATAAGCTTAAGTGAGCATTATAATAATTGGAATGCATGTATCCATTCAATCTACGTTCCGAGCAAAATGTATGTTAAATACAGGGCTGGTTCAATCATTATATAATGTTGCATAACAAAATTGTATTTGCGAGGCAGATCCTTTTCACTAACCCATCCTTCAAATCAAATCAAATCCCCTTTGAGCGAAAAAGAAGAGGAGAGAAAGGGGGGGTTTCACACCCTCCATGGTCAGATTGTCAGTGAACAATGCAGTCACTGTGCATGCGGTGCCCGGGGCTGTTTTTCTTTCGATGTGCCGCGCTCTCGTTACTAACTAAATCAGCCGATTGTTGTTTTACACATGCATTTTGGTCGGCTACACCTCCTCGGGACCCTATAAATATGTCAAGAAAAATATTCCCCTTAATTGATGGCATAAAGCCGTAAGTGGGCAAGTCACCAAACCAAAGCGCAGACTTTAGCTGCAAGCCAAGAGCTGAGTTGTTACTTTAGCCATTTAGTAGACAAGCACCTACTAGCGTGTGTGTATTCTTTAAGATTAACTCTCACAAAAGCCTTTTAATGGCCTTGATTATGTGCGATTTAACCATTGGGTAGCATAAGCCTATTTTCTTAGCGAGTGTGGAGACAGTATGGAGAAAGGGGCCTCGCACTTAAAAAGAGGAACTTTTTTGTCAGCAATGTGCATGCAGTTGATAAACACCCAAAACACAGCTGGACGACCACTTTTTAAACACTGTTTGCACTACTCTTCTGTGTACGTGTGCGTGTGCATATGGTTTTTCTCAGTCTTCATTCAACACACACACACACACATTTTTGCATTACTCACTGTTGATATGCAGCCTGCTGATAGTCAGCACTGTGCAGCACAGATGCACAAAGCACATTACAGACATCCCCAATGGGAGTCACTATTAATCATGTTAATCCTCTGAATGAAGCGCTAATAGCAGCTTGATGTCAGCACCTTGGGGTTTGCGGAAGCCAGTGCGCCCCCTGCTGGTCTGGATGCTATCATTCGATTTTGTAAGTCCCAATATTCGCTCTGAAATCAAGAGGACAATGAATGAATTGCCGCTTTGTCCTTGCAAAATGAGATAGAAATCGGCTGCGGTGTGAATGGATAGATTGGCTGTACTGTCAACCCGAGCCGGACGTCATCAAAATCACAAAAACGCCAATAGCCACTCCCATTTATCTGGACGTACAGTACATAGATCATTAAATAAGGAATGTAGAGTAATTCTGAGGTTAGAACCCGCTTTTGCGCAGGCTTCCTTTACATGTGCCATCACTTTAAAAACAGATACATTATTAATGTCCAAGAGAAATTCATGTTTCCAAAAGTGTCATAATAAAAATGCAAAAAAGTCATAATAAACGTAAACATTTATTCACAACAAAGGCAAGGCAGGAGAGAATAGAAAATAACAAAACAGAATACAAAACGGCCGCACGGTGGATGAGTGGGTAGGACGTTGGCCTCACAGTCAGGAGGTTCAGGGTTCGAATCTCCGTTGGGCATCTCTGTGTGGAGTTTGCATGTTATTCCCGTGCATGCGCGGGCTTTCTTCGGGTACTCCGGTTTCCTCCCACATTCCAAAAACATGCATGTTAGGTTATTTGCCGACTCGAAACTGTCCATTAGAATGTGAGTGTGAATGTTTGTATGTCTGCCCTGCGATTGACTGGCGACCAGTCCAGGGTGTACCCCACCACCCGCCCAAAGTCAGCTGGGATAGGCTCCAGCATACCTGTGACCCTAAAAGCCCTAAAGGAAAAGCAGTATAGAAAATGGATGGAATACAAAATACTGCAATAATACATAATTAGGTAAAGTCCAGTCCTGTGCGTGTTTTGTGTTGAAAAGCCGCATGGCAACTCTTTCAGTGGAGCAGGTCAGTGATAGTAATCTGCCATTGAAACCGATCTTCTTTTGGGAGATGATGCTGCGCATTGGACAGATGCTGGTTGTCCATGATGGAAAGGAGCCTCCTCAGTGTCCTTTGCTCTGCCGCAATACCTGTACGTCACTCAAACGTTCCTGATTCAGTGGCTTTTTGCGAGTCGGTCAATAATAACAGGCGGAAAGATGCTCACATGTGCAAACCGCAATAAAAAATTGCCTAAATTCTTACTATGAGAGAACATACTGCAATGATCAAGTGCTGCGTGCTTTGAATGGGAAAATATCGCACCATCTGGTGGACAAATTTGACAATCTCCAAAACGTAACGCTAGTAGTCCACCTTTAAATCTTGATTGCGTTGCTGTACGTTATGTTAAGATCAACGTCAGATCAAAAATGACTTTTTTAGTGGTTTTCAAATAAGACATTTTTGCTTGTGAGGTCTCTTTAATATTTAAGGCTAATTTAAGGAGCAGAGATGATCATTCTAAATATTTTGAATGCGATACACCACACCACAACTAAATCAATGTGTAGATCGTCACCTCTCTTCCTTCATCCAGGAGGATGAGGATGAAATCTTATCTGCATTTTAAAGGGCATAAATGAATAGGGGGCGGGCGTAGGGGTTGGGGTCGGGATCGTTACTCTGATTGACAGCGTTTATGTTTCTGTGGGAGCCGTTGCTGCAGATAGATTAGATAAGGTGAGTGATTGGCTGCCGGGGATTTATGAGCCTGTAGTGACAAGTTAACATTCACCTTGTATTTTTTTTTATTTATGAGCAGCACCTCACGTTTGGCTTCTCGGAGAGTGCTAAACTTCATAAAGGGTGCAGAAAGGTTCACCTTCATGCTGTTTGAGAACGTTCCATCATGTCGTCATTTTGTTTTTTGCATAATTCAAAATATTCCCTGTCTTGATGAAGCAGACATTCTTCAACTTGTTTTTAATATATTCTTAGCAGTGTGTATCAGTGAAATATGACTATTATTGCTGTAAATGCTCTAATTATAGCCAGGGTGTTTATTTACCTAAATCATAAAAAGGACATTCATTGGAAGCAGAAGATAACTGGAGAGAAGCTATCGTGTGAAGAAAGTGGAGAGGAAAGCGTACCTTTCTGTGACAACACAGCAGCAACAGAACCACTGTTGTACTAGAAGGCAGCAGTCATCCTGCTGTTAAGTTTATTGTAAACATTGCGGAATGCAGCGATAGAAGCTGCTGGATGCTGACCGATCATGATCTCATGCAGTGCCTGCCGTCTTGTGGCCCTGGGAATGTTTTTTGACCTGACACTAATTAGAGACCCCTGCAGTTATTTGCGTTTGTGGCCCACTGGGCAGGTAATTGAATAGAGGCTTAAATTGGAGCATTTACGGTGTTAAATGTTTGCATTCATTGGCATCACATGATTTATTTACCCATCATTGAGGTGTTGTTGTGTTTTTCTTTCCTTTTGTTTTAGTTGTGTCTGGTAAGTTGACTTGTCACCCGTCACCCGAGACAGGAAGCTGTCAACACCCACCAACCCCACCCCCACATCCATCCTCCTCTCATCACCTCTCCACCCACCAATCATGTCTCTGTTGTCACGGGCAACAGCAACTCAAAAAGGACAATAATGGGTAAAAATATGCTCAGCTTGGGGCCGTTCCAAAGGTAAAGCTGCCTGATTTATTTGCTATTGTTGTCCCCCCTCTCCCTTTTAATGCATTACCAAACAGTCCCATCTAATTCGCGAACAAATGACATCTTTATTTCAAACGACAGCTTTTCGATTGCTTGCTTGTTATGCATTGCGCAGCGCCGGTGTACGAATGATTAATACATTAGTAGGCATAAAATATTGGCCTGGACGCTGCATCTCCACACATTAGTGGAAGGTCTAGTGTGACATTGGGCGACGGCGCTCATTCAGCGCGTCATTAAGATGCATGAGCGCTGTACTCACTATTGGAGGGCGTCAGAGTGGAGCAGATGCTTCAAACGTAGTCCCCCATTTCCATGTCAGTTTTAACGCTCCATGCTCTTGCCCATGCAAACTAGTTGGCATCCGAATAACCTTCGCGATTACGTGCAAAGTAAGCTTTAACAAGCAGCTTGTTAGTGTAACCACACTGTGCTGTTAATAGCGTCAATTCATTGGATAACCATTACACCCTGGCTGCTGTCCTGCAGTGCCGCCAGCATTTGTGGTCAGACCGAGGAACCAAGTGGCTGGCGTTGGCAGGACGGTCACTTTCCAGTGTGAGGCCACCGGCAACCCTCAGCCAGCCATTTTCTGGCAACGAGAAGGAAGCCAGGTAAAGGTGTTTTGGAATACTGGACACAGTCACAAGACGTCTCCCTGTGTATCTGATATGTTTGACTCCCCCGCAGAACCTGTTGTTCTCCTACCAACCACCCCAACCCGCCAGCCGCTTCTCCGTGTCCCAGACGGGAGACCTAACCATCACAGACGCAGAGCGCTCCGACGTGGGCTACTACAGCTGCCAGGCCCTCAACATTGCCGGCAGCGTCATCACCAAGGCCCTGCTGGAGGTCACAGACGGTAGGCCACCCTCCTCTACTGGAACACTGTGAATTTGAGAATCATTGGCACTGGAAACTGGAGTGCATAAACATTCCCAGTGATGAGGTTAAAGCCTGTGCTGCGGAGCATATTAATATCCAAAATGGAGGCTTGTGAGGTTTTGGCCCGAGCTTGCCAGAGGTGGAGACTCTCTGGTGCCTCCTCACCCAGACCGTGGCTCATAATTTGGCTTTTGCTGGCTAATGTCTCCTTCAGTATTCCATGGCTGGCTCGCTGCTGTCAACCGTTGCAAGACTGTGGCTGCGTGTTGAGGTTTGGATCGGGTCCCCCTAATTGCGTTGCTGGCCAGTCCCTGTCAGCCATGCTGGACTAAAACTTGGCCGTATTCCCCACAGAGATCTGAGCCACTATTATTTCATCTACAGTGGACCACGATTCCTTCCATCTTTTAGCAAGATGTTCTTCCTCATTGCTGCCTCGCAACCGTATGCTCTGCACATCTCCTTTGTCTGTTTTGCTCTCTGGAAGATAATAATAACAGTTTTGAAAACGAGAACGCCACCGCCGCTCCACAGGAACATCTGGTAATTACAGGTCATGCTGACAGTGTTTTAGTAATTGCAGCGTGCCCACCACAGAAAGCGAAGACGCAGCGGTGGCGCCCTACGTGTGTTAGGTATTGGAATGGCCCCTCGTAACATCTTTGTTGCTGGAGCTGACAGCAGTGGTCATCAACAGCGCTCGGAGGCATAACAATCATTATGCGTTCAGATGGAATGAAACAATTATCAGGAGAATGTGATGTAACTCCACCACTTCCATTTTAAAGCAAAATACACACAAGAACAGCAGCGGACAAGAACCTCACAGACACTTCACAGGTGACATGCTTGTGCATTCGAGGCTGTTTGATTTTAATTGCGCCTTTTTGTTGTATACCTCCTCGGATACCTGCTGCGAAATGATTCGAAAATTGCCTCCGGTTCTTAAAATTGGATTGGTTCCATCTCCTACGCTCGCATCACCGCCACCTTTGGTGTGTTTCCTTGCACAACATCAACGCCCTCCTTTCATCTCGCCCACATAAAGACTTCATTTCTTTTTTCACTCTTTCTTGGCACAGTCGTGTCGGACCGCCCGCCTCCGGTTATCCGCCAGGGACCGACCAATCAGACGGTGGCGGTGGACGGCACGGTGGTCCTCACCTGCGTGGCGTCGGGCAGTCCCACCATTCTGTGGAGAAAGGACGGGGTGTTGGTGTCCACCCACGACTCCCGAGTCAAGCAGCTGGACACGGGTGCACTGCAGATACGCTACGCTAAGGTGAGACAATGACGCAAGTGATTACAATTATTGTAACTACTGTAAGCCAAAGTGAATGGAGTGAGGTTCCCCAGGCTGGCTAAGGTAGCACCTCAGTGCATCTGTAGTCAGCTGCCGCAGGAGGGATCCTTCAACTGCTTTGACATGCTAGTACAACAATAATTAGTCATCTTCACTTTCTTAATAACAGAGTGGCGATTGAGCTCTGAGCCTCAGGTTGTGTTTCATTGTTCGATTTCATTTGGTTCAGTTTAAAATACACACTTAAAATAAACACTTCTTGTGAATTGTTGCGGCTTTCTGTGGTATTTTTCACCATCTTGAATGAATATACCATATTGACACAAATATAGCATCACCCTGAATATTAGAAGAACCCGCATTTTCAAGACCATTTTTTTGAAAAAAATAATTATTAAAGAGGCACAGACATGAATGATCAAATGTGCATAAATATGTTTTATATTTTATTTGTGGCCGCATGGTGGATGACCGGGTAGCACGTTGGCCTCACAGTCAGGAGGTTCAGGGTTCGAATCTCCATTGGGCATCTCTGTGTGGAGTTTGCATGTTCTCCCCGTGCGTGTGTGGGTTTTCTCCGGGTACTCCGGTTTCCTCCCACATTCCAAAAACATGCATGTTAGGTTAATTGGTGACTCTAAATTGTCCATAAGAGTGTGAATGTTTGTCTATATGTGCCCTGCGATTGACTGGCGACCAGTCCAGGGTGTACCCCGCCTCTCGCCCAAAGTCAGCTGGGATAGGCTCCAGCACCCCCGTGACCCTAATGAGGATGAATGAATGAATGAATATTTTGTTTGTAATTATGTCCTGTATTGTTTGTTTTTCAAAAGCGAACGGGAAATGTTGCAAAAATTACAATGATATTTCAAACTCTAATATAATATATAGACAAACTCGGGTCGTAGCTACACAAACATAGCGGTGTACGAGGCGGAAGACAGAAGATTTAAGCGACGTGTCGGTAGAAAAGAAGGGAGATACATGTGAAGATGAAATAGAGAACTTCCAGAACATGGACTCCACTTTTTTGGAATTTCTCCCATCATCCACAATTCTTATGTGAAACACAAACTCTTGTCTGTGCGTTCTAAAGCCAGAAAATGAGTTTGTGCATCAAACCAAAATATGAAAACAGAAAACTGGAAATAAATATGTGTTCGTGGTTCACATAAGGGTTGTAGGCAATGGGAAAAATTCCAAAAAAGTGCAGTTTCCTTTAAGCCTTAAAGGGATAGTTTGGAATGTTTGATGTGAGGTTGTATGGCACCCCCATTATTAGTGCAGTACATCAACAGTGACTTACCCTCCAATTCGACCAGTATTAGTCGGTGTTTGGTCATGAAGAATGTACATCCAGTTAGTTGGTGTAATCACAAAAAGCATTCTGCTTCTCAAAACAATATGCGCTCAAAAGAGTAGTTCATTTGCATGACAAACATAACTTCCCCCAAAATATTTGACCTCAGAAATCGCTCGTCTTCACTTTTCTCTTCCGTCTTAATAATGCACGCTGTGGATTAGACTCACAGGACAAATTGGGGGGGTAATGTACAACACTAATAATGGGGATGTCATACAACTTCACGTCCAAGAATCCGAATGATCCCTTTAAGACGTGGAGTTGAAAAGTGGTCGCCTCCATAACACAGAATGGTAATGGTAAATTACTTTGTAGGTATTTATCCTTCAATTATTGTTTTAAATCGGCTTATTAATGAGCGTGAAGGGTCGCGGTAGCCTACTTTATTTCATTGTGTTGCCGTCGCAGAAGTTGTTCGGCACCACCTGTAGGTTAATCCCTACACCTGAAATAAAAGACAAGACAGGTCAGTGATAGCGTTGTCCAATTGTCATTCCTTGTCACAGTATCTTAAAAGAACTCATCTCAAACGTGTGTCTCACCGCCATGACATGCTGGGAAAATCCCCGCAGGTTTGCAAATAACACGTGTTACCTGCCAGCAGCGGCTTCAGCGGGCCGCCGCTCAGGCTGTCAGTCAGCTGGCGGCTTTTGTGTGGAACTGCTGTGTGTAAGCGCGTGTACGTGAGCACCGCTGAAATACACACACACACCGACAGAGGCGTCACGGGTCAGAGTTCACGTCAGTTTGCGGCGTTGTGATGACTGCTGGCATGTCTTGTGGTTCGACAAGATTGCAGTGTGATTGGACCTGTGGTGAGAGCAGAGCGGGGAAAGGACGGTGGCATGGAAAGGGGGTGTCTGCATCCCACATAGCACTTATATAAGTGCGGAAAGTGGCCTAGCACTTTCTATTAACGAAGGTGTCATTCCTCTTGGATGGTGCTTTCATGAAGATGGTTTGACGTGTGAGGTAATTGATTTTATTCATGTGGTTTCTTGGAGTTGTATGCGCACCCCGTGGGTTGATGGCGTAACATGCACACAAATCATCTATTGTTTTGCCCGGCGGCCATGGGTTTATGATAGAGTACTCCTCCCACAGTACCAGTATTTGTTTGAGCCAGCTCACGTTGTATGAAGCCTTTACCTAACTGCTACAGCATAGATTGAGAATTTGGTACACAAGTGCCGATCCAAACATATATAAAGTATATATATTTGAAATAGGCGTTGCAACACACATAACATAACTCAGCATATCTTAAACGGGGCATGCTGGGTAGTCTCGCGGCAAATTATAAAACATCTCAACAATGTGTGAACGTCTTTCCTTGATGACGTGCGTGACACCCTCCTCAATATTTTTTGCATGCAGGCAAAAATTTAA
This sequence comes from Oostethus manadensis, assembly GCA_024372805.1. NCBI lineage: Eukaryota > Metazoa > Chordata > Actinopteri > Syngnathiformes > Syngnathidae > Oostethus > Oostethus manadensis. The sequence goes on from QODF01000101.1 coordinate 276,635, forward strand.
CAAACTTGGCGACAGGGTGGGAGGGAGCGTGCCAGAAGCTACCCAGCATGCCTTGCGGCATAAATATGTCTGTGTAATTTTGGCGTGGATGTTGTGCGTAGACGTATGCAGGTATGCCCGCATGGTGCAGTAGGTAGGTTACATTTTGTATCACGTGTGTGTTGACGGGTTGTGTTGTTTTTGCCATTTTGTACTAGCAACAGATTGCATCAGACTGGTTCCTGTGTGACTCAAGCGTGTCACAGTAGCACTGCAAGTCATGTTTAAAAAAAGTAATTTAGAAACGCCCGGTGGGCCCGATTAAGATGTTGGCAGGCCTGATATGACCCACGGGCTGCAGTTTTCCCACCGATGCATTAGGCAATCATACTAGACTCTTCTCACTTCACACAAATGTTGCAGCTTCGCTCTGTCACGTTTTTTCCAAAATATATTAAATAAATAATAAATCATTGCTGTTAGTCTAAAAATATGCATATTTAAGCAATTTTCCTCCTAAAACGATTTGAAAGCATAACCCTTCTAATTAAGCTAAAATGCAATTATTAGGCATTCATAACAACGCATTCGAAAGACTTTGTGATAAGTAAAATTACAAAGTGGTCATGGGGTGTCAGTAATGTTACTTTGATGAACTAAGGCCTGTACAGAAACGGGAAGTAAAAAAATGTAACAACAAGGAACTTTTCCAATACTAACTTGTGTCTTATTTATGTTTATTTTCTATTATTGCGTCTACTATATTGGGTCTGGAACCAATTAACCGTGATAAATTAGGCATTACTGTACTGCATTTGATATTTTTTTGTATTTTTATTTATGCTGTTTACATTAATTAATTATGTTTATGTTTTATTGATATTGCATAACTCTGTGGAAATAAATAAGTGCAATATACTGCATTTGTCTTTTTTGTAATTGTGTGTCATTTTAATGTATTCATTTTTTTTATTTGCTACGGTTATTTATTATGTTGTTTCTGTAATATTTCTTTATATGTACATACTTGCTTAAAAGAATAATAATGTATAATGAATTAGCCTTTTTTTTTCTTATTACTAGAGCCAATGCAGCACATTTGTACAGATGCATTTTTGTAAAGTTTGCGTTTAGAGGCTCTGAAGCCACATTGCGCCATCTGTATAAACAAACAGCAAAAACGACACTTTTCACTTCCAAACGGCGTCATGTAAGAGGCCCCTGAGCTACAACCATGAAGCGAACGTAGATTCCATTACATATTAGAGTCCCGCTGTGACTTTGGGTTCTCTTAGTTAATAAACTCAGCCATAAGGCATCATAAAAAATGAAGCTAATGGAAGTAGCTGCTGGGCTGTGCACCTTCATCACATCAAGTCACATCTGTTCAGTTCATGGGTGGGGATGGTAAGTAGATACGGAAGAAGCTGTCTGGTGTCTGCTCTGTAAGAAGCAGTGTTGAGATGACGAGGCAAAGCCAGCTGCTTGCTACACACTGTCACAATGTCCATAATAACATCGCAGAGGTGCTGCTGGAGGAGAAAAGGAAGGTGCTGAACAGTGCAGGAAACAATGGCAGATGTTAACAAATCATTTTAAATTGTGCAAATGTCTTCTTCTTCCAGCTGAGTGACTCCGGCGCCTACACCTGCATCGCCTCAACTCCTGGCGGGGAGGCCTCGTGGAAAGCCCATTTGGAAGTCCAAGGTAAAAGATCACATTGTTTTGTGGCACAGAGATACAATTTAGTGTTAGGGAGGAGGAATCGAATTGGGAAATGCCAATAAACTGTTCATTTTCTTCCTCCATCCAGAGTTTGGAATTCCAGTCCAGCCAAACAGACCTACTGACCCAAACCTGATACCTAGCGCCCCATCCAGACCCGAGGTCACGGATGTTAGCCGGACTTCTGTTACGCTTTCCTGGAAGCCTAACCTCAATGCTGGAGCCACACCCACTTCCTACATCGTAGAAGCTTTTAGGTGCCAAAGCTCAAACTTTTGTAACCTTCAAAATCAGTAGCCTCTTTTCACACAGAGGTCCTTCAAGAGCGTTTATTAGCAACTACAAGCTTTTACACAGATGCCGTCCCACCTCTGCTACAGCTCTGGTACTCGGATCTCTGTAGTACTGGCAGGATGTCTACTATTCCATGACAGTGCCTTTTATGCAGGACAGCGACTAGGAAAACGTGTAAAAGGGGCTAATGCTCGAACGACTGCAATCTAGGATCTTTAACAAAAAGGGAGCATATGTTTGATCCGGATCTACATTTCCCTCTGATTCCAAGAGAAAACAATGTAATCTGATCTTACCAAAGTTATTACAGCCTGATACGGTGAGATTTCAGCATTCCAACATGGATTTCCAAAGTTCTGCCATATGTGCAGTCCGGATAAAATCGTGATTAAACGTGTTTGTTTGTTTTTTTTGTAACAGATTCTAATTTTGCATACACGTACCAAATTTTGTTACAAACGTCCGGAATTCCAAGATGGAGTCTTGAAATGTACATTTCAGTCTGTGGGTTCTCACCAATGATCCGGCTGATCACCAACGATCATGCAGATGGCGCAGGATAAAACGGTGAACAATCCAGGATAGTTGTCTTTCCTGACTCAAAAGTGGGCTGGGATAGGTTCCAGCTGTTTCTATGTATCTCTGAACTTGGATAAGGGCTACAGAAAATTGTCGGTGATTGTAACAATGTATTCTTCATCTCTGTGTGTTGTGTCCACAGTCACGCATCAGGGAGCAGCTGGCAGACACTTGCAGAGCATGTGAAATCAGAATCCTTTGTACTGAAGGGCTTGAAGCCCAGTGCCGTCTACCTCTTCTTAGTGCGGGCAGCCAATGCCTACGGACTCAGCGACCCCAGTCCCATCACTGATGCTGTGAAAACACAGGGTAAGAACAACATCTCTGGCTTTTGTTTTTCCCCCCAAAACAGTTTTAGACTGTTAATATTGTTCCCATGCAGATATCCCTCCAACCAGTCAAGGTGTGGACCACCGTCAGATCCAGAGGGAACTGGGGGAGGTTGTCATCCACCTGCACAATCCCACCATCCTGTCATCGTCCTCCATCAGGGTGCAGTGGACGGTGAGTGTGACTTTCAGCCCCACGCGCGCATTTAGTTGCACGGGTCACTGCCAGAGCGGGCTCGGAGCTTCATGAAATTATGTGCCGACAGTCAATTTGTCAGAGCGCTGAGCTCAGCTCAAGAGTGCTAACGTCCTGGCAGACCACACAGGAAGGACGTTGCAGACGGCAGCCAGCTAACAGAGCACAGGACGAGAACTTTGAGGGTCCACCTGGCTTTAGCTTTTGAGCTATGATCTGCAGCATGGGCCACCTTAAAAAAAACTCCAGAGGGGGATACTTTACTGCAGTCTGCCAGTCTGTGCCCTCTCAGATTGAAAACAGCGGACGGTTGTTAAATTAATATAAGTGAGAAGAAGGGGGCGGCCAACTCCGAAGTGGAAATGGCTTGCAGATGTTAAAGGTGGGAGAAAAAAGAGATGAAGCTTACACCTGCCTAAAAATAAGCTGAGAATACCTCTCTGTACGTTGTTTTCAAACGCTCTTTCCCAGTTTGCTTGTCACCTTGAGTAGAGTAGAATAGAACAGAATAACTGAAGTCTTGATTAGTCCTGCATTGGGAAGTTTCTCTGCAGCACATACAGTAATAACTAAATGAAGCAATTTTAGTAGAAATTGTCTGTGGATGCTGAAGCTGAACTGAAATGTAGAATCATCCTAGAAACCGACTGAGGGCTGAACAAACAACTATCAGCTGAGGCGACGACCACTCTACGACTTGAACCATTCCAATGTGCACAGAATAAGCAAAATGGTACATGTTATGTTAAAAGTGAAATACATTTCCACCAACAGGGGGCGGCATTGAAACATTTCCAATGGGAAAAATATCACAGAAATTATTTCACTTATAACTAAATATGGGAAGTTTCAGGTCCTGATAGAACGCCCACACGTCCTGAGTGAGCTTAATAAGTGTGGGAGTAGTAAGCGGACAAAAAAAAGGCGGAATAAAAAGAAGAAGAGAAAAGATTAAAAATGGTGAAACATTTTAATATGTGCCAGTGTCAGAATTTCGTGTCAGTACTCGTCAGAATTCACACAATAGCGTCAGAATTGAAACAAACCCAGCTCTATGTGCATAGCGATCGCGTGCAACCGTGCAATTCAAATCTCAAGTCATGTCAAGACAGATCGAGTCAGGTCCAAAGTTACAGGCCTGAAATTTGACTGCCTGAAGTTTAACAGAGAACATGCAAACTATGTCCGACAAAGAGTTCAACCCATTTGATCTTCCAGATCTCGTGACTGTTTGGCCAACATGCTAACCGCTAGGCCACCCTGCAGCCTTCATACTCAACACAATCAACGAAAATCTCAAGTATTTTCAAGTCATCCGACAAAATTCGGAGTATAAATGATGACTGTAAGTACCATATATATAGAATATAGAACATACAGAATATATTAGTGGCGATTGCTCTAAGACTGCTAGGGAATCTCAGCTTTCTCTAAAATGTCCAAAAAAGAGCTGAAATATGTACTGCTGTGTGTACATTTCATTAACTAAATGCATAAAAGTCATGCATACTGTGTACATTTCATTAACTAAACATGCGCTCGAATACTTTAATCTTTTGTCCAGAACCAGCTCCTTATCACAGGTAACTGACACCGCTTCCTTCTCATTCACCCCCGGCGTCTACTGATTTTGCTGGGGAAGCGTAGAGTGGGTTGTTCCACTGCACAAAACTGGACGGTCATTGGATAAATGCTGGGCTTTGTCCGGCCCATCGGATGCTTAGAATCTCTGGGGTTCTATGGGGCAGCCGGCTGGCCCGGACGCTCGGCTTCTGCATTGGATGATCTGATGATTATTGGATGATCTGTCTGAGGCGGAATCCCTTTTTTTATGAAGTATCTGCAGTATCAATCTCTGTTTTTGATTGACAGTGAAATGAGCAAATCAGTGATCTTGAAGTGTAAAGCTCCACCCCAGCATTTTCCGAATTTCCCATTTCCCCAGCCACTTTGTCTTTGTTAGTAACGACTAGTAAGGTAGAATTTACATATAAATTAAAAAAACACTTTATGATGTAGGCTGCAAATAAATGAACGTCCCCCCTGACCAGCAGCCCCCACTGGTATACTGTATATACAGTATATATGCATGTATAAATCGAGTAATGCACACAGAATGCTCCAGACACGACATTCTAGTCAAGCACCAAAATTCCCACATTTTTGGGAGCTAAATCTTTTTTCCAATGTAGGCTTCATTGGTTTTATATGTTCCTTTGTTTTGTACTCTCAGACCTAATCATAACCACCTGAGCTGGCAGCGTATTTTACAGGATAGCATGTTTTAAAACCAGCCCTGCAAACCTTCCACCGGGACTTACGAGGATATTAGCCCGGTGGTTACTGCCGATCATAAAGCTATTTTAATTAAACTAGCAGAACGACTGGCCTTACAATGAAGCGTATCTCAAGTTGCTGCACACAAAAAAAATGCTTTCTCAACTTGAATCAGTACAGTACACTGGAGACTATGCCGCACCGGGAGCCTGATCCTTCCTTAACCAGCTCCAGACTTCCAGGAACCTCTGGCCGATGACCTCATCATAGTGCGGTTTGTGCAAAAGGCTGCAGCGCTCCAAAATGCCAAAGTGGCGTTTTGACAGGCAGTTGAAAACGAGCAACGGCGACGTGGATGGTCGCGTGACAAGTAGGTGCCGTGGTCCAACAGGCTCTTAGGTGTACCGGTCTCACAATTGCATTGCGGTTTTGGGATGCTACTGTGCAATGAGTATCTTTTTCCACCCTAAGCTACTTTTCCATCAAGCAGTTTAGGTTGCTCGCTAGAATGAACTGATCTGGCTTAGTGGCCGCGTGCTGTTGACGGTACCACCAGGTACTACTTCTAGCACCGAGCGAACTGAAGATTGATTCTTCTATGTGTGTCCTCTATGTTGATATCTGCATTGGGAACCCTAATGCATGGTTTCCTGTCGCCCAATCATTGGAGTGCTCTGTAACTCCACCCTTTTTGGCATCCCACCCCACCACTTTACAACCACTGACCAACATCGCTTTATTCCTGTTCCCTCCACCAGGTGGAGCAGCAGTCGCAGTACATCCAGGGTTACAAGGTGATGTACCGCCCTTCACCAGAAGGGCAGCAACGGAGCGACTGGGCTGTATTTGAGGTGCGCACGCTCGGCGAAGACACGGCCGTCGTGCCGCAGCTGCGCAAAGGCGTCACGTACGAGTTCAAAGTCCGGCCCTTCTTCAACGAATTCCAGGGCACCGACAGCGAAGTCAAAATCGCCAGGACCCTGGAGGAAGGTGTGTGTGTGTGTGTGTGTGCTTTAGCACTTTAACGCTTGCATGTGTGCACGCGTGTTTTCATGTTTACACTGTTTTATATGCACAGCTTGCATGCGTGTGAGCAGACAACAGCTGTTCACACCAGGCCGAGGCAAGAAGGGGGGTGGATTATGGAGAAAGGGCCCCATGGAAGCTCATATACAACACGCGGGGTGTGGCGCTAGCTGGGCACGTAGACGCACATTTTAGTCTGCAGCAGACTCTCGAGAAAAATGTGCCCGCAGAGTGTTTACTGCGTTACATTTTGATCTTGACCCTCCTTTGATCGCCACAAACATTAGGTTCTCTTGGCAGCACATCACCCTCTCCTAATGTTTACATCTTTTACCTTTCGCTCGTACCTCAGTTAGAATAATGGGCGCATACTCTGCTCGGGCTCACCTCACACCTGGGGAGTCCATGCAGACGTGCATGCATGTACTATCATTTCTCCCTGCAAGTTCCTAATGATGAGCTGCAACCATTCAGCACAGAAATAGATCCCTCGCCACTTTGCAATTCTAACTTTTTGCTTCACTCTTTCGCCGCTTCTCAAACATATATTCAATTATAAAGCATCACTGTTCTATATTATAACTGTTATCAGTCAAAAAGCAGGAAGTTCTGTGCAGAACGGGCTGTAAAAAAACAACAACTCTCACTGTGATTATTCCTTTGTTGTCTGGCACACTGCACAACTCACTATTCTGTGTAAAGGTGTGTAATATATGTTCTTCCTGGCTTTGTCTACCCCCACCGCAGCCCCCAGTGCACCGCCCCGTGAGGTTACAGTGACAGAGAGCGGTGACAATGGCACCGCCATCTTGGTCTCGTGGCAAGCCCCTCCGGAGGAGAGACAGAATGGGGTGGTCCAGGAGTACAAGGTAACAAAAAAAAAAAAAAGAAAAACATTCACTCAGGTTGAGCAAGTGGGATGTGCCGGGTACACAAAGACACAAAGAGGAGACAGAATAAACAAAGGAAAGAGAAGTATGCGACAGAGTCAGATAACAGCGGAGGAGACATTGCACAGACATGGAAATAAATTCCCGGAGGAGAGCTACCTTTTGGTGTGCCTGACAAACTCTAAGACAGCAGAATGCAAGTGGAGCTCATCAAAAGAAGAGCAGAAGGCTGTGAAATACTGCCATCTAGTGGAACATGTAACACAGACATGCCAAATGAACAAACAGTGAACCGCTTTCTTTTTGGTGAGAATCCACCCCAAAAATAAAAATGGTCAAAAAAAAAAACAACGAAATAAAACATGTACTAAAACAGGAAATCTACAATAATAATAATAATAATAATAATAATAATAATAATAATAATAATAATAATAATAATAATAATGGATCATATTTATACAGGGCTGCATGGTGGATGAGTGGTTAGCACATTGGCCACACAGTCAGGAGATCTGGAAGACCTGGGTTCAAATCTCCGTTGGGCATCTCTGTGTGGAGTTTGCATGTTCTCCCCGTGTGTGTGTGGGTTTTCTCCAGGTACTCCGGTTTCCTCCCACATTCCAAAAACATGCATGTTAGGTTAATTGGCCACTCTAAATTGTCCATAGCTATGAATGGGAGTGTGAATGTTTGTTTGTCTATATGTGCCCCGCGATTGACTGGCGACCAGTCCAGGGTGTACCCCGCCTCTCGCCCAAAGTCTGCTGGGATAGGCTCCAGCATCCCCGTGACCCTAATGAGGATAAGCGGTATAGAAAATGAATGAATGAATATTTATACAGCATTTTATTATTTTTTTATTATGATTTTGTATTATTTGGTCGAATTATTAGAATTTGCTCTGCCAAACTGTATCTAATTTCAATGTTAAAAATAATTGGCAGCGTAAGAAGGTGCAAAGTCAACCAATGAAATACATTTCAGTTAAATATATATGTATTCATAATTTGAACATGAAAAAAACATGGCCGCATGATGGTCAGTCAGAAGATCTGGGTTCAAATCTCTGTTGTGTGGCGTTTGTATGTTCTCCTCGTCCCGCATTCCAAAAACTTGCATGTTAGGTTCATTGGTGGTTCTAACTTGTGTGTTATGTTGTGTTGTTGTGTGCATGAAGGATTGTTTGTCTGTGCAGTATATGCCCTGCGATTGGCTTTTGAGCAGCACTTCCACTCGCTGTTCGTTCTCTCCAAACACACAAAGAACTTCGGGGCTTTGTAGTCGTCTCATGCAAGAGCAAACACACGCTTGTGTAACGCTCAATCCCCGTGAAGTGTGTTGAGAAAGCATAAGGTTGGGCTGTACGTACGTGAGGCCCTGCTTCTTGCCTGCCAGGGGAGCACACCGCCTCTCCCTGGAGTGACAGCTCCTACAAGCAGCTCTAATTGGCTTTCGGGCCTGATTACTGATCCCCTTTTGTTTTCCATGGGTTTGGGGCTACACCGAGACATGTTATGGCTACCTCGCTTAATACTGACTCTTTGTTCAGCGCCGCCTGGAAAACATAAAGTCATGTTTATAGAATCCTTTCCGACCTCAGCCGGGTAACGCGACACGCGCATCCTGCTGGGATTCGGCCCAATTTACGGTAGCAACCGCCGTGATGGATGTGGTTCTTCTCCTTCCTAATGTGTCTTTCTCCTCGGTGGCAGATTTGGTGCTTGGGGAACGAGAGCAGGTACCACATCAACCGCACCGTGGACGGCTCCACCTTTTCCGTGCTCATTCCCAGTCTGGCCCCGGGGATCCGCTACAGCGTGGAGGTGGCAGCCAGCACCGGGGCGGGTCCGGGAGTCAAGAGCGACGTCACTTACTTCCAGCTTGGTAAGTAGAAAAGAAAACATCTGATTTGACATAAGCAGTATGGGTACAAAAATTTTGACATACAGATAAGATGTAGGAATCTGCGTCTACATGTGAGGTCAGAGGTCACCGTCATCCCAAAGATGTTTGAAGGTTCTTCCACTGCACACTCATCCAAGCATGCCTTTATGGACCTTGCTGGATGCAACGGAAACAAAAAGGTTGAAAGCATGCATTTGTCCAGAATCGGTTTAATCCAATCCATGGTAGATTAATTGACGGATTAGTGTGATTAATTAATTGGTTAAGGTGTGCTCCAATATTTTTCTACATAGGGCATTGATTGTACAGCGTAGCTACTGGCCTGATTGTCTGAAAGCAATTAAAATGAGCCATTAGGCCTGATCCAACATGGGTTACAAATGGAGTGGCCAATTTATGATAAATATTTGGGGCATTTTTGTATGGCAATTTATTTCATTTTGTATATTTTTTGGAAATTATTTACTTTGTTCTGTTTTCTGATATGCGTTTTTTTTAAATGAAACCTTTAATAAGAAACATATATACACAATGTAAATAATGTAATAATTTACTTAAATTAATTAATTAATTGATCGAATAATTAATTTTAAATATAAATAATTTTAAAATAAAATACATTAAAAAAGTAAATTATTTACAATAACAGTATAATTAGTAATAAATAATAGTCATTAGTTTAAAATGGGGTATTTTGTATTTTTATATCGTTTTATTTCTTAAATTTTTGTGTACTTTTTTGGACAACAAAAATGCTTTGTAAACAAATTCTCTAACAGGTTATTTAACTAATATTATTATTATTATGTTATTATCAAGTTCCCTGTTAATTTGCGACCTCAAGTAAAAACTAATCAGTTAGTTTGTTCTCTGTAATGCCTATATTTTCCCATACAATCTTTATTTTTTTCCATAATAATGTGTTAACACCCATAGAAATGTAAATATCCATGATTATATTCCACGCCCCACCCTGTAGTCATGGATGCAACGCTTTTTTTGTTTTTTCCCTTGCAATTACAATGCGACTGAATCATGCATGTGGTGTGTTCCTATCCTTACCATCTACAGCGACACAAAGGCATGGCACAACACGTTAGTGTGTATGAAATAACAACACCATGAAGCATCTTCTGCTGTGACTGACACAATTTCCTCCTGCGTTGATTGTTGTCATGTTCCGACACCGGTCGTGGAAAAAGACGCCTTGGGGTAGGGGGACCAAACAAAACGCATCCATCACGCCTTGAGCTGCGGTTTGGATCAAGTGTGATGTGCCTTTTGTACAGTCCTAGAAGAGCAACATGTTCCTAGAGATTTTCCAATTAGAATAGTAACGACATGAAACATTCAAGTGGCTGACAGGAGAGAGGAGCATGCTGCGCACGACGGGAGTGAAGCTTTGTCGTTCGTGCGTCTCGCGTGGAAGACCAAGTGAGTAAAAAGCAGGCCGAGGGCGTATTGTTGTCGTTAGCAGACGTGGAGACGATGCGTTCAAATCCGCCTCCGGGAATGTGCACCGCGCTAATTACTGAAGCGTCTGCGTTTGAGGATTTGTTGATGTGATCCTCCGTTGCATGGGGCTTCCGTGCAGCCCCGCAAATCGCAATCCAAGACAAGGAATGCTATTGTACTTATTGAAGGAGGAATGTGCATCAAGACAAACTTAATGATGTGTGTATGCATCAGTCTGCAGATGAATTGAACAAAGCTTTGAACAGGCTTTGGTTGGGCCTCTGACCACCTGATTTCTTCTGGATTTCCCCAATTCTTATGTCTCATACCATCTCCCCGTCCTTCTCAGACGCATCGGGCCGCATGACAGAGGCGGTGGATGGCCAGAACCCTTTGTCCCAACAGATCTCTGACGTGGTGAAACAGCCGGCCTTCATAGCCGGCATCGGGACCGCCTGTTGGATCATCCTCTTGGTCTTCAGCATCTGGCTGTACCGACACAGGAAGAAGAGGAATGGCCTCTCCAGCAGCTACGCCGGCATACGCAAAGGTCTGTATGTTGTCAATCATTTTGGACTTCAGTCTGATCACTGTTGAGGTAGATCTTCCCAAAACAACACTGCAATTTGGATTCTGTTGCCACTATAACCCACACCTAGCTAAAACTCAACTCTGAACGCCCTGACATCACTTCCTGTCTGCCCCCCCAGCACTCGTCTTGCACCGAAACACGGTTACAGCAGCACACACAAGCACGAGTCTTACTTAAATAGCTTATTTAAATCTTAACTGTCTTATTTTCTGTTATTATCTCTATCTTATTGTGTAATACTGGCGTATAGGTGACTATAGGGGTGTTATTTCTTGTCCGGGTGACTCTAATAATATTCAAAAAGGAGTTTTTTAGAAGGTTGTCAACAGGTTTTGTATGGTTTAATGATGAAAATATGAAAATACTATAAAATATATTCTTTAATTGCCAATAATCACAGCGTTAAAACATGTTGCACACTGTCAATACCACAAAAAAGCCCCAATCAAAAAATAACGAACAGATAAAACATTGTATTAAAAAGCAGGGAAATGAACCATTTAAAACAAATATCAAAAATACAACTTAATTTTAAAATATGAACAATCAAAAGAATCTAGTGCCTTTCAGAATACCCAAGGACACCTTGCACAAAACAATGAACGGTGAAGTCAACAAGAAAGTCCTTAGAAACGTTGTGAATCCAACAGGAATAAAAAAAAAAACATTTGGTCTTGAAACACCCCCTTTGGATCACCAAGGCACAAAGTTTACCAAAAGAGATAGAAGATGGTGGACTTTACCAGCAGCGTGGGCCGAGCTGGTGTCGTCGCGTTCCTTCCCCCTGCGCTTCTTTCCCGTCGTGTGCAAGGCCTCGCTCCTTACTGCTCGTTGAGCGTTTGGAGAACACTTAATTGCTCAGGGTGAGGCGGGTCAGGCAAGGACAGATGACGTCGTAAAGCAGTGAGTGTCGTGACTCCACAGCGAAAACAGTTCAGTGGTGTTGAAGCAATTTTGTCTTGAAAAAAAACCGAGATTGATTTAGTCCCGAAAGTCACGTTTCACACGCTCGGCACGGCATTAACCGAAAACATGGCCGTCTCAGATGTCTTACTTCAAAGGCGGGCGGCGGGACAGCGCCGCCTGGAGGGCCCCCGGCAGGGTTGCATCAACACCACCGCAGAACTTTATGTCGACAAGTTCAAAGGCGCGGGCGAGAAACTACCCGAGCGGCTCGCCGCAGATACTTTTGGGCCCCTTCTGTGGCAAAGCGGGGGTAATTTAACGCAGCAGGGGGAATACGAGGACAACGGGAACGCTGCCTTTACAAAAATAATACTTTGGATTCAACACTTTTTTATTTCCACTACCCGCCTGACAGGTGAGAAATTATTACAAACATCTCTCGGCGTGATGTAGTGCATTATTCCGCTTGTGGGTGAAATGTTAAAATAAAATGTACTGACATGGCTGCGTCATTGGCGCACAGCCATTTATTTAGAAATAGTAAACAACATCTTTACTGTGCATATGAACTGAAGTGTGTTCTCCCCCTACAGTGCCCTCCTTCACCTTCACGCCAACAGGTGAGCACTCCAGCTTTGCACACACCAGACGCTCGGCACGTAGCTGCACCAAATTAGCGAGAGCCGCAAAGTAATTACCCCGTTTTTTTACCCATAGAAGCATCCAATCATCTTGCGGATTAGTCAAAAAGCTGTCAAAGCCGCGCGATTTTAAAATGCAATATGACATAGTAATTACTTCGGTTCGGTGTGTTTTGCTTCTTCTTTGACTTTTGATCACCTTTTTGACGAGAAAAGACAGCCGTCGTCATTATTCAGGCTAATGTGTTTCGTTGTTTACGTTTGACCTTACCAGTGGTTAGCTTATTTTTACACTTGAAAGTACTTCATCTATGCATGAGGTGCAACTACGATGGATTTTATTGTGTTTTGTTGTTTTAGGGTTTTAATAATATTGCTTTGATTTTTTTTTTTTTTTAAACACGGGCTTTAGCGCTACAAACTGAAACTGGAGCTCGTTCTTTTCATTATTTCCTGTGGCAAACTTGAACTTGAGGTCAGCTGCGTACCGTAACACATAACTGTTCATCGTTTAGAGGGCCCACTGTGAAGGTGTGTTTCTTTAATAGCTGCAAACCTCTGCAATCAAACAACAAGAATCCATCTCTCACTTTGAACTTGCACAGCGCAGGAACTAAATTCATTTGGACCCGTTTTACCTGGTCCGCTGTCAGCAACGAGATTGTAATGAAAGTTTGGAAGTTTATCTCTTCCTTACACACGGGAGAGCCTTTAAATGCACCAAAGCCAAAACTCAACAAGCAAAGAGCTTTGCATTTCTGTTCTTCATAAGCCTCTTACATCCTCTTGCTCCTCTGTGTGCGTGTGTGTGTGTGTGTGCGTGTGTGTGTGTGTGTGAGACTTAGCCAAAATTGTGCCTCAAATGCAACTTTTATGCATACAAATGTTCCTGCGTAAAAAATACTCACCAACGTTAATCTAAATGATCTTTTCTCTTGCCAGTGGCGTACCAGAGAGGTGGAGAAGGAGTGAGCAGCGCTGGAAGGTACGATTTTGTTCTGTGGGTTTTAAAAAGACTTTAAGTGCCAAACGAATAAACGGACTTGAGCGGCGCTAAGCAGGCCGAAATACTTTATTGATCCCTTGCAGGAGATTGCTCTGGTGTTGCAGCAGCCACATTTACAGTCATTGCAACGGAATGCCTTTAATGTGAAACATAAATATATCATCATAATTGATATTCTACGTCAATATAAAAATAAAATGTGATACAAAAAAGTTGTATCACGCAAAAAATAGAAAAGCATGTTAAGATACCATAAAATGCACATTAAACATAAAACAAAATAAGTGGACAAGTATCAATTAAATATAAAAAATATGATTACAAATGTTAGGAAACTGATAAATAACATATGAAAAATCATCGGAATTAATTTCGGAAATGTGATAAAATACAATACAAAAATGTGGAAAAAAAACGGACGTTAAAAGAATGTGTACAGTTGCATCACAAATATAACTTTTTAACTGCATTTGTTCTGTAATATGTTTTTATTTTCTACTGTTTGCGTTTTCCCTTGTAAAACATCTTTGAGTTTTTAAAAAGCATTCAATACATATTTTGTATTATTATAATGTTAAGATACAATAAAATGCACATTAAAGACTAAATAAGAGCAATAAGTATAACTTAAATATTTAAAAAAAAAAATCTTCCCAGAAGTTATCTCATGTAAAAAAAAAAATTTATTAAATGATAACAATGCCAATTAAAAAACAATTAGGAAATATCAACATGTACATGAAATACAATTAAGATGTAAATACATCTTCCCCCAAATAGTTTAAACATTTTTAAAACAAAAAATAATCGATGACAATGCTACTCAAAACCCCAAAATATATATTTTTTAAATTAATAAATTATAAGTAGGACTAAAAAAATAATTAAAATACATCATAAAAATGTATGTATGTAAAAATATACAACAAAAATATTAATTTTCTCCAAATTATATTACTGTTGTAAAAGTACAATAAAATAAAGAATAAAACACATATCAAATTCAAGTTTGTTTACGCCTCATGAGTCTCAAATATGTATTATTTTTAAAAAATAATCGACAAAATATAACTAACCTGGTGATGTGAGATACAAATATACACTCTAATAATATGTGAAAATGTAACATTTGACAATAATAAACATTTGATGGTTAGTATTTATGCATTATTCACTAAGTAAATCAGCCAAGTAGCCTCTTGGGTGGAGACAAAAAGAGTTGCAAAAAGGGCTGGGCTGGTACACTTGCCTTGTCTGCGCACTAGAGGGCGTGCTGAGCTTTACAATGCAGCGGAAAAGGGTGTGGAAAGAGTCGGTCTGTCAAGTCATCTGTATGTGACACTTCCAGGAACAAAGAAAGCCCTGCTGGAACCATAGAGTGGAGAGCTGCCTGCTGCCACAAGGCTGTGCCGTGGCATTGCTGCAAAACGCATGCTGTCACACACACACACACACACACACACACACACACATGCACACCCACGCACTGTTTCTTTATGAGGCAGAATGGGACACAGCATCTACAAAGAAGACAAACAGTGCAGGTCAAGGCTTGTGCAAAGCTGTGTGGCTGTCTTTAGTGCTAGGAAAGTGCAAACAAGCAGACAGGGAGATGTGCTCACGAGCGCGGGGCGGAGGTCTTGCTTTGGACTCTACCTTTAGTTAGCGGTGGAGGAAGAGAGTTTTATCTGCTTGTCTAATCCGGCCGGCTCAGGGAAAGTGTTGTCGGCTTTGGGCAAGTCGAGCACACACAATCTGTTTAGCAGGGATTTTTGTCTCCCGGTGTGTGTGTGTGTGTGTGTGTGTGTGTCCAAACAGCACAAAAATACTAAATCCGGATTTCTAGTTTCCCTCTTCTCAGTCACTGGATGAATAAAGTCCACATAATCTTCTCTGTCAGTGAGATGTTGCCGCAGCTCCCTTCCGACGAACGCCATTGCGTCGCTGTCGCGTTAACCCTTTCCTTTGCGTGTGCAGGCCTGGCCTTCTCAACATGGGGGAGTCGGCCACACAGCCCTGGCTGGCCGACACCTGGCCCAACTCCTGCTCCAACCACAACAACTGCAGCATCAACTGCTGCGCCGCCGGCAACGGCAACAGCGACAGCAACCTGGCCACGTACAGCCGACCCGGTACGCTTGCAACACAACACGACACGACACGACGCTACGCAGTGAGTGGAGAGATGAAGCGGGAAGAAAGATGCCATATCTGGGTTAGCTCCCCCGAGAGTTCCTCCACAAGCCGCAGAAAGGAAATATTAGGATTAAGAGCGGGCTGCCGGTGTGTTTGATTTCTCCGAGGCACAACAGCTTTTTGCAGGCACGGAAATAAACGGGAAAGACTAATCTAATTGTGACGCTTGTTTCACATAGCGCTGCTCTACCTGCTAACATCATTTGCTCCTGAGTGCCCACCAATTTAAGAAAGGCCTTGCAAAACACATCAGATATTAAACATACACGCACTGGATGATGCGGTACCTTCACCGTTATCAAACTGTGGTGCAAGTGCCACAGGCGGCACGCGGGTTCCGTTTAGTGCCCATACTTTCTGACTTGATTTGCATAATGTTTTGATGGTTTTCTTTAACATCACTTTTTTTTTTTTGCATAATTGTGTTTTGTTTGGTTTGTTTCTCACTATAGTACAAGTTTTAAAAAATGACATAACTCTATACCACTAAAATGGTGTTTTTCCTTGCATATTTCGTCGCTATTCTCATTAATGTACAACTTTTTCTTCATAGAGCACAACTTTTTTCATTCAGTGTTTTGACTTGATTCATGTAAAATATTTAGTTTTTGTTGTTTTTTTAGTTTTCTTGTTATATTACATATTCGGAGTGTGCCACGGACCAAGAAAAAATAACCCGTGTGCTGCTAATGGTCCTCGGGCCGCACTTTGGATGCCTTTATTATAGCGGGACGGAGGAACGCCAGATATTTGACATGATGCGACGCCCAGCAGCTAGAAATAAAATGTCATTAGAAGTATATACATCAAGTATGTATGAAATAATGCTTTCCAAATGACCCACCCGGGGCAACTGCACTGCTAGTATTGGTATGTTCATAATAATCATTAGCATAATCAATAAGGCCATGCTATGCGATTGGCTGGCGACCGGTCTGGGTTGTACCCCGCCTCTCGCCCGGGGTCAGCTAGGATAGGCTCCAGCATGTCCCTGAGACCCTAGTGAGGATTAAGTGCATAGAACATGGATGGATGGATTTACAGTTTACAGTTCACATATGCAAAAAGATGCATGTTAAGTTCTTTGGCGACTCCAAATCATCCACAGGTGTGAATGTGAGTCAGCTGGGATAGGCTCCAGCATACCCGCCACCCTAATGAGGATAAGCGGCATAAAAAACGGATGGATGGATTTTATTTTTGTGATTTACAGTGGTGTAGAAACAGCTCTCATTATAATTCAAGAATTGTACAATCACAATAATAGCCAATAAAACTTAGCATTATAGTCTATTAAAGGGTAGAATTGGGTCCAATAAGTATACACAGGCATCAATATGGGCACAAAATAAGCTTTGTTTGTCACATTTTGTAAACTTGGACTGCTTTCCTTACATTATTAGAACACTGCGCCTTTAAGGGGCAGCTCGTCACGTCTCTCCAGCTGTTCAGTCCAATGTGTGCCTAGCCTTTCATGGTGTGTTCTTTGTGTGAGCAAGTAGACATGCTGGGCATACATGTTGGGCAGAAAGTACCAGGCCGCACCCACTGTGCGTGTGTGTGCGTGTGTGTGCCTGTGTGTGTGTGTGGGCTCTAGGAACGCATGTCCACATTAAAAGGATGACTGCTTTGGTGACAAAGCCGAGTGAGGGTAATAAACGTCCCCTGATTGGTTTCCACACATTCACCTTTTGAAGTGCGGAGCCGCCGGGAGGTTGTGACGGTGCGCCCACCGCCAGCAGACGTCCTCTCTGTATTTACCGCAAGGCCGCCTCTCGTCACTACCGGAGGATTTGAATGTTTTATGAGGCAGGGAAAATTGGATGTGTCAGTGGAGCAGCGCCTGATCCGCGTGTCTTTGATACAGACACGAGGCTCCGTCCCTCTCAATGAGCGCAGACATGCCCGCCGCTACACTGTAGGTGGGCGGGAGCCAAGATGGCGCCCGCTCGAGGTTGCTGTCATGCAGTAGCACCGGTGTTGCTCGCTTGACTGAAGGATTAAAAAAAACAGCGTGAGGGCCACATCAGGAAATTTAAACATACATTATGTAAAAAATGAAATTATCATAATATTTTTCCAAGCATTTTAATTTTTTTTTATAATGCATGAAAAATAATTTCAAAATTGCATTTATATGAATTGGAAAAATGCAAGTATATTTATATAATGACGATATATTCTGAAAATTAAATATTAAGATAATAATAAAAGAATTGAGAAGAAATGGCATGAATAAATGTAATTATGAATGTACTCTAAAAATAGTAAAGTACTGACATGCAACTGTGGCAAAAAAGTCATCAATTTTGAGAAAGTATTAGCAACATTATGAAAAGTCATTTTTCATACGATAAATATATGCTGGTATATACTGTATATACGCATTTGTAATAAAATAGTTTTTTTAATTTACATTTACATTTTTAAATGAATTGCGTTTTACAAAACTGTATACAGTATACATACAATATTTGTAATAAATGTTATTATTATAATCTCATCTTATAATAATACAGCATTTTTTAAGTTAAATATGTCATAATTTAAGCAATATTTACCTTTTTGTTCATTTACCATGTTCATTCACACAATATTGCATAATTTTTATTCATAGATTTTTATTATAGATATAGATTTTATAGATTCATAGATTTTTATTCATATTTTTCTCACAATACATACGTTTTACTCATGGAAAACAAGGTTTATTCTCCTAACATAGTGAAAATTTGTATCGCTGTAAAAGTACTATTTTATTCATGCGCTGTAATAAAACACGGCTAATGTTTTTCTTTCATAATAATTTTTCCATTGTGACCCAAGCACTTCTTTGTACTGCAGTGGTCTCGGTGGCGTTTGAAAGAATAATAATCCAAATAAATATCCAAATGTGTCCCGTGCTCTCCCATAAATGACTTGATGTTCAGAAGCGTTTAGCAAACTGCTGCCGAGCTCATCAGCGCTAATGGAGAGCAACTAAATAACCCTCCTCATGTCCTCCAGCCGACTGCATCGCCAATTATAACAGCCAGATGGATAATAAGCAGAGCGGCCTTTTGGTGCCCGAGCCGGGGGTCTACGGGGATGTGGACTTGTCCAACAAGATCAACGAGATGAAGACCTTCAACAGCCCCAACCTGAAAGACGGCCGCTTTGTGGGCACGGGCGGGCAACCCACGCCGTACGCCACGACGCAGCTCATCCAGTCGTCCATCATGAGCAACAACATGAACGCTGACCGAGGGACCTCAGGGAGCGGCGGAGGGGAGCTGAACGACAAACACTGCTGGAAGCCCGGCGGTGTCCAGAAACAGGAAATGGGCTCCCAGTTGCAGTACAGCATCATGGAGCAGAACAAGCTGAATAAGGGTGAGTGGGAAGAGAGCTCCAGCAGCCCGGGGGTCCTACAACGCCAACATCTCCCTGCACCTCATCCTTCTTCTTCTTGTCTTCTATGGACTCCCATAAACGACTTTCATCATATTCCGCTCTTTCCTTCCGCTTTTGTGTGTTCATGGAACCCCTCATCACCTTCCATGCAGTCCTTTCTAATGCCTTCTGATGAACTGCCGCCATTCCACCGTGACTCTTAAACGCAAGTGTCAAAGTTCATCGTCTGTGTCAAATTTCTCGAGGGTCGGGTCTGGTGGTCGACATCTTCAGACTCCACGTCTGGGGGCTTTTTCTGGACTTTTTTGCACGTTCCAGCAATTAAAAATGCATGCACATGTGATGTCATAACATCCAGAATCGGCTTTACTACATGGACAGCAAGTACTGGGATACACCTCTGATCAATAAACCTGATCAGGGATTGGATAACACACCTTTAGCCCCACACAGAATCTTTATTCTATACTATTCTTCCTACATCCTGTAAAAATCCATATTTTAAGGTGTCCCAATACTTTAGTCCCTATAGTTGGAAAGAGTATGGCTTTCTTACGCTACTCCCCATGTCCTGTTCCCGCCACCAGATCGCTACAGAGGTGGCGACACCCCCACGCCAGCCACCATTCCCTACAACCACAGCCACGACAGCCACACCGGGGGCTCCTACAACAGCTCGGACCGAGGCAGCAGCAGCACCTCTGGTAAGATGATTTTTTTTCCCCCTCCTGCAGGAGAAGGCTCATTTTATTGCTAAATGGAATTATTTCAGTCGGACAGTTGCTAGTCGGCTAATTCATGATAAGATATTATCTCAGTATCAGCAGCCGTCGCGAAAGAAATGTGTGGTACTTTAAATATAGTATATATTACAAGAAAAACATGTTGCTGTTAGAGGACGATACTATAGAGAATTAACACTTTTATATAAAATTCGGAATAGCTGGCAACTTCTCTCTTGCCCACAGTCAAGAACCCGGTAGTAGCATCATGATCGGGGGCTGCATGAGTGCTGCCAGCACTGGTGGAGCTGTGGTTCATTGAGGTGAAACGTGAATTTCCAACATAGAGCAGAACGTGAGCCCCTTCTTTTGGAAACTGGGCCGCATGGCAGTTTCCCAACATGATAAGGAGCCCAAACGCACTTCCAAGAAGTGCCTCGGTGAGGAAGCGGAAGGTGGCTAAGTATGTCTTCTCCCCCTGTGGGGGACCCTGAAGCGGAAGGAAGTTAGAGGAGCGCATGGTGTCTAACATCCACCAGCTCCACCAGTGGAATGGAAGTGGATTCCAGTGACAACTTGTGCAGCCCTGGTGAATCCCATGCTCAAGGAGATTACTAGAGGATTAACAATGGAGCTTACATTTAGTATTTACACTGTTCAATGTGGGGAGTTCCCGCATGTGTTGCTTCCTGCACGGTGGCCAAGTGGTTAGCATGTTGGCCACACAGTAAGGAGATCTAGAAGATCTGGGTTCGATGTGTGTGGAGTTTGCGTGCTCTCACCGTGCGCGCCTGGGGTTTCTCCGGTTTCCTCCCACATTCCAAAAACATGCACCTTAGGTTAATTGCCGACTCTAAATTGTCCTGCGACTGGCTGGTGATCAGTCCAGGGTGTACCCTGCTTCTCGCCCAGTCAGCTGGGATAGGCTCCAGCATAACCCCCGTGAGCGTCGTAAAAAATGAAGGAACAGACTTCTTTTGTGATGTCTTTCTTTCATTTCTCCTCATTGTACACTCTTGCAAGTGTTTTTCTGAATCCCCTTCCTTAAATGGCTATACTTTAATTGTGCAACGCCGCCATCTAATTTTATGCGGGGCCTCAGTGCCTTCTTGGGGACAAGGACAAATGACAGCGCATTGAAAGACGCCATGCAAGGCTGCCACCCTTAATGCCACATATCCATTTTGATATTACATTTCAAGTTGCAGTCATTATGCCGAAACGCTCACTTTCACTTCACAGCTCATAGGTTTGCCAGCTCGGTATTAATTGGACTCTTTTTTTTCTCCTTTATTTGGGTGCAGTAGTGCCGCGGGGTACGTTTACTTCCAATTACCGAAGATGCACATTTAAAGAGAGTGGAGGTTTATTTATGCATTTACTCTGCTGTCAATTCACACTCTGATACATACATGTTCTGTCGAGCAGGCAGTCAGGGTCATAAGAAGGGAATGCGCACCCCCAAACTACCTAAACAGAGCACAATGAATTGGGCTGACCTCCTGCCTCCACCTCCTGCAAACCCACCCCCAACGCGGAACACAGAGGACTACTCCCTGTCAATGGAAGAAAGGTAAAGGGTAGATAATGCCTGCCTCCATGTTTGCTGCACACGTCTGCCTAAGGGATGAGGGGGTGTTCCGTCAAACCTTGATGGAGTGACGGGATGAATATTTACCACATCTTTTCCTGACACCAGTGTTGCTTGTCTTCAGCAAATGATGTGAAGAATAATGAGGCTTCACTTTCTCTTCTACCGTGTTGGCAGCTGCGACCCAGACATGCAGTGCTCCATGCCCCCCTCGCACATGTACCTGCAGCCCGATGAGCTGGAGGAAGAGGAGGAGGAGGAGATGGAGCGCGGACCGACGCCTCCCGTCCGAGGCACGGCCTCTTCTCCGGCCGCCGTGTCATACAGCCACCAGTCCACCGCCACGCTCACGCCCTCGCCACAGGAGGAGATGACGCCCATGCTGCAGGACAGCCACGAGCGCAGGTACGCTTATTTGTCTCGTGTGTACACCTTTGAACCCTGAAATTGATTAATTCAATTCACATTATGCCCTATTTATTCAAGTTATAAATAAATCAAACACACAGTGGTGGGTAAACTGCAGCCCGCGGGCCACATCATGTGCACCAAGTGTCTGAATCCGGTCTATTGGGCATTTCCAAAATCGTTTTTTTTTTTATCTTTAAAAGTTCCTAATATGGGCCTATTACGTTTTCTTCTTGTGTTAAGCGATGCCAACGCGTCAGATAATGACTGATGATTTGGAAGTCAGCCCCAAAAACCGTGGGGCACGTTGAGCAGTGTCGCCCAGAAAATTTTTGATTGAGTGTGATGGAAAGATGTTTTTGTTTAGCTTTCCTAAAGAGGCAAGCATCAAGCAGAAGTGGTTGCACTTGCTGATTTTTGTTTCGTGAACATGGATCAATACAAAGCTGGAATATGGAGGCGGGGCAGGAAAGCCAAGGAAACACTGCAGGAAAAGGAGCAAAGTCTGGAAGATCTAGAAAGCTTTCTTTGCGGGTAGCTGTAGCTGCTCTGTAGGAGTCCAGAACTCAATACGAAGACCCGAAAACGAGTATAATAGGTCCTATTCAACATCAAAACTGACTGTCAGACACATGACTGCAGCGCTATTGTAGCACTCTTGAGTCGCCAAAATAGTCAAATGCAATCTGTGGCTAGTACAAAAAAGCCATCCAACACAACACGACAACACGTGTGATAGTAAATGTAACCTGCCTACTGCAACATGTGCACAATTAAATGTGCATACAAACAAATGTCTACACACAACACCATGCCAAAAAAAACCCCATATATTACCACCGCAAGGCATGTCGGGTAGCTTGTGGTACACTTTCTCCCAACATTTTGCCAACATTTTCTTTGTCAAAATTCATAATACCCGGTATGTTAAGGAGGTTGTCAGAGAAATAAACAAAGAGGGGTTAGCATACTCTTGATATCCAATGTTTTCATACGTCATATTATTGTTGCAGCTGGACTACCCGGCATGTCTTGCGGGCATTTGGAAAGAACAGTTTTAAGCTGCGTGTTAAGTTTATTACCCACGTAGTAGTTGATTTATGTGATGCATTAACTTGCTGTGGATGCGTTATGTTTTGTTGAACCTTGAAAGTATGTCATTTTGTTTGACGACGTGCCCTCCGCCAAGATTTTTAACTCAAAGTGGCCCGTGAGTTCAAAAGTTTGACCACCCCTGGTTTAGGAGCACATTATGTTGAAGTTGTAAGGGTCCACTTCTGGAGTCGCTGTTGGAATCCCACTTCTTCTCTTCCAAGGCGCCATGCTGTGAGCCCCCCGGCCCCGCCTCGTCCCGTCTCGCCCTCACACACGTACAGCTACATCACCAACCCCCTAGATACGGACGGCATGGAGGAGGAGGAAGAAGAGATGCTGGAGGAAGACGAGGAGGCCGATGATACGGATGCAGAGGTAGCCAAGATGCACTACCACCACACCCACCCGCACCCACACCACTCCCAGCAGCAGATGCATCCACGGCGACTGCTGCTGCGAGGTATCGAACAGACGCCGGCGTCTAGCATGGGCGACCTGGAGAGCTCGGTGACAGGATCCATGATCAACGGCTGGGGGTCCGCCTCCGAGGAGGATAATGTCTCTTCGGGGAGGTCCAGCGCTGTCAGCTCGTCGGACGGATCGTTCTTCACCGATGCTGACTTTGCTCAGGCCGTGGCGGCGGCTGCGGAGTATTCGGGGCTACGAGTGGCCAAACATGCCAACATGCAAGGCCAGGAAGGGGCAGCTCTGTTAGGTAGGTTTTATCTGCCCAACCCTGTCGATTACACATTTTTTAGAGGCTGAAGTTATTTTTTCTTATGTTTCTTAGCACGCAAATACCAAATGAACCCGACGGTGGGTCACCGTCCTGGTAGCCCGGTTTCCACAGACAGCAACATGAGCATGGCGGCGGTGCACAGGAGGCCTCCAAAGAAGCAGAAGCAGCATCCTCCAGGAAACCACAGACGTGAAGCCTACAATGAAGGTAGGTATTCCACTCATACGTGTTGCACTTGTTTGTCTAAAGTGGACATGTTAGTATGAGCCAAAAACCTCCATATGTGATGGCCATCTAAGTCAACAGGAGTTTAAGTTGGAACTTACACCTAAATGTACCCAAATAAACATTAACCAAAACACATTCAGAACATAAAATACAGTAATTACAAGATTAAAAACAAGAATAAAATGAAACGGCAAAAAAAGAGACAACAACTTTTTACTTTTGCACACTGTATGGGGCGTTGCAAAGGAGGGAGAGACATGTTATTGAGAGGAGGAAGTTGAAGAGGCAGAAGAATTTGCATTATTGAGACCACTGTCTATTTCATGGAAGAAGATTCTTTCCGTGTTCAAGAATGCCAACTATTTCCTTAATGATGGTCTCAGCGTTTGAGCGGCTTGGACCAGCCATGCCGCCAACATTGATCTGTGTTTCACAACTTTCAGAGAATTTAACAATGTCTAATTTCTCTTCACTCTGGCTCTGGATGTTGGGGGACTGTGTTGGTTGACACGCCCCTACAACATTGCAATGAAGTCGAAACAGTACCTCTGGACTGACAGACCGGGTTGGTGGTCCCCATTTTTAAAAAGGGTGACTGGAGTGTGTGTTCCAACTATAGGGGGATCACACTCCTCAGCCTCCCTGGGAAAGTCTACTCCAGGGTGCTGGAGAGAAGGGCACGACCGTTAGTCGAACCTCGGTTACTGGAGCTGCAATGTGGTTTTTTTCCCGGTTGCGGACCACTGGACTAGCTCTACACCCTTGCAAGGGTACTGGAGGGTAAGTGGGAGTTTGCCCCACCGGTCTACATGTGCTTTGTAGACTTGAAAAAGACATTCGACCGTGTCCCTCGTGGTGTCCTGTGGGGGGTGCTCCGAGAGTACGGGATTGGTGGCCCCCTACTACGTGCCATTCGGTCCTTGTACAATCGAAGCAGGAGCCTGGTTCGCATTGCCAGCAGTAAGTCGAGCTTGTTTCCGGTGAACGTTGGCCTCCACCAAAGCTGCCCTTTGTCACCGATTCTGTTCATAATCTTCATGGACAGAATTTCTAGGCGCAGTCAAGGTGTTGAGGGAGTCCAGCTTGGTGACCTTAGGATCTCGTCTCTGCTATTTGCAGACGATGTGGTCCTTATGGCCTCATCAGGCTGTGACCTTCAGCGTTTACTGGAGCGGTTTGCAGCTGAGTGTGAAGCTTCTGGGATGAGACTCAGCACCTCCAAATCCGAGGCCATGGTTCTCAGTCGGAAACGGGTGGACTGTACCCTCCGGGTTGGGAGTGAGGTCTTGCCTCAGGTGGAGGAGTTCAAGTATCTCGGGTTCTTGTTCACGAGTGAGGGAAGGTTGGAGCGTGAGATCGACAGACGGATCGGTGCAGCATCTGCAGTAATGCGGTCGCTGTACCGGACCGTCGTGGTGAAGAGAGAGCTGAGCCGGAAGGCAAAGCTCTCTGTTTACCGATCGATCTACGTTCCCACCCTCACCTATGGTCATGAGTTATGGGTCATGACCGAAAGAACGAGATCGCGGATACAAGCGGCGGAAATGAGTTTCCTTCGTAGGGTGGCTGGACTCACCCTAAGAGATAGGGTGAGGAGCTCGGCCATCCGGGAGGAGCTCAGAGTAGAGCCGCTGCTCCTTCACATCGAGAGGAGCCAGTTGAGGTGGCTCGGGCATCTAGTCCGGATGCCTCCCGGGCGCCTCCCTGGTGAGGTGTTTCGGGCATGCCCAGCCGGTAATATCACAATTAATATTGTCATATTGATGTATTGTATCTAATTTAATCAATGGAACTTATATCTTAAAGGCCTACTAGGACTCTTCAAAAGTTGATTTCCGTTGTACATATATTTTTTTGTTTTTGTTTATTTGTTTATTTTTTGTATTTTTGCAGTGCAAAAATGCTGATAATTTCATAGTTCCCTATTGTAAATGATACAAATATGTTCGTGGTTTTTATAATAACGATACACCATAAACAACAACTATAAAAATAAAATCCAAACACGTAACCGTAATATTTAATATTATACTACAATCATATTTAATAAATAACAAATTTACAGCATGGATGGGATTCCTCTGCGTGGTCTGTTGCTAGGCAGAATGACTGTTGCTCATCGTCTAATGACCAAAAAATAATAGTAATGCCGCACCGTTCTAGGCATAGAAAAAATAAATAATTATGAGACAAATTTCTATAAGCACCACTGCTCTGTATTAAATATATACTGTATATATGTACAGTATGTGGTATTTGTTCTGGTGTAAATGTATTCTAGCAGTCCTGATGTGGATGGTGTGCTGGCTCTCTAGCTCTGTAGTGTCAGGTGTCCTTGAGTGTTGGAAGCACTTGACAGTGAGATTTAATATCTCAGCTCGCTGGGGGCCAGCACACCAGCTACCTCCCCCCACCCTCATCCTTCCTCTTCCTCCTGCATCCTCCTTACATCCTGGCTGCTCCCCCATCCTCCTCTCTGCGCAATCCCCTCTTCCCGCTGTCTTTGTCTGAGTGTGGAGGGTGTTGGGGGCATGGGGATGGGGGTGACCTGACAGCTCTGTCTGTCCGTCAGTCCTCCTGCTGATTGCATTTGATCTGAATGGATTGTTTTTCATTTAGAGGTTATTGCCTACCACACCACACACTTTCACCCACCCCCTCCCGTGTCCCACTACAGCGCCACCAGCCCATGCCAACCGCATGTTCTGTGGCACTGCCGCACAGATGATCTAATAACACTTATATAATATTAAAAAAAATATCACAGAAGTTGCATTGGATTGCTGAAAGATGGTCAGGTTCATAAACCCCAAGGACCAGTAATGGGCCGGGGGGGGGCAAGAAACCTCTCAAAATGAGTGAAACTAAAACAAATCATTGCAACAATCAAATGAAGAAAAAGATAAGTGAATTCACCACAGCAAATCAAAATAAGTCCCATCCAGTTATTTCCCCTAGTGGCTGTGATCAGTATACTGTAGGGAGGGCATCATGTGACCGCACGCTTATTAATGCCATTCCGGGACATCATCGCATTTTATTCTTGATTGATTTTTTTTTTCCCAAGAAAAAAATCCAAACATGGAAAAAATCCCTCGCTCATTCCAAAACGAGCAGCTATGACACAAAGAAATATTACCAATGATATAGAATCACACCTACATGATGTTTGAACTGAATCTGAAAAATGAGTAGGAAATGGTCACTCACCATACAGCATCAGACAATGCAATGTTAGCATGTTGCCATGTTTAATCTTAAGGTGACATTTTGCACAAACATGTTTTTTTATTGTTGTAAGAAGTGGAAAAGTTTGGTGAAATCATTTTTATAAAATCTTATACCTTCATTGAACTGTTTTGACCTGGTATTTGATAGCTGCAGTGTTTGTCTTGGCTTCAATAAAATGTTAAATTGAAGTGACAAAATGACATGTAATATGTATAATAATAGCATATATTGTAATATATCATGTACCTAGATAATATCTCAACCTTAACTTGTGCCAGACAATATTCTCTCATACAAGCGTAGTAAATTGAATGAAAATGGTCGCCCCGCTCCTTCCTCCTCCTTTCTGTCTTGTCTGCATGGTGGATGCAGTAAGACGCCACCTTGTACCCCCACACCCCTCACATCGTTTGACTCCATTTGTCTGCAGCCTTAACCCTTTCCTGTCCTCCTATTGCACTGCTTCCTAATTAGCCTTCCTCCTCTTCACTGACGGTCCAGCAGACACTCTCCCACAGCTGTATGATGTATAAACTTCCCTTCTAGTGTTTTTGCATTGAGAATGATAAGACAAGCTTCAAATCGTCTTTTATTGCATCCATAACACGTTCTTATTTCCTGTTTTATCCCTCAGATCTCCCACCGCCACCCATTCCGCCCCCAGCAGTGCTGAAATCCCCAACGCACCCCTCCAAGGTGGGCCTAGAGAGCAGAGGGGTGGTCTCCCCAAAAGGAGGAAGACCAGGAGGAGGAGCAGCGGGTAATTACAGGCCCAAAGAAGCCTCGGACCCCAGAACCAGCTCGTCAGAACGCAAGGAGGCCCAGGAGAGACATAAAGCTCCCGGGGCGAAAGGGAACAAACACGATGGCGGCGCCGGACACAAGGGGCGCCAACAAGCAGGTACGACACAGAACAATATACTTTTGCATGCAGCTCAGTGATCTCTGTGTGGAGTTTGCATGTTCCCCGTGCGTGCGTGGGTTTACTCCGGGTACTCCGGTTTCCTCCCACATTCCAAAAACATGCATGTTAGGTTAATTGGCTACTCTAAATTGTCCATAGATATGAATCTGTGAATGATTGTCTGTCTGCCCTGCGATTGGCTGGCGACCAGGCCAGGGTGTACCCCGCCTCTCCCCCAAAGTCACCTGGGATAGGCTCCAGCATCCCCGCGACCCTAAT
This sequence comes from Oostethus manadensis, assembly GCA_024372805.1. Taxonomy (NCBI): domain Eukaryota; kingdom Metazoa; phylum Chordata; class Actinopteri; order Syngnathiformes; family Syngnathidae; genus Oostethus; species Oostethus manadensis. The sequence goes on from QODF01000101.1 coordinate 305,224, forward strand.
GAGGATCAGCGGCACAGAAAATGGATGGATACTTTATAAATTCATCCATTTTCTTAAGCAGCTCTTTCTGAATCACTTAAGCACAGAATAAAACAAGCAAGGCGGGACAGGAGCGATAGCGAGAAAAATAAGAAAATAGATTAATACGTAACTGTTCATTTCCAATTTGTAGTCCAATAATACATACTAATGAATCATATTGGTACATAATATGCATGATACATAATTACATAAATAAGTCAAGTCCTGTGTGTGTTTTTATCGCTCCCCCTCATGGCGTGGAGGAGGGATGATTTTCTCAGTCTGTCAGTGATAGTAATCTGCCACTGAAAGTGCTCTTCTGTTGGGAGATGATGCATGTCCATGATGGAAAGGAGCCTCCTCAGTGTCCTTTGTTCTGCCACCGACGTCGGGCTGTCCAGCTCCGCGCCAATGACAGAGTCTGCCTTTTGCCATATATCTTTAAATATCCATTGTTTCATTTTCTGTGCCGCTTATCTTTATTAGGGTCGAAGGTACGCTGGAGCCTATCCGAGCTGGCTTTGGGCAATAATCTTTAAATATATAAAACATAAAAAAAACAATGTATTAATCATAATGATGACAATGGTAATCATATAGTAAACATCTTACAATTAAACAAATGTTTTTGTTTAATTGCTAGAATGTGCTAGCTAGTTATGAGGTGTTATTTTGATAAAATGTGTCAAGTGTTCCCTCTCGACGTCGCGGTTCACCTTTCGGACTCGCTATTTCGCGGAATTGTTTCTGCTTTTTTGTGGGGTTTTTTAACCGGAATGAACGGGCATCCTGATTGGCTCAGGCAGAACCCACGTGTTGTGTCTGCGTCCTGATAGGCTGCGGGACTGTAGACCATTGTCAATCTCCTCCGTGCCTTCCTGTGCAGTACAGAATGTGCTCGATTTTCCAAATGTACACAAATGTTCAATTGCTACTAGTGTGACTCTGAAGTGCTGTATGTTTGCAAGTTTTATCCCCGACAAACACCCACAATGTTGACGAAACGTTTCGCATTGAACATAATTTATATATACTATTATATAAATTATAATATTTTTATTATGCATATATAAGTTATATATTATACATATATTATACATATATAAATATATATGTATAATATATGTTTCCTGATATTTGGGAAGTATTCATGAAAATGAGTAAAAATACACTTTTGGGTATAAGGATATGTGTATGTATTAATTATAAAAACATTTTTAAAAAGTACACATACTGCATTCTCATGTATTCCAGGACACTAGTATTAGAGTGTAGAGTCGCTCTACCAAGTGAGAAAGTTTGATAAAAAAAAAAAACAACAACAATATCATCATAATTGAAAAAATGCATGTTATTTTTGTCCTACTTTGTTGTTTTTCTGTTTGTTTTATGATTTCTTCTTATATAATTATTATCATTATCATGATCATTGTTTTTTATTATTATATTACGCTGTTGCTACATATGATACATTTTTGCCAGCAGGACCAGCAGGTCCAGAAGACATTCTGCCGTACAGCCGACCACAGTTCCCAGTGGTCAACAGCCCCAGAGACCCGAGCTCGTCCAGCTCCATGTCCTCCAGGGGGTCGGGGAGCCGGCGGAGAGGTGAGGTGGCCCACAGGAACCCTGCAGACATTAGCCTCAGCACCACGGGGGCCTTCCAGACAGGAAATGAAGAGCTAGAGGTACACGCCCGCCATCCTTTAATCTCCTCTGCATGATCTTGCAAGACCAACATAAATGTTGTCTTCTCATGCAGATGGCAGAAAGCTGAAGAAACAGAAGATTTGTTTTGTTTTCGCAGCGCACCCTTGTTTCTCCTTTCGAATATGTCAGTATTTCACCACCATGTCAGCTGCCATTAATACTGTACATCACTAGTCTTTTTTTTTCCGTCTTTCACCTAATTTATCATGTTCTGTCATTTGAGAGGGCAAAACAAGCAAATGAAAGGGGTGCGTTCAAGTGCACCCCGGGGGTATTTATGATGAGTTCCAATGCAATATGGAGTGTAATCTTGACATGTTACTGTAAGATGCAAGCAGAGAGGGCTAGACTTGTGTGTGTAAATATATGTGTAATACATGGCGTCCCATAGTTGTACCTCAAATTTGCCCCCCCCCCCACTACCCACCCCCCTTTTTTTTCTAATTTTATTCCACCAGTAAATATAAATATTTTATCATTTCCATCCATGTTGTAAATTGCAATATTATTTAGCGACCCTGCCCAAGAGCATGCCACTTTGGGATGTTTTTTTTTTTTAATTCCTTTTTTGTAATGCACTGTTATGTTCCGTGTTGTCTGTGTTTGCTTTTATTTTGTTTTGTTTGTTTGTTTTACTTTGGTTTTAAAAGCACAATCACTAAACTTTATTTTAAACCATTTTATCTATTAACCTTTTTGTCTTACTGGAGGTTTGGCAAAAGAGTCTAGTTAATCTTGATGATGCTGATGTTTGATGATGACGGGGGTTATAAGTTGCCGAGACTCCCTCTCCGGAAAAGTGACAGAAAAGGACAGTTGATGTGAGTCAAGGCTGCAATGTAAATATTTCTTTGGCATCGACCGTAATATCAGCTATTGCACATGAAACTGAAAGTGAAAGAAAGGCTTACTTTGTCTACTAATGCACTTAAAAGAATGTCAAGTCCAAACAGAATGGCTACACAGGAGTCACTTTGGATGAGGGGAATCTGGAGAGGAAGGAGAGTCTTGTTTGTGGACAAAAGGAGGCGATGAAGCCCTTTTTAAGCCTTTTTAAGGGAGCAAAGGGCGCTGTTGTTTATTCATAGGACATCTGCAAACATTTGTTTCGTAAAGCAAAAAAAATAAGAAAAAGAACTGAAAAAATGAATGAATAATAATAAAAAAAAAAAACATGTGTGCTTGTTGTCATTTGTTGTTGTTTGGAAACTGTCGAGTTATAAACTCCTTCGTTTTGCTCTGCCGCATTAAAGCCTTCAGTTCTCTGACTGATGCTTCTGTTGTTTGCATGGAGATTTATTATGACAGCCGGCCCAATTTCCACTCCTACTGTACGTTCCGGCCATTAAGTGTCCGTCCTGCATCCATAATCACGTGTTTGCATATCAATACATCTGCCTGCTCTGGCAGCCCCACGGATGGATTGAAACAGGAAGTGCGCTCGGACTCGTGTTTGACTTAGGATATTAGGAGAACCGTCGTTACATTGCATTTTAACTTATGATACGGGCATTATAGGTGTGCTTTTATAACAAATATTATGACTCACTATGAAAAAGTGTGTTTTTTGTATTAGTAGTTTATTAAATATCGCAACTATGGCTAATTAATATGGTATGTTAATTAACTATGGTATATTAATACAAAATACCTAATTATTCTAACATAATGATAGTGGAATAATGAAATTCATCTAAAAACGCACACAGAAGGACCGTGTCATATTTAAAAAGGTTTATTTTCACAGTCATGTAGAGCAAACTATGTTTGAATGATTTTCCTGTAGACCGGTGCTTCTCATAGCTGTGATTTGTCAGCGTGGGGACTATTCTCATAAAATGTCTTCAGAGTTATTCATGCTGGAACTATGCTGGTACCAGAAACTCACACAGTGGTTTGTACCAATAAATTGTTACAGTTTCTCAATAGTACTTCAAGTAAACACGGCTGTACCTCAGGGAAGGGGGCATGATGGAAAATAATTGAGAACCGGTGCTGTAGACCGCAGGAGTGAGCATCGCCTCGTGTTGCATCCATCACGCTAATGAGTGCAGGTGATGAATGAAGTACACAGTATGGCTGCAGGCATTGTTTACCTTGAATATGAACATGCATTGTGAGCCTGATTGTCTTTCAACGAGGTATTTATGGACAGTACTGTACATCCACGGGGTTGCTGTTTTAACACCTGAAAGGAAAGAACACAATTCAAACGAATGAGCAAACGAGGCGACGGCAGCAGAGTAAAACTTGATGGTGTTTTAAGCCTGATGACCAAACAGCTTCTTTCCAAACTAGAAGCTCATTGAGCAAGCAGCTGTGTGTTGTCACCTTACAATCAAGAACGCCACCACAGGTGCACACAAAGCTTTTCACCAGCGCTCCAGCTGCAGGTCAGATGCCACCTCGTCACTTCTCATCATTTCCGACAAAAAAACAAATCGGCTCGAGAGAATATTTTATATTTGAGTAGTTATTGAGCTCCAGTGCAACAAAAGCAGCGACAGCCTCATGCAGTCCTGAATAAAAACACAATCAACATTTTGCTAAACCATCTTGAAGCACGTTGAGGTCCTCCAAAAGTGAAGATCTTTCTGACTGTGGCGTCGTTCTCAAGTCCACATGGTCCTGGTCCACTGCTGCAAACCAGACGGAGGATGCGTCTTGGCCTGGAGAGAATGTCAGCCTCCAAGACGACCATCTGCTGGGACAGACTTGTCCCATCTTCATGTCCTTATGTTCCGAAGCCTTTTGAGGGCCTCTTTACATGGCCAGTTTCTGATTAGCATCTTTTTCCACTGGTCAAAGTGCAATGCTTTAAACTGTAGGACCGTCTTCTCTCGAGGAATATGCCGTGTTGGCGACAGAGGCAAGGAATGGAATCAAGACTAAATGGAGCGGCCTGGATGTTTGAAACAAGCCTTCAAAATAATAGCAGTCCAATGTGACTAACCAGATGAATCACACTTGTTAGTATGTTTTTACTGCTCCATGGCAAACACGTTACCAGTAGGTGCAGTAGATTCTCCAAAAACCAACAAGACCCAACATTCATGGTATGCATGCTCTTAAGGCCGTGCAATTGGGCAATTAGTTTCAAAAAATAGCAGTGTCTGCCGTTGACTTTACAAACTCAAAACTATTTTGCACAAACTTTTTGTTTCTATGATTTGGCAATCCTGTGAATGACTAAACTAATATTTAGTTTTTTATACATTTTTATCCGTCTGTGTGGCATGGAGTCAACCAACTTGTGGCACCTTTCAGCTGTTATTACAAGATTTTTTAACAACATTCCACGATTCATTAACATTTCTTGGTTTTGCTTCAGAAGCAGCATTGTCACCCCCGCAAGCTTTCCATTGGATTAAAGTCCGGGGATTGGGCTGGCCTCTCCATAACATAACATAACAAGATGTTGCTGGTTTACTAGTGTGTTTGGGGTCATAGTCTTGTTGAAACATCCATTTCAAGGGCACGTCCTCCTCAGCATAAGGCAACATGACCTCTTCAAGTATTTTGACATATGCAAGCTGATCCATGATCCCAGGTATGGGATAAGTAGGCTTTATTAAATAGACTTTAATAAATTGTAAGCTTGCAATACACTTTTAGACCCGGAATTACTATACAATTAATTAACCAATTAACTATGTTCAATATTTCTAAAAGATATGCAGGATGATACTTGTCTATGATACTTGCAGTACCTATGATAGTTATCTGCTCGTGAAACGTAATCAAAATGTGACAATGCAAAATGACCAAAATTACTTACTCACATAAGTATGGGCGCATAGGCACAAACCACAGTCAGGACCCTTTCCCCAGCCCTAAGGGGAAC